>JAEIGF010000362.1:0-405119 GCA_018903485.1 Drosophila littoralis | reverse complement strand
GTCCTTGTTTGTCTCAGTTCGTTATTGTATCCTGTTTTTCCACTTAGATATTTTACTTGTTTAGTTGTATATATTTTAATCGCATATATATATATTTTCTTTTCCTTTTAACCCACATGATGTTCTTCTTAATTTTTAGTCTGTGTTCATTATTCTTTTATTTTTATTTATTTATTTTTATTATTATTTTTTTTTTTTGGTTTTATATTATTTTATTATTATTAATTATTACTTTGTTCACTGCCTTTCATTTAGCACACCCGTCGTCATCGCCTTCGCCCGACTGTACTGAAGAATTCAGTTTTCAGCGCGCGTGAACTGAATTCGTCCCACTGTACAACCGCGACACTTTAACGGCCCTTCGACGCCGACGTCGACTGCGGCGCGCGTTTGTGCACCGTGTGCAAGCATGGTCTCGATGTCGCCCGTCTGGCGCGCGCGCTGTACTTTTCGACCGGCCGTTATCTCCTTTTTTTTTCTCTTGTTGCTTTATGAGCTTGACTTCTGTGCACATTTTGGTTGCCTAAATCTTGCAGGTGTTCATCTTGTCGCCTAACATAGGGTTAGTTCTCAGTTGAGAGTGATTGACGTGTTTTACTTGTGCTCCAAGATTTTTATATATTTTTTTGCGCTTTAATCCTGCTTTTTATTTCTAAATTTGGCCTTTTTTGTGCTTTATTTAAAAAGCTGTATAATTGTGCAAAGTGTTATTCTGTTGTCGCAGCGTAAGTCTGTTAATAATTGCATTTATTGAACGCGGCGTCAGTTCTGTATTGTTGTTATTGCCTGTTTTGATTCTTTTGCTTTGGTGCTCCCCTGTGCATACACTTGTTTGTGCGTGTGTTCGCTGCCGCATATTTCTGCTTGTGCATCGCGCTCTCGCAAATTTTTTGCTATTGCCTTTCGCTCCAAAAATTTGTTTGTGTACGATAATTGTTTTTGAGTGTTTACTTGCTCTATTCTTGTGCACCGTTTTCGTTTTGCTCTGCGCTCTCGCAACTTGCTTACTTGTAATAATTATGTCGTGCTGTAAGAAACCTTGCACGTTCAAGCAGGCTGATGATTCTGCACTGCCGCAATTTGTTAATTGCTGGCTGTGTGAGAATATGATGCATGCTAAATGTGCAGGTCTCACTGGGCGTGATTGCGACAAGATCGCTGCAGTTGCCAAGAAGGGCTGCGGTGGCTTGCGTTGGTCGTGCCCAGATTGCATCGACAAGCAAATTGATTTCTCCAGAATGTATAATTCTGTGAGAAATCAATTCTTAAAATTGAATAATGTGGCTAAGCAACTGTCGAGTAAATTTGACTTGAGTTTTGAGTTGCTTGCCAATTATAAATTTGAGTCTACAACCAATCGCCGGTTGGAGCCTCAACTTTTGCAATTGCCGTCTACGTCTGTTCAGACACCTACGCCTTTCTTGTCCCTACCTAGCAACATGGATTTATCTCCAATGTTGTCTTTATCGCCTTCCCCAAGCGACTGCCCAATTACCCCCGTTTCATCCCCTATGGTAGTTCCAGTAGAGCCCGTACCTGATACCGTCCCAGTTATCCAAACTGCCTCAGCCCTGTCAGCTCCTGGCCGCAAAGGTAGACCTGCGCGTAATCTTGCCCAGATTGTTAAACACAATCATGGTGCCTCTTTAGCTACTCCATCTCCTGTACTACCTGCAGCCCCATCAGCACCTACTTTAACGGTTGTTGCCCCTCGTAGGCAAGTTTTTGTGTCTCGACTTTCATCGGACACCACTTCTGAGTCATTGGCAGCCTATATTGCTAGCAAATCTTCTGCTAGCGTGTCAATAACCAAATTTAATTTCTCCACCCCTCGTGAAATATCATCATTCAAAATAAATGTTTCACATGATATGTTCCCAATCATTTGTGATCCCAAATTTTGGCCTCCACACATGATTGTTCACGAGTTCAAGCCAAAAAGCGTAACCAGCATGTCACCTTCCAGTCCCTTCAATACAGGGTACCATTTCTGCCCCAAAAAACTAACTTCATCTTCTGACCAAATCTGTATTCATTATCAGAATGTCAGAGGTCTTATTTCAAAGCTTAAAAATCTTTTCATGGCCAGTACTTCCTTCGACTCGGATATAATCGCATTTTCCGAAACATGGTTAAATTCAACCATATCCGATTTTGAGGTATTTTCGAATAGTTTTATTTTGCATAGAAATGATCGGCCCACTCGAGGTGGTGGGGTGTTAATTGCCGTTAAAGCCACTCTCCAGTCAGAACTTTTCTGTTTTAGTACGCCTACTGACGCTGAAATTATCTCAGTTAAGGTGTCTTTTCCTACACGGAATATCTATATTACATTCTCTTATGTTCCTCCATCTTCTGATATTCAAGTTTATATGAAACATATTACTTGTATTAAAGAAGTTTTTTCACACGTGCGTGATAATGACCTATTTATGGTGTTGGGTGATTTTAATTTGCCGAACATCTCTTGGTCATTATTCACTGCCGAAAATTATCTAGTGCCCTTAGCACAGCATGATTTTATAGACTGCATGCTTGATCTTTCATTGTTTCAAATCAATTCAATTTCTAATCATTTGAATAGAACACTTGACCTTGTATTTGTTAACGACTACCTTATCTCTAATGTGTCTAGGTACCCTCCTTTATCTCTTCCTGAGGATGTATATCATCCTACTTTAGAGATTACAATGTTCAATTGTAATCGTCTCATTTCGTGCTCATCAGCCAATAAGCCCCGCCTCTGCTTTCGCAAAGGAAATTATTCATTGCTGAATCAGCTTATTTATGCAACCGATTGGTCTTTCTTATATGACTCGGTTGATATGAATACTGCTATTACTTTTTTTTATAGCACCCTAAACTCCCTCTTAGATATGAGCATTCCCAAGTCAATTCCTTCGACTACTTCTTCAAAACCACCCTGGTTTACTCCCAGATTGTCACATCTTAAAAACTTAAAATCCAAATATTTTAAAAAGTTTAAAAAATCTGGTTCGTGTACAGACTTGGCTAAATATTCTATAGCCAAGTCGAACTTCTTTCTCAATGCTATGAGAATTATCTAACTCGTTGTAAAAGGCAATTTGCACAAAATCCGAGACAGTTTTACAATTTTGTAAACTTGAAGCGTAAATCTTCAAGTTTGCCAACTTCTTTTTTTTTCGGGATGGATAAAGCTAGTAATGACTCTGATTCTGCTAACCTCTTTGCTAATTTTTTCCAATCGACTTACTCCTCAGTCTGTCCTAATAATAATTCTTATCCTTATACTATTTCATCCTCTAGTTCTATACCTCCTCCTATTATTTCACACTCCTCTCTCCTTTTAGCTATAAACTCTTTAAAATCTTCTTACTCTCCTGGGCCTGACAATATTCCTAGTTGTCTACACAAGGAGTGTAGTTCTTCCCTTCTTTATCCACTGCAAAAGCTTTTTAATCTTTCTCTTGAATCTTCTGTCTTTCCATCTCTTTGGAAAGAATCTTATATCATTCCTCTCCACAAGAAAGGTGGAAAATCTGATATACAAAATTACAGGGGCATTGCAAAACTGTCCGCTATTCCTAAATTATTTGAAAAAATAATCACTTCGAATTTGCAGCATTTCTGCAAATCAGTTGTTTCAATATGGATTCGTAAAGAATCGGTCAACTACGACCAATCTGCTTGAATTTACTTCCTTGGTAAATGATGCTTTTCTTTCGAAAATGCAAACTGATGTCATTTATACTGACTTCAGTAAGGCGTTTGACTCTGTGCACCATGACATTTTACTTTTTAAACTTGACCGAATAGGTTTCCCTCCGTCTCTTTTACTTTTGGATTAGCTCTTACTTAAAAGGTAGGACCCAAAGAGTAATGCTGAGGCAGACTACCTCTAAACAGGTTCACGTTACTTCTGGTGTTCCTCAAGGTATTCATCTTGGACCTTTACTCTTTACTCTTTTTATAAATGATCTCCCCTCTGTTATATCACATGCCCGTGTACTCATGTATGCGGATGATGTGAAACTTATTCTATCATACACTAATCCCCTACATCATTCTCGTCTACAAGACGATTTCAACGCTATGCAATTTTGGTGTTCGGCCAATCAATTGCATCTGAATTGTTCAAAGTGTATGTTTATGACATTTTATCGTACTACACCTTATCTTGTCAGTAATACAATCGACAATACCCCTTTGCAACGTATACTAACAGTTAAGGATCTAGGCGTTCTTTTTGATTCTAAACTCTGTTTCAATCTTCACATAGATACCATCGTTAATGAGGCAAAAGGTGTACTTGGATTCATTAAACGATGGTCTAAAGAGTTTAACGATCCTTTTATAACGAAACTTCTGTACATCTCTCTTGTTCGCCCTATCCTTGAATACTGCTCTTGCATCTGGTCTCCGCAGTATAACAATAGCCAGGATCGTATTGAATCTGTTCAGAAGCAATTTCTGCTTTTTTGCCTTACGAGGTTTAAATTGGGACCCTAATCTTCGTTTGCCATCCTACTCCAGCAGGCTGCTTCTTCTTAACCTTCCGTCATTAACCAACCGTAGGACAATTCTTGGTGTTGTCCTTCTACATAAGTTGATTATTGGCGATATAGATTCTCCTTTTCTGCTAGGGCGTCTTTAATTCTCTGTTCCGTCTAGACCAACCAGAAATTACCGCCCCTTATTCCTGTCTACGTGCACAACAGACTACGCTATGCACAATCCTTTTCGCGTGCTATGTAAAAATTATAATAGTTTGCATCACGTTTTCTCTATAGAACTTTCTCTACCCCTAATAAAATCGTTGCTTTCAGGATACCTTCGGGAAGTCACTGACCATTCCCAGCTATGAGCAGGGGCATAGCTTGCCGGACAGGCTGTAAATTTTCCCCACCGGGTCGGTGATTTCCCATTACTTTTCTCTCTGTCCTATCTACTTAACACTCAATACATCTAGCTTAAATTTCTTTACTTAACAATCTTCTTAATTTCTTTTTTCTTATTTATTGTATTTCATTAATTAATATAGCAAACTCAGATTATCTTTAATTTTACTTAAGAACACTTTTTTCCTACTTACACCCTTCTGCTTAGATGTAGGCTCTAATAGCGTCACTGACAAATTTAGCTGTGAAAAGCGGCACAGCTGGCCGGACTGGCAACTAAAACACCTCCATCGGTCGTTGATGCTATGTAGAGAACTGTGTTATCTAACTAGGCTTTTAGCATATAATTCCATTATGTATTGTATGTATAATGAGGAAGACACTCGTTTTGTCGACCATTAATAAATAAATAAATAAATAAATAAATAAATAAATAAATAAATAAATGAAATGAAATGAATGTTTCGACCAAAGTACACTACTTCTATCCTACCTACCGGGCCGAAGCCTCGCGCTACCTAATCTAGCGGGCCGTGGCCTCGCACACACTACACTAGCGGGCCGTGGCCTCGCACCATCTGCACTAGCGGGCCGTGGCCTCACACCATCTGTACTACCGGGCCTTGGCCTCGCACCACCTACGCTATCGGGCATTGGCAACGCACCAACTACACTATCGGGCCTTGGCCTCGCACCAACTACACTATCGGGCCTTGGCCACGCACCAACTGCACTATCGGGCCTTGGCCACGCACCAACTACACTATCCCCCCCTAGGTTAGGGTGAACATCGGCTATTTCCGATGTTTAGCACAAGTATGACCGCCCGAGAATACAAAGATTAGCATTTCACTTAATTATTTCGGCTACAGTCACTTTATTTACTCATTTCATTATGTTTTACACTACTAAACTTTCTAGACTAAGGCCCTGTCGCACTGTCTTGGAGCCCTAGCGCTCCGCTGTACACTTCACTGTTTTTGCTCGCACTCCTTTTTCGGCACGTCAACTCACCCTGATCGTTCTCCCTTGCCTCTGTTGCTCAGCTCGCCGCGAGCTTTCGCAACTTCGCCTTGGAGCTTTCGCACTACGCCGCCGAATTGAAGCTGCGCTCTCGAAGGCAGTGTTGAGCAACCGATCAGCAACGCACAGTTGCAGCGGAGGTTAAATTCAAACTTGGCTCCTTGCCCTTAACTTATTACTCATACAATGCTTAAATACTATACAACGCTTATGGATTATGATATAATATATATATATAATTATGAATTGTGGGGTGGCCACCCTAGTGGCCGCCTCACAATCCGTCCGTTACCGTTATAAGAAATAAGATAAGAGGGGCGGCAAAAGCATTTCTTGTATCACATAAAACAATACGTTATTTCGATGCAAAAATTGCAGGCCAAAAATCACCTACGCCGATGAAACCTCGTCAAGAATCCTCTGGCAGTTGGTCAGGCATGGTGATTTGAGCCTTATGCAATACTATGATGAGATCGAGAGAAAGCTGAAACTTGTCACGACTTAAATCGTTATGACCCATGAACCCGATGGAGGCACCCTGCTTACCCAGAGGACGTTCATCTCCGAGCTTTAGTGGTCTTTAAGATTAAGAGTTCTCCTAGGACACCTAAGATCTGCCATCCGGCTTAACGTTGGCCCGAGAGACTGAATCCAGGATTGATAACAGTATGTTAATAGTAACATAAGATTAGGCCATTATGGAAATAAACCAGGATAGGTTTGAAAACCGCCCTCATGATGGGGTATTGGGAATTGGGAGTATTTGGGCTTTATTGTAACTAAAGGAGGCGCAAAAGCAGACCCGGAAAAGGTCAAAGCACTTCAAGATCAATCACCATCAGTCAACATATGTCAAAAATGGAATGCGTAAGAAATATCTTGGCGATGGCAATGTACCATGTACCGAGATTTAAAAAAATATTTTGACGTGACCACCGACTCATTCGCGAAAGGCATCCCAGGGAGGAATACCAATCATAATGATATCAAGAACATTGAAACAAAGTAAGTCGACGAGAATTGTTGGCCATTGTGTGAGATCTCGGTAAGCTCCAATATTAATGATATGGCACCAGAGGGTTACATATCTTAACAGACCATAGAACTTTATTTTATTGAACTCGAAGGTCCATTTTTAACCGGGGAAAGAACATTTTGTGGCAAGGCAAGGCAAGGCCCTATCCCAGCAGAACGTGAATGTTTTACAAGATGAGCCTCAGTCTAAACCAACTACCATACACATCAAAATTTCTTTGACCTACACGGTCGAGCAACCAATGGTCCTCTAAACTGTTTCAGGAATAAAGTGAATCAAGTCTAGCAAAGCCATTATACAGGGTGTGACTGTGTGATCTCCCAACTTTGACCAGTTTCTGACATGAGTTGGTCCTATGCTTCCCAGCAACTAAGTACTTTCACTGCGTGTCAGACATTAGAGACAAGAGAGCAAATAGAGATAATCACCACCGACCACAATCACAAAATGTGAAAAAAATCCTTCGCGATTATTACTTTCCGGAAATGATTAATGTTAGTTGGTTAATGAGGCTGTCTTAAACAGCAAACCCAAAAAGCAAAAACTTGGGGAAACGTTAATACCAGAGTATGACAGTGAAAATTTAACGCTGCTGAATATACACGCACAGAACGTTAAATTCGGGTCTTACTTGTTTAATATAATAATAATATAGTTGGCTGGCTTTTATTGTATTTCGCTTCCAACATATTTCGGTAGCACATCGGCAAACCGTCTTCAGGGCACTAACAAAAGGTACAAAAAACAATTAACAATCAAATATATTAAATTAAACAATAAATTGACACATTTAACATACATTATTTTACACGTCTGCAACTTTGACGTTTAGATTCAAATTGAGTCTGTTTGGCTGCTCAATAGGTGTCTGTACAAGTGAGCGCAATTTTCTGTGTCTGTCTTGTAGTTTAGTCGTTTGTTCGTGGGTGTGTTAATTATGTGTAGCATTTCTAATGTGTGTCGTTTGTTGTTGTAGTGTTGTTCTTGTTGTAAGATTGTTGTTGCATCAAAATTTGGTGTGTGGTTGCTTCTCATACAGTGGGTCATTAGTGCTGTTTTCTGCATATTATTTTGATGTCTTAATTTGAAGTCTGATTTGTGTTGAGTAATCCTCGTGTTTAGTTTAGATTTTGTTGTGCCTATGTACAAGTTAACCACTGACTATTGGTATTTGCTGACCCAGCGTTCTGGGGAAGCCAATAACCAGAGTCGTGATGGCGGCGGATATGTCGCAATTATGTTGCCGGCCGTGACGGTCATCCGACACCACACACGAGGCGCTAACGCTGCACTTTTGGGGGCAGCGACGGCGGCTCTGCGACAGCGACGGCGGCTCCGTGGCAGCGACGGCGACGTAGGCTAGCTTTGCTTATTATAACCAAAATTGTATTTCATTAGTTTAAGTTTGGATATGAATAAAGCGCAGCGTACCGCTCCTGAAATCATTGGTCTTAGTTAACTCAACTGAATTTATTAATGCAAATAATCAAAACATACAAAACTGCATTGTAAATGCACTAATTGGCGCCCAGCGTACAAACCCGCAAGTGGGATAATTTTTTAATAACTAAAAAACGCGAAAGTCAGATATTCGCGGCAAAAAAAACAATATTAACAATTAAAAAACGCGAAAGTAAAAAATCCGCGGCAACAAGTAACTCGAACTACGCGCATAATTAAAGCCACAATACGACGCTCCACGAAGAATACCTTTTGTGACTGCAGCGAGGGAGTTCATCGTAGTGTACTAGATTAACCATAGTCTCAACAGAATCATGTAAGTGACTTGTGACGCGAGAATAAACATATTGGATGTAGTTTCAAGCCGATGCGCTAGTTCGCTGCATGAAACATACCATATAACAGAGTTTTTAGAAGAAAAATATAAAGAAATATATAATAAATAACACTTTCATAAACAACACCAGTTTCGTTAAACCTAATTTGCCACAAAAGTAAGCAAAAGGAAACCTATTTTGCGAATTCTTTCATATACGTCAGTTCAAAAAATCTTAAATCACTCTGTGAACGGTTTTGCTTAGAATTTTGTTTAGGAGCGAATGAGTGACTGTGACTCCGACGTACACGATCAGGGACACTACGACAGCGACGATAGTGTTTTTGCTCGTTTAATGGGAGGATTTGATACATTACAGATATCAAGGTGTGCTATTCCAACTGAACCAGACACAAACACAGATTTAGCCATGGATCTTGCGCAGTTGCGCATGATAATTGATGCCGCAGTGCAGAGCGCACTCGCAGTACAATCGCAAGAATTTGTGAATAGGGAAGCTGCGCTAAGGCAGGAGCTTCAACAACAGATTGCGCAGGTGTCAAACAGGTTAAGAAACACACAACTTTCAGTGCCAGAAGTGAAGGTTTATAGGAAAGTTGAAATCATAGACGGGGTGGAATGTAACGAGCCGCTCGACGTGGTAAAATGTCTTACTGAGTTCCATGGGACCCAAGACACTTACGTGTCCTGGAGGCAGGCCGCACATGCCGCCTATAAAATTTTTCAAAAATACAACGGAAGTTCACGTCATTACCAAGCTACCGTAATCATTCATTCAATCATCATTCAATCTCGCCTCTTTTAACACGCCGTTAAGTTTTGAGGCCATCATAGCGAGGATGGACTTTACTTATAGTGACAAGCGGCCTTTCCATGTGATTGAACAGGAATTGGGTACGCTTAGGCATGGAGGCTTGTCCATTCTACAGTACTACGACGAGGTTGAGAAAAAGCTCACGTTACTTACGAACAAAGCCCATATGACGTATGACAGCAATTTAGCGGCGGGCATGTGTGAAAAATTCAGGGGTGACTCACTTCGCGTATTCATCTCTGGACTAAAACGCAGTCTAACCGATGTGTTGTTTTCGGCTCACCCTTCGGATCTGCCGACGGCACTAGCGTTAGCCCAGGAGGTCGAGGTTAATCACGAGAGATATGCCTTTGCGACAAGCTTTGGAATGTCCCTGCTACCGTTCATTCGACGGAGAATAGCGGGGATAGATATGAAATTCTTAATCGACACGGGTGCGGCAAAAACTACATCAGACCGCACAAACGACTTAAAGGCGTCGTCCCTGTTGTCCCCCTTCGTTGTCCACTCTATCCATGGGTCCAACAACATCGCTGAAAAATGCAAGTTGTCCATGCTTGGGTGCGACACTTATTTTTTCCTACTAGACTCCTTATCCACTTTTGATGGAATTATAGGGCTCGACCTGCTAAAGCAGGTGGGAGCAGTTTTATGCCTACAAAAGGTATGTTAAAATTTGGTGCGACTTCGGATACGTTGCAGTACCACAAGTGTGCGAACGTAAACCACACGAAAAACAAAGAGGTAGAGGCACCACCTGCGGTGAAGGCAGATTTCCTGCGAGTACTTTACCGAAAGAGCAAGGCTTTCGCGAACTCTAACGAGGCGCTGCCTTACAACACGGCTGTCGTGGCCACAATCCGTACGACCGACGAAAGTGTGGTCTACTCAAAACTATACCCCTACCCTAGGGGTGTAGAGGATTTTGTCATTGCGGAAGTCAACGAACTTCTGAAAAATGTCATAATCAGGAAGTCGAAATCACCATACAACAATCCGTTGTGGGTGGTCGATAAGAAAGGCACAGATGAGTTAGGTAATAAAAATAAACGTCTGGTGATAGACTTTAGGAAACTTAACCTCAGGACTGTTGCCGACAAATACCCAATGCCAAGTATCGCAATGATACTGGCTAATCTGGGTAAAGCCAAATACTTCACGACGCTCGACCTGAAATCAGGTTATCACCAGATTACTCTGGCTGAACAAGACCGTGAGAAGACGGCCTTTTCGATCAATGGTGGAACGAATTTTGTCGACTTCCCTTTGGTTTGAAGAATGCAGCGAGCGTTTTTCAGAGGACCATAGATGACGTCCTGCGGGAGCAAATTGGAAAATTTTGCTACGTTTATGTAGACGACGTCATCGTGTTTTCGGAAAACGAGTCGGACCATGTCAGGCATGTCGACTGGGTATTAGGGAGCCTTTTAAACGCAAACATGCGTGTGGCACACGAGAAGTCACAGTTTTTTGAAGAAAGCGTCGAGTATCTCGGCTTTATAGTTACTAAAGATGGTGCAAAATCAGATCCAGAAAAGGTAAAAGCCATTCGGGAATACGCTGAGCCGACTACGGTGTTTGAAGTAAGATCCTTTTTGGGATTGGCAAGCTATTACCGCTGTTTCATTACAGATCTTGCAGCAATAGCAAAACCAATCTCTGACATCCTAAAAGGGGAAAACAGATCCATTAGCAAGTACAGATCTAGAAAGGTTCCTATACAGTTCAACGATGCTCAGCGCAACGCGTTCCAGAGGCTTAGGAACATATTGGCGTCGGAAGACGTAATACTGATGTACCCGGATTATAAAAAACCATTCGACTTGACTACAGACGCCTCAGCCTACGGCATTGGCGCAGTTCTGTCACAGAATGGCCGCCCTATAACGATGATATCCCGGTCTTTAAAAGATAGTGAAGCAAACTACGCTACTAACGAGCGAGAGTTGCTTGCTATCGTTTGGGCATTAGGCAGACTACGACACTTTCTTTACGGGGTTAAAGATATAAACATTTTCACTGATCACCAGCCTGTTACGTTCTCGGTATCCGAGAGCAATCCCAATGCAAAAATAAATCGCTGGAAAGCGCGCATTGATGAAACAGGGGCCAAGCTTTTCTATAAGCCTGGCAAAGAGAATCATGTAGCTGACGCACTGTCGCGCCAGAACGTGAACGCCCTGCAGGGCAATCGCGATGAGCCAGAATCTGACGCGGCTACAATTCACAGTGAATTGTCCCTGTCTTACACAATCGATTCGACGGAGAAGCCCCTGAACTGCTTCCGGAACCAGATTGTATTAGAAGAGGCAATCTTTCCCCTGAAGAGGAATTTCATACTTTTCAGCGAAAAAACTCGTCACATAATAAATTTTACTGATAGGCACGCCCTTATCGAAACAATAAAGACCGTAATCAACCCGAATGTGATTAACGCGTTTCACTGTACTCTCCCAATCATGGCCAGTTTCCAGCATGAGTTGGTAAGAGCCTTTCCGACTACGAAGTTTTGGTTCGACGTCAGTGATAGAAGAGAAATCATCACTAAGGAACACAATCGAGCCCATAGGGCGGCTCAGGAGAATGTGAAACAGGTCATGGAGGAATACTATTTTCCTAAAATGACCAACTTGGCTAATGAGGTGGTCCTTAACTGTAAGATTTGCACAAAAGCTAAATACGACAGACACCCAAAAAAGCAGGAACTCGGCCAGCCGCCACTTCCTTCAAAAACAGGAGAAATGTTACATATCGACATTTTCTCCACAGACAAAAAATTCTTTTGACTTGCGTAGACAAATTCTCAAAGTTTGCGGTGGTCCAGCCTATAGCTTCTCGAACAATAGAAGACACGAGACCGCCCCTGCTAGTTTTAATGAATATTTTCCCTTCGGGTAAGCAGATATATTGCGACAATGAGCTCGCATTCAAGTCAGAGACTATCAGGTATCTGCCATTGAACAATTACGGCGTCAGCGTGGCAAACGCGCCTCCCCTTCATAGCACGTCTAATGGGCAGGTAGAACGCTTTCACAGCACTCTTCTGGAAATAGCTAGGTGCTTAAAGCTACAAAGGGGTATAGTTGACACGGTCGACCTCATCCTGCAGGCCACTATCGAATATAACAATTCCATTCACTCAGTGGTTGAGAGAAAGCCTAAGGACATATTGCTTAACCCTCTGCCGGAATCTACCCGCGAGGTTAGGGGCAAGATAGAAAGGACTCAAATTCATCAGAACGCCAGGGTTAACCAAAGGCGTCAGAACAGAGTCTTTGAGGTAGGTGAAAAGGTCCTGGTTAAGACGAACCGCAGACTAGGCAACAAGTTATCGCCCTTGTGCATTGAAAAAAAGGTTGAAGCGGACTTGGGGAGAACGGTCCTCATTGAGGGGAGGGTGGTCCATAAGGACAACCTCCTTTGAATTTAAAGCTCACTTCTTTCATTACCGTTTTCATAACAGTAGCTTTAACATTTTAGGATTACGTTCACCATACTTTCAATCATGTCAATGACAACGGCACGGGTGACGGACTACTCGCACGCGGACTACATACCAATTATGGACGGGGACATCTTACTATGGGACAGCTACGGATACTTACGTCACACTACCAACCTCACGGACTACGAGACAATGACTGAGGAAACCATGAAACTAACGGGACTATTTCCGCATTCCCATATGAGGAAATTGCTGGAAGTCGACACTGGACACGTACTGGACATGTTGTCCGCCCTCGATGTGCACCATCGTAAGGTAAGAAGCCTCGACTTCTTGGGAACAGCCCTTAAGGTTGTAGCGGGCACTCCGGACGCAAACGACTTTAAGAAAGTAGAACTAACGCAGACGCAGCTGGTCACTGCAAGCAATAGGCAGATTTCAATAAATTCCAAAGTACAGGAAAAGATCAACCAACTGACCGACACCGTAAACAAAATTCTAATGTCCTCTAAAGATAAGCATGCCGACACAGGTCACCTTTTTGGACCCTAAGCACACGCAACAGAATGATGATAACAGAAATAGGGAACCTTATGCTTACCTTAACTTTAGAAAAAATAAATGTAATAAATCCAACAATAATTGATCACTCTGATTTACTGGATATTCTCACTGACCAAGTCACAGGGACCCCCATAACAGACATTTTGAGAGTATCTAATACTAAGGTAGAACATAAGAACAATGTAATAACTTTCATAATTCAGTTCCCTATAATAAGCAAGCAATGCAGGAAGATAACCATATTTTCGGTCGCCCACAATGGCTCCGTGCTTCAACTTCACGAGAATTTGGTGGCTGATTGCGATGGCCAGATTTTAGCGGTAGCAAATTGTTCACAAACAGCAACTGCCACATTCTGCAAGCGGTCCGAGAGCAGCAGCTGCGCGCAAGGCCTCCATGCAGGAGGTACGGCTCACTGCCAAACGCAGCCGAGTCACCTCGACCCTGTCACCAAAGTGGACGACGGCATTATCATCATAAACGATCGCAGCGCAATACTGAGCTATGACGATTGCGCTTCAATGAAAGTAGATGGGACAAGCCCTGTCACCTTCACGTCCCATGCCATGGTAAACGGCACGCGATACTTTAATCGCATGAGCGTGAAAAATCGGTTCCCGGTAGTAGCGGCATCCCCGTTACTAAACATCAGTCACATCGGTCACGACACGGTGCTCAGCCTTCCCTACATTCATCGTCTGAGTGAGGACAACCTTAACTACATCAAGGAGGTCAGAGACAGTGTCGCAGTCGTAAAAATATCGGCAGTTTCCCTCAGCATAATGTTATTAGCTTGTGCTGTGGGAGCTGTGGTCTACTGGCTTCATCAGCTGGTGATCAAACGCCGAAACTCCCGAAAAATCTCGCAGATACTGAAAAACTTGAACGCGCCCGAGGACGGACGTTCTTCGAGAGGGGGAGTAGTTAACTACTGAGTCTTGGTATTTGCTGACCCAGCGTTCTGGAGAAGCCAATAACCAGAGTCGTGATCGCGGCGGATATGTCGCAACTATGTTGCCGGCCGTGACGGTCATCCGACACCACACACGAGGCGCTAACGCTGCACTTTTGGGGGCAGCGACGGCGGCTCTGCGACAGCGACGGCGGCTCCGTGGCAGCGACGGCGACGTAGGCTAGCTTTGCTTATTATAACCAAAATTGTATTTCATTAGTTTAAGTTTGGATATGAATAAAGCGCAGCGTACCGCTCCTGAAATCATTGGTCTTAGTTAACTCAACTGAATTTATTAATGCAAATAATCAAAACATACAAAACTGCATTGTAAATGCACTAATTGGCGCCCAGCGTACAAACCCGCAAGTGGGATAATTTTTTAATAACTAAAAAACGCGAAAGTCAGATATTCGCGGCAAAAAAACAATATTAACAATTAAAAAACGCGAAAGTAAAAAAATCCGCGGCAACAAGTAACTCGAACTACGCGCATAATTAAAGCCACAATACGACGCTCCACGAAGAATACCTTTTGTGACTGCAGCGAGGGAGTTCATCGTAGTGTACTAGATTAACCATAGTCTCAACAGAATCATGTAAGTGACTTGTGACGCGAGAATAAACATATTGGATGTAGTTTCAAGCCGATGCGCTAGTTCGCTGCATGAAACATACCATATAACAGAGTTTTTAGAAGAAAAATATAAAGAAATATATAATAAATAACACTTTCATAAACAACACCAGTTTCGTTAAACCTAATTTGCCACAAAAGTAAGCAAAAGGAAACCTATTTTGCGAATTCTTTCATATACGTCAGTTCAAAAAATCTTAAATCACTCTGTGAACGGTTTTGCTTAGAATTTTGTTTAGGAGCGAATGAGTGACTGTGACTCCGACGTACACGATCAGGGACACTACGACAGCGACGATAGTGTTTTTGCTCGTTTAATGGGAGGATTTGATACATTACAGATATCAAGGTGTGCTATTCCAACTGAACCAGACACAAACACAGATTTAGCCATGGATCTTGCGCAGTTGCGCATGATAATTGATGCCGCAGTGCAGAGCGCACTCGCAGCACAATCGCAAGAATTTGTGAATAGGGAAGCTGCGCTAAGGCAGGAGCTTCAACAACAGATTGCGCAGGTGTCAAACAGGTTAAGAAACACACAACTTTCAGTGCCAGAAGTGAAGGTTTATAGGAAAGTTGAAATCATAGACGGGGTGGAATGTAACGAGCCGCTCGACGTGGTAAAATGTCTTACTGAGTTCCATGGGACCCAAGACACTTACGTGTCCTGGAGGCAGGCCGCACATGCCGCCTATAAAATTTTCAAAAATACAACGGAAGTTCACGTCATTACCAAGCTACCGTAATCATTCATTCAATCATCATTCAATCTCGCCTCTTTTAACACGCCGTTAAGTTTTGAGGCCATCATAGCGAGGATGGACTTTACTTATAGTGACAAGCGGCCTTTCCATGTGATTGAACAGGAATTGGGTACGCTTAGGCATGGAGGCTTGTCCATTCTACAGTACTACGACGAGGTTGAGAAAAAGCTCACGTTACTTACGAACAAAGCCCATATGACGTATGACAGCAATTTAGCGGCGGGCATGTGTGAAAAATTCAGGGGTGACTCACTTCGCGTATTCATCTCTGGACTAAAACGCAGTCTAACCGATGTGTTGTTTTCGGCTCACCCTTCGGATCTGCCGACGGCACTAGCGTTAGCCCAGGAGGTCGAGGTTAATCACGAGAGATATGCCTTTGCGACAAGCTTTGGAATGTCCCTGCTACCGTTCATTCGACGGAGAATAGCGGGGATAGATATGAAATTCTTAATCGACACGGGTGCGGCAAAAAACTACATCAGACCGCACAAACGACTTAAAGGCGTCGTCCCTGTTGTCCCCCTTCGTTGTCCACTCTATCCATGGGTCCAACAACATCGCTGAAAAATGCAAGTTGTCCATGCTTGGGTGCGACACTTATTTTTTCCTACTTGACTCCTTATCCACTTTTGATGGAATTATAGGGCTCGACCTGCTAAAGCAGGTGGGAGCAGTTTTATGCCTACAAAAAGGTATGTTAAAATTTGGTGCGACTTCGGATACGTTGCAGTACCACAAGTGTGCGAACGTAAACCACACGAAAAACAAAGAGGTAGAGGCACCACCTGCGGTGAAGGCAGATTTCCTGCGAGTACTTTACCGAAAGAGCAAGGCTTTCGCGAACTCTAACGAGGCGCTGCCTTACAACACGGCTGTCGTGGCCACAATCCGTACGACCGACGAAAGTGTGGTCTACTCAAAACTATACCCCTACCCTAGGGGTGTAGAGGATTTTGTCATTGCGGAAGTCAACGAACTTCTGAAAAATGTCATAATCAGGAAGTCGAAATCACCATACAACAATCCGTTGTGGGTGGTCGATAAGAAAGGCACAGATGAGTTAGGTAATAAAAATAAACGTCTGGTGATAGACTTTAGGAAACTTAACCTCAGGACTGTTGCCGACAAATACCCAATGCCAAGTATCGCAATGATACTGGCTAATCTGGGTAAAGCCAAATACTTCACGACGCTCGACCTGAAATCAGGTTATCACCAGATTACTCTGGCTGAATAAGACCGTGAGAAGACGGCCTTTTCGATCAATGGTGGAACGAATTTTGTCGACTTCCCTTTGGTTTGAAGAATGCAGCGAGCGTTTTTCAGAGGACCATAGATGACGTCCTGCGGGACCAAATTGGAAAATTTTGCTACGTTTATGTAGACGACGTCATCGTGTTTTCGGAAAACGAGTCGGACCATGTCAGGCATGTCGACTGGGTATTAGGGAGCCTTTTAAACGCAAACATGCGTGTGGCACACGAGAAGTCACAGTTTTTTGAAGAAAGCGTCGAGTATCTCGGCTTTATAGTTACTAAAGATGGTGCAAAATCAGATCCAGAAAAGGTAAAAGCCATTCGGGAATACGCTGAGCCGACTACGGTGTTTGAAGTAAGATCCTTTTTTGGGATTGGCAAGCTATTACCGCTGTTTCATTACAGATCTTGCAGCAATAGCAAAACCAATCTCTGACATCCTAAAAGGGGAAAACAGATCCATTAGCAAGTACAGATCTAGAAAGGTTCCTATACAGTTCAACGATGCTCAGCGCAACGCGTTCCAGAGGCTTAGGAACATATTGGCGTCGGAAGACGTAATACTGATGTACCCGGATTATAAAAAACCATTCGACTTGACTACAGACGCCTCAGCCTACGGCATTGGCGCAGTTCTGTCACAGAATGGCCGCCCTATAACGATGATATCCCGGTCTT
The DNA here is from genome assembly GCA_018903485.1 of Drosophila littoralis. Taxonomy (NCBI): domain Eukaryota; kingdom Metazoa; phylum Arthropoda; class Insecta; order Diptera; family Drosophilidae; genus Drosophila; species Drosophila littoralis. The sequence goes on along the minus strand of JAEIGF010000362.1, from coordinate 387,266 downwards.
TAAAAGATAGTGAAGCAAACTACGCTACTAACGAGCGAGAGTTGCTTGCTATCGTTTGGGCATTAGGCAGACTACGACACTTTCTTTACGGGGTTAAAGATATAAACATTTTCACTGATCACCAGCCTGTTACGTTCTCGGTATCCGAGAGCAATCCCAATGCAAAAATAAATCGCTGGAAAGCGCGCATTGATGAAACAGGGGCCAAGCTTTTCTATAAGCCTGGCAAAGAGAATCATGTAGCTGACGCACTGTCGCGCCAGAACGTGAACGCCCTGCAGGGCAATCGCGATGAGCCAGAATCTGACGCGGCTACAATTCACAGTGAATTGTCCCTGTCTTACACAATCGATTCGACGGAGAAGCCCCTGAACTGCTTCCGGAACCAGATTGTATTAGAAGAGGCAATCTTTCCCCTGAAGAGGAATTTCATACTTTTCAGCGAAAAAACTCGTCACATAATAAATTTTACTGATAGGCACGCCCTTATCGAAACAATAAAGACCGTAATCAACCCGAATGTGATTAACGCGTTTCACTGTACTCTCCCAATCATGGCCAGTTTCCAGCATGAGTTGGTAAGAGCCTTTCCGACTACGAAGTTTTGGTTCGACGTCAGTGATAGAAGAGAAATCATCACTAAGGAACACAATCGAGCCCATAGGGCGGCTCAGGAGAATGTGAAACAGGTCATGGAGGAATACTATTTTCCTAAAATGACCAACTTGGCTAATGAGGTGGTCCTTAACTGTAAGATTTGCACAAAAGCTAAATACGACAGACACCCAAAAAAGCAGGAACTCGGCCAGCCGCCACTTCCTTCAAAAACAGGAGAAATGTTACATATCGACATTTTCTCCACAGACAAAATATTCTTTTTGACTTGCGTAGACAAATTCTCAAAGTTTGCGGTGGTCCAGCCTATAGCTTCTCGAACAATAGAAGACACGAGACCGCCCCTGCTAGTTTTAATGAATATTTTCCCTTCGGGTAAGCAGATATATTGCGACAATGAGCTCGCATTCAAGTCAGAGACTATCAGGTATCTGCCATTGAACAATTACGGCGTCAGCGTGGCAAACGCGCCTCCCCTTCATAGCACGTCTAATGGGCAGGTAGAACGCTTTCACAGCACTCTTCTGGAAATAGCTAGGTGCTTAAAGCTACAAAGGGGTATAGTTGACACGGTCGACCTCATCCTGCAGGCCACTATCGAATATAACAATTCCATTCACTCAGTGGTTGAGAGAAAGCCTAAGGACATATTGCTTAACCCTCTGCCGGAATCTACCCGCGAGGTTAGGGGCAAGATAGAAAGGACTCAAATTCATCAGAACGCCAGGGTTAACCAAAGGCGTCAGAACAGAGTCTTTGAGGTAGGTGAAAAGGTCCTGGTTAAGACGAACCGCAGACTAGGCAACAAGTTATCGCCCTTGTGCATTGAAAAAAAAGGTTGAAGCGGACTTGGGGAGAACGGTCCTCATTGAGGGGAGGGTGGTCCATAAGGACAACCTCCTTTGAATTTAAAGCTCACTTCTTTCATTACCGTTTTCATAACAGTAGCTTTAACATTTTAGGATTACGTTCACCATACTTTCAATCATGTCAATGACAACGGCACGGGTGACGGACTACTCGCACGCGGACTACATACCAATTATGGACGGGGACATCTTACTATGGGACAGCTACGGATACTTACGTCACACTACCAACCTCACGGACTACGAGACAATGACTGAGGAAACCATGAAACTAACGGGACTATTTCCGCATTCCCATATGAGGAAATTGCTGGAAGTCGACACTGGACACGTACTGGACATGTTGTCCGCCCTCGATGTGCACCATCGTAAGGTAAGAAGCCTCGACTTCTTGGGAACAGCCCTTAAGGTTGTAGCGGGCACTCGGACGCAAACGACTTTAAGAAAGTAGAACTAACGCAGACGCAGCTGGTCACTGCAAGCAATAGGCAGATTTCAATAAATTCCAAAGTACAGGAAAAGATCAACCAACTGACCGACACCGTAAACAAAATTCTAATGTCCTCTAAAGATAAGCATGCCGACACAGGTCACCTTTTTGGACCCTAAGCACACGCAACAGAATGATGATAACAGAAATAGGGAACCTTATGCTTACCTTAACTTTAGAAAAAATAAATGTAATAAATCCAACAATAATTGATCACTCTGATTTACTGGATATTCTCACTGACCAAGTCACAGGGACCCCCATAACAGACATTTTGAGAGTATCTAATACTAAGGTAGAACATAAGAACAATGTAATAACTTTCATAATTCAGTTCCCTATAATAAGCAAGCAATGCAGGAAGATAACCATATTTTCGGTCGCCCACAATGGCTCCGTGCTTCAACTTCACGAGAATTTGGTGGCTGATTGCGATGGCCAGATTTTAGCGGTAGCAAATTGTTCACAAACAGCAACTGCCACATTCTGCAAGCGGTCCGAGAGCAGCAGCTGCGCGCAAGGCCTCCATGCAGGAGGTACGGCTCACTGCCAAACGCAGCCGAGTCACCTCGACCCTGTCACCAAAGTGGACGACGGCATTATCATCATAAACGATCGCAGCGCAATACTGAGCTATGACGATTGCGCTTCAATGAAAGTAGATGGGACAAGCCCTGTCACCTTCACGTCCCATGCCATGGTAAACGGCACGCGATACTTTAATCGCATGAGCGTGAAAAATCGGTTCCCGGTAGTAGCGGCATCCCCGTTACTAAACATCAGTCACATCGGTCACGACACGGTGCTCAGCCTTCCCTACATTCATCGTCTGAGTGAGGACAACCTTAACTACATCAAGGAGGTCAGAGACAGTGTCGCAGTCGTAAAAATATCGGCAGTTTCCCTCAGCATAATGTTATTAGCTTGTGCTGTGGGAGCTGTGGTCTACTGGCTTCATCAGCTGGTGATCAAACGCCGAAACTCCCGAAAAATCTCGCAGATACTGAAAAACTTGAACGCGCCCGAGGACGGACGTTCTTCGAGAGGGGGAGTAGTTAACTACTGAGTCTTGGTATTTGCTGACCCAGCGTTCTGGAGAAGCCAATAACCAGAGTCGTGATCGCGGCGGATATGTCGCAACTATGTTGCCGGCCGTGACGGTCATCCGACACCACACACGAGGCGCTAACGCTGCACTTTTGGGGGCAGCGACGGCGGCTCTGCGACAGCGACGGCGGCTCCGTGGCAGCGACGGCGACGTAGGCTAGCTTTGCTTATTATAACCAAAATTGTATTTCATTAGTTTAAGTTTGGATATGAATAAAGCGCAGCGTACCGCTCCTGAAATCATTGGTCTTAGTTAACTCAACTGAATTTATTAATGCAAATAATCAAAACATACAAAACTGCATTGTAAATGCACTAATTGGCGCCCAGCGTACAAACCCGCAAGTGGGATAATTTTTTAATAACTAAAAAACGCGAAAGTCAGATATTCGCGGCAAAAAAAACAATATTAACAATTAAAAACGCGAAAGTAAAAAATCCGCGGCAACAAGTAACTCGAACTACGCGCATAATTAAAGCCACAATACGACGCTCCACGAAGAATACCTTTTGTGACTGCAGCGAGGGAGTTCATCGTAGTGTACTAGATTAACCATAGTCTCAACAGAATCATGTAAGTGACTTGTGACGCGAGAATAAACATATTGGATGTAGTTTCAAGCCGATGCGCTAGTTCGCTGCATGAAACATACCATATAACAGAGTTTTTAGAAGAAAAATATAAAGAAATATATAATAAATAACACTTTCATAAACAACACCAGTTTCGTTAAACCTAATTTGCCACAAAAGTAAGCAAAAGGAAACCTATTTTGCGAATTCTTTCATATACGTCAGTTCAAAAAATCTTAAATCACTCTGTGAACGGTTTTGCTTAGAATTTTGTTTAGGAGCGAATGAGTGACTGTGACTCCGACGTACACGATCAGGGACACTACGACAGCGACGATAGTGTTTTTGCTCGTTTAATGGGAGGATTTGATACATTACAGATATCAAGGTGTGCTATTCCAACTGAACCAGACACAAACACAGATTTAGCCATGGATCTTGCGCAGTTGCGCATGATAATTGATGCCGCAGTGCAGAGCGCACTCGCAGCACAATCGCAAGAATTTGTGAATAGGGAAGCTGCGCTAAGGCAGGAGCTTCAACAACAGATTGCGCAGGTGTCAAACAGGTTAAGAAACACACAACTTTCAGTGCCAGAAGTGAAGGTTTATAGGAAAGTTGAAATCATAGACGGGGTGGAATGTAACGAGCCGCTCGACGTGGTAAAATGTCTTACTGAGTTCCATGGGACCCAAGACACTTACGTGTCCTGGAGGCAGGCCGCACATGCCGCCTATAAAATTTTTCAAAAATACAACGGAAGTTCACGTCATTACCAAGCTACCGTAATCATTCATTCAATCATCATTCAATCTCGCCTCTTTTAACACGCCGTTAAGTTTTGAGGCCATCATAGCGAGGATGGACTTTACTTATAGTGACAAGCGGCCTTTCCATGTGATTGAACAGGAATTGGGTACGCTTAGGCATGGAGGCTTGTCCATTCTACAGTACTACGACGAGGTTGAGAAAAAGCTCACGTTACTTACGAACAAAGCCCATATGACGTATGACAGCAATTTAGCGGCGGGCATGTGTGAAAAATTCAGGGGTGACTCACTTCGCGTATTCATCTCTGGACTAAAACGCAGTCTAACCGATGTGTTGTTTTCGGCTCACCCTTCGGATCTGCCGACGGCACTAGCGTTAGCCCAGGAGGTCGAGGTTAATCACGAGAGATATGCCTTTGCGACAAGCTTTGGAATGTCCCTGCTACCGTTCATTCGACGGAGAATAGCGGGGATAGATATGAAATTCTTAATCGACACGGGTGCGGCAAAAAACTACATCAGACCGCACAAACGACTTAAAGGCGTCGTCCCTGTTGTCCCCCTTCGTTGTCCACTCTATCCATGGGTCCAACAACATCGCTGAAAAATGCAAGTTGTCCATGCTTGGGTGCGACACTTATTTTTCCTCCTAGACTCCTTATCCACTTTTGATGGAATTATAGGGCTCGACCTGCTAAAGCAGGTGGGAGCAGTTTTATGCCTACAAAAAGGTATGTTAAAATTTGGTGCGACTTCGGATACGTTGCAGTACCACAAGTGTGCGAACGTAAACCACACGAAAAACAAAGAGGTAGAGGCACCACCTGCGGTGAAGGCAGATTTCCTGCGAGTACTTTACCGAAAGAGCAAGGCTTTCGCGAACTCTAACGAGGCGCTGCCTTACAACACGGCTGTCGTGGCCACAATCCGTACGACCGACGAAAGTGTGGTCTACTCAAAACTATACCCCTACCCTAGGGGTGTAGAGGATTTTGTCATTGCGGAAGTCAACGAACTTCTGAAAAATGTCATAATCAGGAAGTCGAAATCACCATACAACAATCCGTTGTGGGTGGTCGATAAGAAAGGCACAGATGAGTTAGGTAATAAAAATAAACGTCTGGTGATAGACTTTAGGAAACTTAACCTCAGGACTGTTGCCGACAAATACCCAATGCCAAGTATCGCAATGATACTGGCTAATCTGGGTAAAGCCAAATACTTCACGACGCTCGACCTGAAATCAGGTTATCACCAGATTACTCTGGCTGAATAAGACCGTGAGAAGACGGCCTTTTCGATCAATGGTGGAACGAATTTTGTCGACTTCCCTTTGGTTTGAAGAATGCAGCGAGCGTTTTTCAGAGGACCATAGATGACGTCCTGCGGGAGCAAATTGGAAAATTTTGCTACGTTTATGTAGACGACGTCATCGTGTTTTCGGAAAACGAGTCGGACCATGTCAGGCATGTCGACTGGGTATTAGGGAGCCTTTTAAACGCAAACATGCGTGTGGCACACGAGAAGTCACAGTTTTTTGAAGAAAGCGTCGAGTATCTCGGCTTTATAGTTACTAAAGATGGTGCAAAATCAGATCCAGAAAAGGTAAAAGCCATTCGGGAATACGCTGAGCCGACTACGGTGTTTGAAGTAAGATCCTTTTTGGGATTGGCAAGCTATTACCGCTGTTTCATTACAGATCTTGCAGCAATAGCAAAACCAATCTCTGACATCCTAAAAGGGGAAAACAGATCCATTAGCAAGTACAGATCTAGAAAGGTTCCTATACAGTTCAACGATGCTCAGCGCAACGCGTTCCAGAGGCTTAGGAACATATTGGCGTCGGAAGACGTAATACTGATGTACCCGGATTATAAAAAACCATTCGACTTGACTACAGACGCCTCAGCCTACGGCATTGGCGCAGTTCTGTCACAGAATGGCCGCCCTATAACGATGATATCCCGGTCTTTAAAAGATAGTGAAGCAAACTACGCTACTAACGAGCGAGAGTTGCTTGCTATCGTTTGGGCATTAGGCAGACTACGACACTTTCTTTACGGGGTTAAAGATATAAACATTTTCACTGATCACCAGCCTCTTACGTTCTCGGTATCCGAGAGCAATCCCAATGCAAAAATAAATCGCTGGAAAGCGCGCATTGATGAAACAGGGGCCAAGCTTTTCTATAAGCCTGGCAAAGAGAATCATGTAGCTGACGCACTGTCGCGCCAGAACGTGAACGCCCTGCAGGGCAATCGCGATGAGCCAGAATCTGACGCGGCTACAATTCACAGTGAATTGTCCCTGTCTTACACAATCGATTCGACGGAGAAGCCCCTGAACTGCTTCCGGAACCAGATTGTATTAGAAGAGGCAATCTTTCCCCTGAAGAGGAATTTCATACTTTTCAGCGAAAAAACTCGTCACATAATAAATTTTACTGATAGGCACGCCCTTATCGAAACAATAAAGACCGTAATCAACCCGAATGTGATTAACGCGTTTCACTGTACTCTCCCAATCATGGCCAGTTTCCAGCATGAGTTGGTAAGAGCCTTTCCGACTACGAAGTTTTGGTTCGACGTCAGTGATAGAAGAGAAATCATCACTAAGGAACACAATCGAGCCCATAGGGCGGCTCAGGAGAATGTGAAACAGGTCATGGAGGAATACTATTTTCCTAAAATGACCAACTTGGCTAATGAGGTGGTCCTTAACTGTAAGATTTGCACAAAAGCTAAATACGACAGACACCCAAAAAAGCAGGAACTCGGCCAGCCGCCACTTCCTTCAAAAACAGGAGAAATGTTACATATCGACATTTTCTCCACAGACAAAAAATTCTTTTTGACTTGCGTAGACAAATTCTCAAAGTTTGCGGTGGTCCAGCCTATAGCTTCTCGAACAATAGAAGACACGAGACCGCCCCTGCTAGTTTTAATGAATATTTTCCCTTCGGGTAAGCAGATATATTGCGACAATGAGCTCGCATTCAAGTCAGAGACTATCAGGTATCTGCCATTGAACAATTACGGCGTCAGCGTGGCAAACGCGCCTCCCCTTCATAGCACGTCTAATGGGCAGGTAGAACGCTTTCACAGCACTCTTCTGGAAATAGCTAGGTGCTTAAAGCTACAAAGGGGTATAGTTGACACGGTCGACCTCATCCTGCAGGCCACTATCGAATATAACAATTCCATTCACTCAGTGGTTGAGAGAAAGCCTAAGGACATATTGCTTAACCCTCTGCCGGAATCTACCCGCGAGGTTAGGGGCAAGATAGAAAGGGCTCAAATTCATCAGAACGCCAGGGTTAACCAAAGGCGTCAGAACAGAGTCTTTGAGGTAGGTGAAAAGGTCCTGGTTAAGACGAACCGCAGACTAGGCAACAAGTTATCGCCCTTGTGCATTGAAAAAAAGGTTGAAGCGGACTTGGGGAGAACGGTCCTCATTGAGGGGAGGGTGGTCCATAAGGACAACCTCCGTTGAATTTAAAGCTCACTTCTTTCATTACCGTTTTCATAACAGTAGTTTTAACATTTTAGGATTACGTTCACCATACTTTCAATCATGTCAATGACAACGGCACGGGTGACGGACTACTCGCACGCGGACTAAATACCAATTATGGACGGGGACATCTTACTATGGGACAGCTACGGATACTTACGTCACACTACCAACCTCACGGACTACGAGACAATGACTGAGGAAACCATGAAACTAACGGGACTATTTCCGCATTCCCATATGAGGAAATTGCTGGAAGTCGACACTGGACACGTACTGGACATGTTGTCCGCCCTCGATGTGCACCATCGTAAGGTAAGAAGCCTCGACTTCTTGGGAACAGCCCTTAAGGTTGTAGCGGGCACTCCGGACGCAAACGACTTTAAGAAAGTAGAACTAACGCAGACGCAGCTGGTCACTGCAAGCAATAGGCAGATTTCAATAAATTCCAAAGTACAGGAAAAGATCAACCAACTGACCGACACCGTAAACAAAATTCTAATGTCCTCTAAAGATAAGCAGGCCGACACAGGTCACCTTTTTGAAACCCTAAGCACACGCAACAGAATGATGATAACAGAAATAGGGAACCTTATGCTTACCTTAACTTTAGAAAAAATAAATGTAATAAATCCAACAATAATTGATCACTCTGATTTACTGGATATTCTCACTGACCAAGTCACAGGGACCCCCATAACAGACATTTTGAGAGTATCTAATACTAAGGTAGAACATAAGAACAATGTAATAACTTTCATAATTCAGTTCCCTATAATAAGCAAGCAATGCAGGAAGATAACCATATTTTCGGTCGCCCACAATGGCTCCGTGCTTCAACTTCACGAGAATTTGGTGGCTGATTGCGATGGCCAGATTTTAGCGGTAGCAAATTGTTCACAAACAGCAACTGCCACATTCTGCAAGCGGTCCGAGAGCAGCAGCTGCGCGCAAGGCCTCCATGCAGGAGGTACGGCTCACTGCCAAACGCAGCCGAGTCACCTCGACCCTGTCACCAAAGTGGACGACGGCATTATCATCATAAACGATCGCAGCGCAATACTGAGCTATGACGATTGCGCTTCAATGAAAGTAGATGGGACAAGCCCTGTCACCTTCACGTCCCATGCCATGGTAAACGGCACGCGATACTTTAATCGCATGAGCGTGAAAAATCGGTTCCCGGTAGTAGCGGCATCCCCGTTACTAAACATCAGTCACATCGGTCACGACATGGTGCTCAGCCTTCCCTACATTCATCGTCTGAGTGAGGACAACCTTAACTACATCAAGGAGGTCAGAGACAGTGTCGCAGTCGTAAACATATCGGCAGTTTCCCTCAGCATAATGTTATTAGCTTGTGCTGTGGGAGCTGTGGTCTACTGGCTTCATCAGCTGGTGATCAAACGCCGAAACTCCCGAAAAATCTCGCAGATACTGAAACACTTGAACGCGCCCGAGGACGGACGTTCTTCGAGAGGGGGAGTAGTTAACTACTGAGTCTTGGTATTTGCTGACCCAGCGTTCTGGAGAAGCCAATAACCAGAGTCGTGATCGCGGCGGATATGTCGCAACTATGTTGCCGGCCGTGACGGTCATCCGACACCACACACGAGGCGCTAACGCTGCACTTTTGGGGGCAGCGACGGCGACTCTGCGACAGCGACGGCGGCTCCGTGGCAGCGACGGCGACGTAGGCTAGCTTTGCTTATTATAACCAAAATTGTATTTCATTAGTCTAAGTTTGGATATGAATAAAGCGCAGCGTACCGCTCCTGAAATCATTGGTCTTAGTTAACTCAACTGAATTTATTAATGCAAATAATCAAAACATACAAAACTGCACTACTTTACACACTATGGCACTTGTTGTTATTTTCCCCAGTACATGGTATTTGGTAAATTACATTACTTTTGTCGGTCATAGGAATTTTTGATTTTATCTTTTTGAAGAATTTTTGTAACGTATTCGTAGGTTTGTGTGCTACTTTTATTTCTTGGTTGTTGTAGCAGTCTGAGTTCGTGAGGCGTTCTGATAGTCGTGGGACATATATTAGGGATTTGTTTATTTTGTTAGGTTCTGTAGGCTTTTCTGTTCCGATAAGTCGTATTTTTAATAATGTTTTAATTACGTGTTGTGGGAAGTCATTTTTCGTCAAGAGTTTTTTAATTTCATGTACAGTTTCTTTCCATATTGCTGTATTGATTATCATACTCTTAGGGTGGTTTGAATTGAAGTTGAGTATTCGTCCGGAGGCTATGGGTTTCTTATACCACTTTATTTTGAGTGTGTTGTTCAATCTACTCTTTCTTTAAAATCTACCGCGTTCTTTACTTTGTACTTTGGGTCCTTTGTCAGATTTTTTAATATTTTAATAATATATTTGCGCAGCTCGTAAAAAGGAGATCCGATAGAGGAACAGATTGGCCTCAGTGGTGTTCCTTCCTTATGTATCTTCGGAAGTCCATATATCCTCGGAGGTACCGCTGTTGTCGTAGTCATCTTATTTTTATCGTCCTTTAAAATAAGACCCATCTTGAATAATTTTGCTTTGTCTGTAGTCTTGATGTCGGATCCTGTCTTAGTGCTCTGTACGCGCATGTGTCGTCTTAAATATTTGTTATTTTGTTATTGTAATCGTCCACATTATTCTTCAATTAGATAAATTCAAAAATCCTATGACCAACAAAAGTAACGTAATTTACCAAATACCATGTGCTGAGGAAAATAACAACAAGTGCAATAGTGTGTACATAGGCACAACAAAATCTTAACTAAAAACGAGGATTACTCAACATAAATCAGACTTCAAATTAAGACATCAAAATAATATGCAGAAAACAGCACTAATGACCCACTGTATGAGAAGCAACCACACACCAAATTTTGATGCAACAACAATCTTACAACAAGAACAACACTACAACAACAAACGACACACATTAGAAATGCTACACATAATTAACGCACCCACGGACAAACGACTAAACTACAAGACAGACACAGAAAATTGCGCTCACTTGTACAGACACCTATTGAGCAGCCAAACAGACTCAATTTGAATCTAAACGTCAAAGTTGCAGACGTGTAAAATAATGTATGTTAAATGTGTCAATTTATTGTTTAATTTAATATATTTGATTGTTAATTGTTTTTTGTACCTTTTGTTAGTGCCCTGAAGACGGTCTGCCGATGTGCAACCGAAATATATTGGAAGCAAATTACAACGAGAAAGAAGGGCTATCTTCGGCACGCCGAAGATTTAATACCCTTGCAGACCCAACCTTTTAATGCCGAGAAAATGGTTAAGGCCGAGTTTGGTCAAGGTATATTGATAAACAAAAAAAGGCTTTTAATCAAAAACCGATGTAAATAAGATTTAGCAAAAATGAAGGAAGCATAGTGAAATCTTTAAATGCCGTGTTTAATCGCAAAATCATGAAAAACAAAAAATTCTCCATACAAAAACTTAATAATATGATATAGTGGTCCGATCTTAATAGGATTTTGCATATATATGAGGAGCATAGTAAAACTAATAAATGCCGAGTTTGGTCAAGATATCTTGACAAACAAAATGTTTTTTCATACAAAAACTTAATTTTCGACCGATCGTTCCTATGGCGGCTATATGATATAGTGGTCCGATCTTAATAGAATTTTGCATATATATGAGGAGCATAGTAAAACTAATAAATGTCGAGTTTGGTCAAGACATCTTGATAAACAAAATGTTTTTTCATACAAAAACTTAATTTTCGACCGATCGTTCCTATGGCAGCTATATGATATAGTGGTCCGATCCAGCTGGTTTTGACATATGTGCTGCGTGCAACAGAATTAGGGACTTCTGCAAAGTTTCATTAAGATAGCTTTAAAACTGAGGGACTAGTTCGCATAGAAACAGACAGACGGACAGACGGACAGACGGACATGGCTATATCGACTCGGCTGTTGATGCTGATCAAGAATATATATACTTTATGGGGTCGGAGATGTCTCCTTCTATGCGTTACACATTTCACGACAAAATTATAATACCCTCTGCAAGGGTATAATAAAATTGCTTTTATTGTTTTTCTGCAATCATTCCCGCATTCAAATCAAGCAACTGCACACACACTCCTTGCTCGCAATAACTAACTGTAATTGGCTCTGCGTTTGCCTCCGTTCGACTATCGCTGTTTGTCAAGGGCATCAGTGTGCTTTACTTAAGCGTCGCAGCTATGAGTCTTATAAGCGAGCTGACGATATGGAATGCTTCGATAAAACTGATATAATGGTACGAATGGATTAATTGGTGGTACGAATGGATTCGATGGACCACATGAAGTCAGCTGTTGAAAAATTTCGCGGTCTGCTAGAGATACGCCTTCCCATATCCCGTCTACGTTGCTCCACATTTCATGAGCTCTCATTACCACTACCTCTCATCTCGCACCTGAAGCCCTGAACCTCAAGACTGCTGAGTATGTGTTGCTCCCCACTGCTATCGTATACGCCAAGAGCCTCTCTGGAGCATAATACATACCCTGTCGCCATTTATTAATAAAGAGAAAGAGCAGGCGTTTGGATCAAAAGCTCTTTTATTACTTCCTGAGCGAAAACGAGGTTGCAAACAAAAATTGCAAACACAGCGCCGGGCTGTCTGCAGCTACTTCTGCCATTGCTCACAATATCAAAACAACAAAAATATTCAAAACAAACGGCTCGACAATGAAAAAAGCACACCACAAATCCTGACCTTGCTATCCCTGATTGACTTCAGGCTTCAGACTGATCTTAGCTTCTGTACTCTTCTAACTTGTTGTTGTGGTTTATAAGCACTGCTATGCCTATAATTCGCAACGTCGTGTCTTCTTCCTCTCCACTCACTTGCAACTTGCAAGCAGATCGGCAGATTTTTATAATTTTTCGTTTTTGGACTAGCAAAGCACCCTTTCTCTAAACATGATATATTGACTATTGACCAGTGCTGAAACCAAATAGCACAATCCTTCTTATATGCAAACTTGTATCCAATGTCTGAGATACAATCAAAGATAATTATTTTCTTTACACATTATGCATCATCAATATAAATAAGGGTATCAATGCATCGACGCGCTTAGTTGTAGTGTCTCAACACACATTTTGGTGCAAGTGAACATGTATGTGTCTGCCAAGCCAAGGGAAGTCTATGAATTTAAGAAGATTGCAATATTCTGTTGCGCATGTGACGTCACAGCCCAAGGCTTTTTATGTGCGATCATTCGTATTTAAAATGATTACATATGTCAATCAATTATTTACTATAAAGGACCCTATTCATAAATTTTTTAAATGTACGTTATAAAGGTAGAAATATATACTAAACATCACAAGAAATAAAATTCTATGAAATGTGATGTCATAATTTCTTATGTTAACGCGCCGTGCTCGTAATCATTTGATTTGAATGCCACGGCTTGCTGGGATTAAAATTTTCTACCCAAAAAAGAAATAAACTGTCAAACGTAGCAGTAAAATTTTCTTCCAAAAATTCTTTTTTCCTTTTCTTTAAAATTCTACTTTCTCGTGTGATTAAAAGAGATAATTGGCAACGTAAATCTTATAAACAGGGTCAAATACGGACAAGCCCGCCCAACAGTATCTTTAACACACTTAGAGTGAATTTAACCCCTAAATCAATTAAAACAGTGTTAAAGTGCCCAAAATAATGATAAACGCAAAAGTCAAAACTGCAAAAGTGCAATTGGCACACCAGCAAAAATTGGGAGCTGGGAAAGTCATTGCTGCCAATAACAATGCAGATTTGCCTACAAATATAGCAACCAGCTTTAACTTTTTTCAGGCTGCCATGGCAAATAAAAACATCAAAGACGACGACGTCCCTGCTGCCCATGTATACAGCACACGCAGCATCACCCGTCCCAGTCATGCAGCAACCACCAACATCCCACCACCAGACAATTCCGAAGCTAACAATCAAGTGCAGGGGCTTTCAACCAACCAGAGCTTGAATCCCTTACAGCATTTCGCAGTCTCTCCTGCCATCGGCACGGACATCGCCTTCAGTAACAAAAACCTAGACAACCTTCAATCAGCTGACTTTGATCCAGCTACAATTCAAAGACAGCTACAGCTGCGCAAACGCAAAGTTGCGCTGCAACTCTCTCCCCCTGCTCAGCCCAAACGCAAGAGCAATATTAATAAAAAGTCATCTTCAAGCTCCTCCCCGATCTCGAATGCAACTAGCAACAGATTCTATACGCTAAGTAGCGATTCAGACGACGAATCAACAGACGAGAATAGCGAAGATACGGAAAAAATGTCCGTCACGTACGCAGACTCACTCTCAAACCTCCTGGGCGAGCTTAAACAGCGCACCCAAAAAGGCTTCGCGCAGAATAATTTGGCCGCATCCAGCGACTCGGAACAAGAGGCCGACATGAGCCTGAACGCCTGTACTGCCCGCGACAAAGCTTCCGATGGAGCCGCCATGCACTTAAGTCCAGAGCATAGTAGCCCTACTCCCATTACAGGAATCGCTGATCAAAATAGGCCACAACTCGTGAAACCCAAACCTCCTCCAATTTCTCTCCCGAGAATTAGCAATCTTTCCCTACTGCTGGACCTGCTGCAAAAAAAACAACGTTGACCTGAGCAAAGTCGAACCAAGAACTTCCAGAAATCCAAAATCTACGAGTTGCATCGCACTGCTATGCGAAACGCACATGCGCCATCTGGAGACTGCTCCCATTCCTGGTTACTCCTCCTACCCAGCGAATCACCCCGCGCAACGACGCAATACTCATCCGCAGTGGAATCTCGCACTTTCCCACCGCTCCCCTACCAGAAACCGATTTGCATTTGGCCTCTGCAATAGTCTCAACGGCAGCTGAAGACGTCGAGTTTGGGGCCATATACTGCCAGTCCGGCTTCAGATGGACTGCAAACGAGCTCCGTCAGCGCTTCAGCACCCTTAATCCAAAGTGCTTATTGGGCGGTGATTGGAACGCACACCACCAGCTTTGGGGGGCTAGCCGCAGCCACGCCAGGGGACGTGAGCTCACCGATTTCATGCACGACGCGCGACTCGAATGCTTAGCTACCGGCAGCCCCACGAGGTTTCCACAACATAACAAATTTAAACTAATTTTTCTTGACAAAAACCTGGCGTATATAACAAATGACAAACAAATGGTGCATAAGGCGGTTAGCGACCTTAAAAGCCGTTTATTAAATATAATAAATATAAGTAAAATTTTCTACCTACTTGCGCCGAGACTCGGCTCTGCAACAACAACATTAGTACCCAAATTGTGCTGTTGTTGTTTCTACGCGCCGCCTTGTAGGAACGACAGGGAAACCCGCAAAGAACACAGTGGCATTATTTGTCCCTTTTCTTTGCACTGAGTTTCCTATGTCCTCATCATGGCTCACAAACCTCTTGTCGATCAAAACGGGGGAAGCAGAAAAAATGGGATTTCGTGCGCATTTTTGTTGTTTTGCAAGTGATTTGTTGTTGCTTCCTATGATAAATGAGCTTTGTTTTTGGGTTTGATTTTGCGTTTGCGGACCAACCCGATCTATGTCTCGTGGTTTTTAAAACGGTAAAAAAAGCTCAGAGTGTCAGTTCAGCTCTTTATCTTTATTACTCAATGGCTGCAAGTCAGCTGTGTTTATGCTAAAGCTTCTTTTCTTATATTTCAAAAGCTCGCGAAGCGGCTGTCGTATTAAAAAGATAAATGATTGGAGTTGCAATTTTTGTTTGCAACCTCGTTTTCGCTCAGGAAGTATTTCTAAAAAGATCTTTTGATCCAAACGCCTGCTCTTACTCTTTATTACTCAATGACTTGCAGCCATAGAGTAATAAACAGACCAAGAGGAGGCATTTGGATCAAAAGCTCTTTTCCAAAAATTCTGAAGCCAGTTACAGAGGTTGCAAACACAACGCTCGGCTGTCTGCAGCTACTTCTACCGATGCCCAAAATTCAAAGACAACTTCAAAACATTTTCCATAAGAACCAACAACAACCATAATCAAAACAAATGACTCGACAATAAAAACGGCACACCACAAGTTCTATCCTTGCTATCCCTTTTTTGTTTGAGGCTACAGCCTATGATCTTAGCTTCTGCACCCTTCTAACTCATTGTTGTGGTTTCTAAGCACTGCTATGCCTATAATTCGCAAAGTCATGTCTTCTTCTTCTCCACTTGCTTTCAACTTGCAAGCAGCCCGGCAGATTTTATAATTTTTCATTTTTCGATCAGCAAGGCACCCTTGCTCAAAATAGGGTATTTTAACTATTCATAAGTTCTGTAACCAAGTACCACTAACCTTCTCATATAAACATTTTTATCTAATCTCTGAGAAATATATAATATCTTATTTAGTGTACAACTATTAGTACAATCAATAATAATTGTTTTCTTGAAACATTCTATACCATTTCTATAAATAAGGGTATCAATGCCTCGACGCGCCAAATAGTTGTTGGCATGTGTGCCTCATCTCACACACATTGGCAAAAATATGCATGTGTGTGTTTTCGAAGCCAAGGGAAGTATATGAATTTAAGAAGATTGCAATATTCTGTTGCGCATGTGACGTCACATATTCTAAGCATCACAAGATATGAAATTCTTTAAAACGTGACGTAATAGTATATGATGTTGACGCGCCGTATGCGTAACCCTTTGAGTTGAATGGCATGGCATTCAAATTTTCTACCTACTTGCGCCGAGACTCGGCTATGCAACAACAACATTAGAACCCAAATAGTGTTGTTGTTGTTTCTACGCGCCGCCTTGTTAGAACGACAGAGAAACCCGCAAAGCACACAGTGGCATTATTTGTCCCTTTTCTTTGCACTGAGTTTCCTATGTCCTCTAAATCTTGCTTCAGAATTTCATAGATCACAACGGGGGACGAAGTAAAAATGGGTTTTCGTGCGCAATGTTGTTGTTTTGCTAGTGATTTGTTGTTGCTTCCTATGGTAAATGAGCTTTATTTTTGAATTTGATTTTGCGTTTGCGGACCAACCTTAACGACCTGGCTTCAGAATTAAAACGGTAATAAAAGCTCGGAGCGAATCTTCCGCTCTTTGTCTGTTTATTACTCTATGACTTGCAGCATAAGATCACCGCGAGCTTTTGAGCTTTACGGAAATAAAGTTTATCATAAACATAGCTGACCTGCAGCATAAGTTCAGAAATGTTCAGATTTTGGATTTAAATAAATCGGAAGCTTTTAGCCTCCCACAATAAATTTTTTTTTTTTTCAATTAGTCATCACTAATTGGTTAATTTACATACATACATATACTAAAGTATATGAGCTTGCAATCCGAACCAAAACACAAAAAGGAAAAAAACTGTCGATTTTGTTTGTGTTTTCATACACATGTATATATAAATAATAAATAAATACATATGTGTATACTAACACATACTTTCCGTTCATATTGCTGCATCTTATATATAGACATAAGTGCACATGTCCATATATACATACATACATAAGCGGCAAAACACACATCCAGAAAAAATATTTGAATAAATTATCCCGTGTATTGTATTTTAGCTCCAAAAAAATTAACAAAACATAACAACTAATAAACACATATCAACACTGCACACAGTAGCCCCCGCTCACTAACTGTTGGTTCCCACACAAAAAGCGACGATTCGCTAACAAGGACAAATCTGGCGATTAATTCTATTCCTTCCAATTCGCATTGACCGCATTGTTGTTTCTTGATTTATAATAAAACCATAAACGACATAATACTAGGGATGAGCGATATTTACTCAACCTGTTACAAGTAACAAGTATTTAAAAGTAACTAGTTACTGCTGTTACACCTTTCAAAAGTAACAGCGACAAAAATCATCTTATGACATGCACGGATAGTAAAGTGGGTCTAAAGGGTCTACTTTTGGTCGTTGTTTACTTAAAAAATTGACACCGAAAATTTCACTAAAGGAATTATTACGACGATATAACAAATGACTGGAAATTTGTATACAGTTTACACGAAGATTATGTAATGGTGTTTCTTCCGCTATATGTTCAACGCCATATTCATATCACCAAAATGTATCAGCAAATCCACGTTGATCACACCCCATTTTAAAGAATCCTCTACCGGCACATTGAGGGTGTTCTTTGTGATTATGAGCTTAACACCGTCACCTTTGGTGTCAACTGCGCTCCCTTCTTGGCAATTCCTGCAGCAGCTGGCGAGCGACGTCATTTCCAATTTTATGTACGACGACGAAGTGCTTGCCGGGGCACACACTAAAAATGGTGCCGTCCGAGCCATCGACGAGCTGCTCACAGTTTTTGGGCACTGCCGGATTTCCATTGTACAAATGGACCTCCAACGAGAAGGCCGTGCTCATTAATCTTCCGAGAGAGCATCTACTCCGAGCCGATTTCTTGGAAATTTGAGCAGCTAGCCTTGAGAAGACTCTCAGTATACGCTGAAAAGCGTATGAGTACTCCTTCGTCCTCTCAGACATAAAAGTGAAGCAATCCAATACAAAACGCCAAGTTGTCAAGTTGCAATTCCAAGGGTTTTGCGATGGGTGCAGCTTGCGGTGCAGCAATTTATAGCCGGATTGAGACTGAGCATGAAGTTGCACCAACTAATGCGAATGGTCTCCCGTTCGCTCTAAAATGCAACCCTGCTGATCTGGTGCTGATCTCATGCGACCTTGTTGCCAATGATCTGTGGTGGCAAAGACCAGATTGGCTACAATCGCCACAATCTCAAGAAACAACTCCTGCGGAATCAGTCCATAGCAAATTTGCCTTCAAAATCTCATATCGTAGAATCAGCGAATTCGGCAAAGCACTTAGAGTCGTGGCCTATGAGTGATATTCAATTTCCAAAAGACATCAGCAGAATTGAGCTATCCGAAGCTCAAGAGCGGCTAATTATACATACTCAAAACATTGAGTTCCCCGAGATGTATCAGTAATTGATCGACAAGTAGATTTATACGAAGCTCAAGAGCCATCATTAATCTATATCCGTTCAATCAGTTCATTGATAACAATGGAGTCTTGAGAGCATGCGGGCCTGTGAAAGCTTCTGAGTTTTTGCGCATTGACGAAAGACATCTGATCGCGCCACTAGCTAATATATAGTATTGACTAACGATGTCAGCGCTATTTAGTATTTTTGCTTACATTCCTTGAAATGTTAATTGAATTGAATAGCTATCGATATTGTCGGTCGATGTATTGTACATTTAACTGTAATCAGTTTATCTGTCGAGTAAAAGAATTGAAGCGGAGCTGATGGACATTTTTGCTGGGAAGGGAATTTTATTATTATTATTAATTTCGAGCAGGGACCTGAGGATAAGGTCTAAGTCCGGCAGAAGATCAACATTAAAGCTTATTGTAATACGCTTAATTCCCTAACAGAACACGCCGGCGACTGGGGCGACAACTTTATTTTGTGAGTCTTGGTGCATTTAATATTTCGTACAGGCATGTTAAGTTCAGTTCGATTTGTGTGCAGTTTAGTTTAATTGCAGTCAGTTGCCTTGAGACGAGGGAGGCTTTCGATGCTATCGGAGAATGTAAATTTACAAACAACTTTTCAAAACTTCTGCGCGTGTTTAGCTACGTTTATAGGTGGCGTAGAGCTAAAAAGCGGCAAATTACAAGGCATAATCAGTCGAACCTAGCTGCAGACTAAATGGCTGAAGGCCTTCGCTATATTATTTATGATTTGCAAAATTTAAAACTGCGTGAGGAATTCATTATGTTAAAAAATAAAAGATATATTAAGTCTACAAAAATTCAATGCTCAAATCCCTGCATTCAAGAAGAAGAAAGAATTTCGATTATGCGCGTAGGCGGGCGATGGCTAAAGGCCGATCTACCAACTGACACAAAGTATCCTATTTTTATGCCAATAGATCATATCGTCATAAATGCACTATTTAGTTACACTCATCGAATCAATTTACATGCCGGGGCTTAATCGTTATGCGCCTTCTTCCGACAGAAATATTGGATCATCAATCGCAGAAAATTGGCTCGCAATGCGGTACAAAGATGCATTACCTACTTTCGACTTCGACCTGTCTTGGGCAATCAGGTCATGGGACCACTGCCCGAAGGCCGAGTGCGAGGCAGTATCTACTCCTTTCAACAAGCGGGAATAGATTTCGCAGGACCAATTTGGATGCATTTTAACATACGAGGGAAGCGCCCAGTCAAGGTGTATTTAGCTGTGTTCGTATGCTTCCTGACGAAGGCATGCCAAAGAGAGATCGTGTTGCACTTGAGTGCCAACGCCTTCATAGCGGCACTTAAACGTTCCTTTGCCAGACATGGCACTTTGGAGGGTTATGGGCGAGCGCAGTGAAGGTTGCGAAGCGGCTCCTGGTCAAGTGCACAAAGAGCATGGCACTCAACTACGAGGATCTCTCAACAGCAATTACGCAGGTGGAAGTCGTAATGAATTCGAGGCCGCTCTATCCTTTATCATCGGACCCGAATGACTTAGAAGCACTAACTCCAGGACGCTTTTTGGTTGGCAGCCCACTCAATGCGCTATTGGAACCATTTGACGAAGCATTGGTCAAACTATTGTATTGAATCAAAATTAGCATACATTTTTTTTACAACACACTTGACTTAGGTGGTATTTCGCCAAGCCTGGCTGTTGGGGTTTAGTAGCCAGTTGGCCTTGCCCATCTTAAAGCGGCACTGCTTGAGAAAGGTAAGCCTCTTATCCAGTACAATTCCGAGCCACTTGGCGCTTATGCCAGGGTGAAGGGGGCTACCATCTGTCCAGACTGCTGGAGCCTTGCCACGCCTCAGTGTGTAGTTGACCGCCTGGCACTTCGAGGCATTGAGCTGGATGTTCCACCTGCGAGCCCAGCTCTTAAGCAAGTGGATGTATTCCTGGGCCCTATCAGTGGCTTTGTACTCACAGTGGGCGGAATAAAATATTGCCGTGTCATCAGCAAATGTGGCCATCAACTATTTGCCTGGGGTAGGTCATCCGGAGTGGGGATGTCTGCCGTGTACAAATTGTAGAGAAAGGGGCCCAGTACGCTGCCTTGAGGGACACCCGACTTCATATAGCGAACCGGAGAGATTGCTGTCCTGACTTTGATTTCAAACTTACGCTCCATTAGATTCTGCAAAAGCAGAAAGAAGGGGGCGGGAAGACTCATCTTGATTTTCTGGAGCAATCCATCTATCCAGACTCGGTCGAAGGCCTGCTTAAAATCTACTAAGACTCCATTGCAATAGTCTTTGTCGTCGTGAGCCTTAAGAATATGGTTAACTACTCTATGAACCTGTTCAACAGCGTCATGCCCATCCCTGAACCCAAATTGGTGATCAGGAAGAATGGCCATTTGATCCATAAGCCTAGCAAGTCGGGCGACAATCAGTCTTTCCCAAACCTTCAGAGAGGCAGGAGACTGATCGACCGATATGACTCAGGCTCATATTCCGGCTTACCCATATGGATCATATGGATCCTAGCTAACTTCCACTGGGCAGGGAAGTGGTGCGTCCTTAATATGCCGTTGAAGATCAACGTTATATAAAGGAGCGCACGCATTGGCCCAATGCTCTAGCCCTGGGGAGGGCTTTGACGACGTTGATCACCTCCTTCACGCGGATGGGGCCGATAGGTGGTGACATCTGAAGCGGAGTCTCCAACGCTCGGGTAGTCTCATCGAGCTCTTCTGGGGAGGCCAAATCGAAAGGTGTGAACCGTTCCTCCAGGTGGCTGGCGAAGGTATTAGCTTGGTCTTCGTCTTTAAGGCAGTATGTTCCATTGTGGCGAAGGGTTGGCGCTTCAAGTTTTTAGTTGCTCCTGAGTCATGGGTATAGTCCATGCTCTCCAACATGCGTCTTTGTGTCTGCGAAGGGCCTCCTTGAGTTGCCGCTCCGCTCTTCGCCACTCCGCCTTTCCCCACGGATGCTGAATCGTCTGGAACCTGCGTCTGCACCGCCTCTTGAACCTGAGTAGGTTGGCTATACCTGCGGGCAGTCCGTTGCCAGCACTATCCAGCCGGCTGGCAACTGGTGGGGGGTGGCTTCGGCTGCTGCGCGAATCTTTGCGTTAAGCAGCTTAATAGCGTCCTCTACATCCAGTCCAGTGCCGATTTCAGTATTGAGGTGTATACTTTCACTCATCTGTCTCTGAAAAAAACCGAGATCAGTGCGTGCGTTGATCAGCCTCGGTTTTGCGCTGACCACTCTGGCCCTACTCTCCAGGGTAACTATCAGTGCCAGGTGGTCGCTAGGAAGGTCCCAGTCGTCAGCGATTGAGCGGAGCTGGTCAGGGATTCCCTGGTAGATAGCGAAGTCTATGCAAGACGGAGTGCCTCTGCTGACAAGGGGAAATGTGGGAGAACCTGTGGCCAGTACCTTCGCTTGACGATGCGCTAGGCTGTTGGCTAGTTGAAGGCATTGCTAGAAAGCATTGCTGCTATTTGCACCCCACAGCCAGTGATGTGCATTCCAGTCGCCTCCCACTAGATATCTGCTTCCAGCCGAGTTGAGTATGCCGTTGAAGTCATCAGTCGACGTCTGCTCATTTGGCCTGCAATAGACTGCTCCAAAGTCCACTCTACCAGCATCAATGGAGACTTTCACAGCCGAATATTGGTAAACACGATTTGCAATTCTCAAACGCGGGAAGTGAACCAAGTTACTCCGGACGAGGACAGCCCAGCCGCCACTAGCTGAGCGATTTTGAGTCCAGTGTACAGGGTACGCCTCGAAGCGAAAGATTCTGGGGAAAGTAGGACCGAATGCAGCTAGTCCTCTTCTGGTGGCAGCGGCGTATGAAAGCTTTTCTAGTTGTTCAGTGGGTGCTGTACGGGGGAAGTCAACAGGTGTATGCCCATAAACTTTATTGCTGCGGCTTCGGTTTGTTTGAAGCGCAGCTTATGGGTCTTTTTGCTGAGAAGGGAATTTTCCTTATAATTATTAATTTTAACTCTAGTGGAGGACTCTAGTGTAGTGCGTATATGCCCGTACAGAATACCCTGTACTTAAATATAAAGTATGCAGCACTTTGTTGCATACAATAACAATAATATAGTAAACAAGCCCAGAGCCACTTTATGTATTGGCTCGGTCTCGTATTACGCAGCGCGGTTCACTAGCCTCACTAGCTGACCGTTTATGCTTACGCTGCAGATCCCACGCTCCGTCTGAGCGCTTTCCGTGGGCAATATATATCCATAGGCTAAGAGCAATATATTGACTCAGAATAAAATCATTCTTATGAACAATGCAAAACAGCACTAACGTGCCTCGTCTATCAATTCAAAACAATTACAAGTGGAAGATATCACAAGTCTATACAAGTGGAATTTAAATAACATTACATGGCGACCACCACCACAGGTGCCAATTGCATTGATAAGTGACCCAAGCGCGCTGGCGCGTGCCGCGATGCAACTGCAGCATCTGCCCACAAATGTGGAGCAACATCCGGTAGTTTACTAACAGTAGCCTCTGCTGTAGCTACCCGACTACGGCGGCGGCGGCCACAACCGCAGTGGTAAAGCACACAAAATCCGGCGGCCAATCGAAGCAACTTAACAGATGACACGAGCGTGTAAACCAAAGACAGCCTGTGCGATGACCAGCACCGGCACCGCCTGAGCCCTTAGGCCCCGGACAGCAGCAGCAGATACCAAAAGTGTGAGAGGCAATCCGCCTTTTGTACCAACGCGGGAAGTAAATGAGCAACGTTGGACTGGAAGAGGCTGCTCCTGTCGAGCAAAAGGATGCACCCAGCCTGCAAGAGGCTTTGGAGGTGTACCCCAACGATGGACCACGCCCACTCACAATAGCTGAGTACCGGCCACGACAACAGAAGGAAGAAAAGAAGAAAACCAAAAGAAGCGGAAGAAGGATTAAACTGCTTCAACAAAGAAGACTCCTACAGGATCTTATCAAGACAGCGACAACGCCCCAGGAGAGAAATGAACAAATAAAGAATCTCGAAATCATCGAGAAACAACTTCGTACTGGTGCGAAGCAACGCAATAAGGGCTGCAAACCTGCCAATGCCTAAATTGCCCTTAAATATAAACTCTAATTCAAGCCGATGCGCGAAAGCGCTACTTGAAAAATACTAAAATCTGTTAGGCTTTTTACTAACACATACGGTTGGACTATTAATTGTATAAATAAAAATTGTCAGCCAACCGTATGCCCTTATTAACTCAAATTTTTCCTTTTCCTAAATCAGTTTATAAGGAATTTTACAATTATTGAACAGTTTTTAAAGAAAAACTATTAAAAATGACAGAAACTAAAAAATGTTTAATACATATATATTTTATATCGTATGGTCACTCCAAGAATTGAGAAGGAAAATTTTTTTATATACAAAAAAAAAAAATGAAAAAAAAAGACAGAAATAAGTGCTCCGTTTGCCTCATTAGGTATTCCAAAAATCATGTTCAAGAATTAGTCATGATTGAGGACTAGATTAGCAAGGTATATAACGACTATACAGACTTTCGTATGAGAGCCATACGAACAAAATAAACATGGCTCAAACAGTAGTTGAATTTCTAAAATTAGCCTCATCACTCATACCTTAGTTCGATGAAAAGGCAGAAAATTCACAAAGTTTCATAGACGCTTTGAATCTCCTTGATTCCCTAAAAGGCTCGCATGAAGTAACAGCTGTCAGTCTTATAAAGACAAAACTAAAAGGCCATGCAAGAAACTTGATAAGCAATGACCAAACAATCGCTCAAATCATTGCAAAATTATCAAGCACAGTAAGAGGCGAATCAGTTGAAGTATTGTCAGCCAAATTACTTAACTTGCAACAAAAAAGCAAAAGTGCCAACCAGTACACTCAAGAGGTTGAGCAGTTAACAAAAGCTTTAGAAGGAGCTTTTATAAACGATGGTTTAACACCAGAATTGGCCAATAAATACAGTACAGTCCAAGCAGTAAAGGCCATGACCAAGAACTGCGCTATAGATAAGGTAAAACTTATTATGCAAGCAGGCACATTCAATAACATGAATGATGCCATATTCAAATTTGTCGATAGTTGCACAGAAGCAACCGGACAAACCAATACTGTCCTTTATTACCAAAATTACTATCCTCGTGGTGGAAACCGCGGAAGAGGTAATTATAGAGGCCGACCATACAACAGAGGCGGCTACAGAAATAATAATAATGGTAATAGAAACAATGATAACAGAGGCAATCCTCGAGGCGGCTCATATAGAGGCGGCTCAAACAGAGGACCCAGACAGCAAAACCAGATCCGAGTTACACAAGGCAACTCGGAAAACCAACAAACCCCCTTGAGCAACGAGTAGTAAAAATTTATCATATAAATCTAAGTCTCAGTAGTCTCATCAAAATATACAATAGGAAAAATAATATACCTTTGACTCTGCTAGTAGATACAGGAGCAAATGTCTTTTAAAGAACAATAAAACAGATTCAAATGTAAATCAAAACTATAAAACAAGTATAACAGGAATTGGACAGGGAACAATAGAGTCAATTGGACAATCCACAATTGATCTACTTTTCGATTACTTCGTAATCTGTCACAATTTCCAAATAGTCCACAATGAATTTCCCATACCTTGCGATGGAATTCTTGGACTAGACTTCATCAGAAAATTCAATTGCATAATAGATTACCAACATGATGAACTCATCATGAAACCAGAATCACTTAATTATCAAATACATGTACCGCTATTACATAATGATATTGATAACTCAATATTGTTACCAGCTAGATCAGAAGTTATAAGAAAAATAACGCTTCTGACAAATGAAGATACAGTTCTTATACCAAACCAAGAAATGCACCCTGGGGTAATAATAGCAAACAGTATCGTAAAAAGTAATAGCGCAATAGTCCGTATTTTAAATACAAATAGTAAACATATAAAAATTCAAAACCCCGAAGTAAAATTTGAGTCATTACAACAATATGACATCAAAATAAATAATATAAATACCGGCAATAGAACAGATGAAGTCATAAATAAATTTAATTTCCCTGAACAATTTAAAAACAAACTTACTGATTTATGTACCAAATACAGTGACATATTTGGTCTAGAAACAGAAGCAGTTTCAAGTAACAATTTTTATAAACAGAAATTAAGATTAGCAGACAAAACACCTGTATATATTAAAAACTACAGAAATGCAGAAACAGAAAAGCCCGAAATTAACAGGCAGGTCGAAAAACTAATAAAAAATGGTATAGTAGAACCATCTACCTCAGAATACAATAGCCCACTTCTCTGGTACCCAAGAAATCGCTCCCAAATTCAAAGCAGAAAAAATGGCGTTTAGTAATTGATTATCGCCAAATTAACAAAAAACTTTTAGCAGATAAATATCCACTGCCAATAATTGAGGAAATACTTGACCAATTAGGACGAGCTAAATATTTTTCATGTTTCGATCTTATGTCAGGTTTTCACCAAATTAAACTAGATGAAAAATCTAGAAATATAACATCATTTTCAACGAGCACTGGCTCTTATCGCTTCACGCGGTTACCATATGGTCTTAAGGTAGTATCAAATTCATTTATGCGAATGATGACACTCGCATTTTCAGGCCTAGAGCCATCCCAAGCATTTCTCTATATGGATGACCTAGTAGTCATCGGCTGCTCAGAGCAGCACATGTTCAAGAACTTGACAAGCATATTCGATCTTTGTCGAAAACATAATTTAAAATTAAACCCAGAGAAATGTTCGTTTTTCATGCACGAGGTAACATTCCTTGGGCATAAGTGCACAGACCATGGCATCCTTCCAGATGACAAAAAGTACGATGTTATAAAAAACTATCCAACCTCTACTGATGCGGATAGTGCACGACGTTTCGTCGCGTTCTGTAATTACTACAGAAGATTTATACACAACTTCGCACAACACTCACGTCATTTGACTAGATTGTGCAGAAAGAATGTCCAATTCGAATGGAAAAAAGAATGCGAAGATGCATTTAAATATTTAAAAAGGGCATTAATGAAACCAACATTATTGCAATACCCTGACTTCAGCAAAGAATTTTGCATAACCACAGATGCAAGTAAACATGCATGTGGTGCTGTACTATCCCAAGAGTACAACGGTGTACAATTGCCAATTGCATACGCATCCCGAGCTTTCACACAGGGAGAAAGCAATAAATCAACTACAGAGCAGGAATTAGCTGCTATACATTGGGCAATAAAACACTTCAGACCATATGTTTATGGAAGGCATTTCTTAGTTAAAACAGACCATAGACCCTTAACATATTTGTTTTCGATGAAAAATCCCACATCAAAATTAACTAGAATGAGACTAGATTTAGAAGAATACCAATTCACGGTAGAATACCTCAAGGGGAAGGATAACCATGTAGCGGATGCATTATCCCGCATAAGCATAGAGACACTAATTGACATGAATAGGAAAATATTAATGGTTCAAACAAGATCATCAAAAAGACAGGAAAACATCTGCGCAGATGAGAAAATAAAATTGCAAAAAGATCAAAAAGATCTAAAAGAGCCCTATGTCTATGAAGTCGTTAGCAATAACGACGTAAAGAAATTTGTGAAACTAAAATTCGGTAAAATAAATTGTTTACTTAAAAGAGGAAAACGAATCATTTCACAATTTTCAGTTAATGATTTGTATTCCAATGAAAAATTCGATTTAGGTCAATTTTTTCAAAGGCTTAATTCAGAAGCCGGAATACATAAAATTGCTAACTTACAGTTGTCACCAAATGAACAAATTTTCGAATTTGTATCATTAAATGAATTTAAAAATATGGGCAATAAATATTTAAATACATTAAAAGTAGCGCTACTAACAAAAGTGACACAAATAGACAAAAATGACGAAAGTCAAATAAAAGCAATACTGTCGAAATATCATGATGATCCTATAGAGGGAGGCCATACAGGGCTAATAAATGACCTGTGCAAGTATAAAAATATAAGTAATATACAATCGACAGCACATCATCACCAGACATTAGGAACAGTAGAAAGAAGTCATCGAACATTTAACGAATTTATTCGCTCATATATTTCGATTGACAAAGACGATTGGGACATATGGTTGAATTATTTCACGTATTGTTTCAACACTACACCATCGACAGTACATGGATACTGTCCATACGAACTTGTTTATGGTAGATTGCCAAGACAGTTCATAGAATTTAATAACCAAACTAGAATTGACCCTATATATAACATAGACGACTACGCAAAAGAATTTAAGTTTAGGTTAGAAATAGCTTATAAAAGAGTAAAAACTCTAATAGATTTAGAAAAAGAAAAAAGAAAGACAGAATACGATAAAAAACTAGTTGAAATAGAACTAGAAATAGGAAATTTAGTTCTACTAAAGAACGATACAGCGCATAAGTTAGAAATTAAATACTTAGGCCCTTATAAAGTAATAAGCAAAGAAGATAGAAACAACATAAAACTAGATGCAGGAAAAAAGAAACCCCAAGTAGTAAATAAGAACAGGTTAAAATTATTCAAAACTTAGCTTAGCTCGAGCATAGAACATATTACATTTTTAGCGGTTATGAATATAAACAGTTGAATAATACAAAAAAAAAAAAATAATAATAAAATTAAATTTATCGATACAAAAATATATACATATATTAATTGAACAACTACATTATATTACGTTATTCTCCTAAAAGGGGAGGTGTAGTGCGTATATGCCCGTACAGAATACCCTGTACTTAAATATAAAGTATGCAGCACTTTGTTGCATACAATAACAATAATATAGTAAACAAGCCCAGAGCCACTTTATGTATTGGCTCGGTCTCGTATTACGCAGCGCGGTTCACTAGCCTCACTAGCTGACCGTTTATGCTTACGCTGCAGATCCCACGCTCCGTCTGAGCGCATTCCGTGGGCAATATATATGCTCACTAATACAGGCATATGCGGGCTACTCACTCTCCCTCTCTTTGTAGCTGTTAACCAATAACAGCATAAGTATATACATGTATCCATAGGCTAAGAGCATTATATTGACTCAGAATAAAATCATTCTTATGAACAATGCAAAACAGCACCAACGTGCCTCGTCTATCAATTCAAAACAATTACAAGTGGAAGATATCACAAGTCTATACAAGTGGAATATAAATAACATTACACTAGCTCGAACTACATCCAATCCTCCTTCCTTATAGAAGCACATTCACGTCTCCTCCTTCGTTTCACATATCGCATCTCGCTCCACTATAAAAAACCAGATAATGATGCGCCTGATCCGGTGCAAGCTCTGGATTTCAAAACTCATGAATCTAGTTAAGGCTACGATACATTTTTGTTTAAAAGGGGGAAAGCATTTAAACCCGAAAAGTGTGGGACTTTTACGCATTAAAGCCGCCACCCACTCTCCGTTTCCCTCTCGCGGAACGACCACTAATATTACCTCACGAGGGGGAGACGGCATGAAAGCCTCTTCTAGGAGCTTATCTAGAGTTAGAACTTGAATTGTCCTGTCTTTCAGAGCGACGCAAGGATTTGATGATTTCTACAGCCATGAGGGTTACTGCAGCCCAAATTTTTGGCGAGCTATGTAGGATATCTATTAAGTCAGTGACTATAAAATTTCTCCCAATACATTGGCTTAGCTCTTCCTGTTCTGCAGAAAATCTGGGACAGACAAAAAAAAGACGTGTTCTGCGTCTTCTATGGTCCGCGCACAGTGTGTGCAAAACGGATCCGTCTCATACCTAAACCTAAAGAGATAGGTTTTAAGGCATCCATGTCCTGTCAGAAGCTGGGTCAAGTAGAAGTCGGTTTGTCCGTACTTCCTGTTTACCCATGGCCGCAGGTCCGAGACTATGCGTTTAGTCCAGCTGCCATTGTCGTCTCCTGGCTGCGTTCTGCGGTGCGGTCTTCTGTTGAAAGTAGATCCAGCGGGGGCATTCCGCCCAGCATTAGAGCTGCATCGTCTGAGAAGGTGCGAAAGGCGCAGAGGACTCGGAGTGCGCATCTTTTTTACGATGCCCTGCATTTGCGGCTGTAGGAAGGGATCCCAATTGCTGGTCCCCAGATCGATGACGCGTAGAGGAGCATTGACTGGACCAAGTTGCAGATCAGCCGCCTGCTGCGCTGTCTAGGGCCCACAGTCCTCGCCATTATGCCAGATAGTGCATTTATAGCTCTACTCGCCTTTTCTCCTGCGTATTTAAGGTGGTCTTTGAAACTGAGCCTGTGATCCAGCCAGACGCCTAGATATGTTATAGCGGGCTTGAAAATTACTTCGGTCCCGTCCACTGTAATGTTGGCGGCTTCCACTTGCTTCCGGCTGCTGATAAGAACTGCCTCTGTTTTTTGCACAGCTAAGTTGAGGCCCTTTTCTTTAAGCCACCTAGTCACCTTTTCGGCTGCTTCATTGGTTTTACTCTCCGCCTGGGCACAAAGGGTATGAGTCTTTGTATGCTTCAGCACACGAACCATACATTTAGAAGCCACTTCGGAGCTGACGACCGAAAAATTTCTGGCCGCTTTGGCTTTTTTTCTCAACGGGGTGCCCCAAACAAATAGACTCCGATAACGGCAAAAACATGCGTTGAAGCCTCCTGTTGGATCAAAAGAGTTTTTCTTTTGAGAATCTTAGCCCAAGTGGGCATGAGTAGCGTGTATGAAGTTTTAATAAAAATGAAATAAGTTGCTGAGCGACACGAACCGGCTTGAATGATAATAACATAACATTACTTAAGATTAAAGGGTCTGAGCAATTAACAGAGTTCGGAAAAGAGTGAAACTTCGTACATGTGTATTTGCTCATGGCATTGAATTGCATATGTAGTAGAAAGTTATCATAATCTTAACATAATCTGCTTATGGAATTGCTATTGAAACAGCTGATTGATGAATGATGCATAATTTACATATATAACATATATGACCAATCCGCCTTGAAAGAACTTACTCCTAAGAGACAGGTACAACAGCCAGCTTATGCACTGCCCGACAACAGAGTTCGGAGGCAGCGCGAATGTGTGTGATACGAGCACGGCCATCCTTGCCACTCACAACGGACTCAACACGCTCTAATTTCCAATGCAAGGGTGGTGTGTTGTTCTCGTATATGATGACCATAGAGCCAACCAAGAGATTTGGGGATGCCGACGTCCACTTTTTGAGATGTTGCTGGTGATAATATCACGCTCAGGCAATGGGCATGGTGCACATCCATTTAAAAAGTGTCCTGCAGTGAGAGCGCTAAAGTCTTTGGAATCAGATGATAGCTGTGACAGCGGGCGTCAATTGAGTGCAGCTTTTATCTCAACGACTGCGGTGTTCAGCTCCCTATAGGTGAACCAGGTGTTGGCGAGGCAACGCAATAGCGCTTTTGACAGTGGCCTCCCAAAGTCCACCAAAACGTGGAGCCCTAGGTGTATTAAATGAAAGGTTATTTCTTCAGAAGAACAGTAGATCGAATGGCATGAATGTAATAAACATGAATTTCTTCAACTCGAGTTGCATGTTGGATGCTCCGACAACATTTGTGGCGTTGTCACAATAGCAACGAGCAACCATGCGTTTCATCGATTCCAAAAACTTGTTTGATGAATGATTTGGCAAAATGGTTTGTGTGTGGACAAGCGCTCAGATGGCTGGGAGCCCATGAGCTGACGATGGAGAACTGGACCATATCTAAAACAGTGCACGCAAGCGCGTACAATGCTTCTCGTTAAAGTTCTTTCATTTACAATCCATAATCGCAGCCTCAGAAGTCCGAATATTGCCTTTGGTCCTGCATGGTAATTGCGCACGTGTAGATGCCGAACATAGTTTTGGAAAAATTGACATTCCTTAGGCATTAGTAAGGGGTCAGCATGGTCGAGTCCGCCTTTAACCTCGATAAGCTCGATTAAAAAAAAAACGTTTATGAAGGGGATGATAAATTTTAAATTGTTTTTTAAGTCCCTTTGATTCCTTAGCAATTGCAAATCTCCCTTTAAATAGCGCTGTTGGATTATCCAGATGATGCAGTGCAACGCGAGGCGAAGTTCTTTTGGGGAATTTTCAACAGGGTATTAATTTCTACAACATAGTAAAATCGGAACATATATATAACTCGAAGTGCCCGATTTTACGAACTAGTTCCGTTCAGCCAGACCACAATAAAATTACATTCGATAATTGCAGCAAATGTAGTATTCCGTTACTCAGCATCGATAATGTCCATGTCCGAATCATTATCTAAATGTTGGCAGGACCATTGAGTCTCATAACCATTTAGAAACACAGGTCCCATAAACCAAATTAATTGCTGAAGCTCATGAGCTGGTTATCCGCTAATGAATATGTATTTGACCGTTGTAAATAACTTACTCAAAAGTTGAGCTCCGTAGAATGCGTGCAGTTGTGAGCTCAGTTTCCAAGGAAAAACGGGGTACTGCAGTCGGCGACAATTTCTTGAGAGACGTTACACAATTTTTCCATGCTTGAAGGAGCGATTGCGGAACAAATTCATCCCAGGCGAGTTTCAACAGCCATAACTCATAACCTAATCCTAATAGATCGAACAGAGAAGAAGCATTCGAGAGGACAGTCCTCTTTGTGGCTGTTGAATACAATTTTTTGGGTATAAATTCAAATAGCAGAAGACTGCGTTATTACACTGCTGGGCTTAAAAACACAATGGTGAGGTATATAAAGGAGTGGCTCACTTTAACTCGTCACTAAAGTCATATAGCCGATACCCTCATATTCTTTCATGAAAGTCATATATTGCGATTGAACCGCATGTTACTGACTAAGGCGCCTCTCGAAGGATACAAAACGTGCAAGGTCGCTTGAATTTCCAAGGCACGTTGGATCTCTATTGAAAGGTAGACGCACAGCAATCCTGCCGTTGTCCATCTTTGTTGTCCTTGAATACAAATCTTCACACAGCCGATGTTCCGGATTAATTGACTTTGGAGAGTTTTGTATAGCATCAATGTTCCACATTAGTTGAAGATTCTTGTCAATTGACTCCTCCACAAAAAGCAAGCACGTTGACGACTGCTTAGCCGACTGATGACGATATTTACCAGACACAACCCATCTAAATAACGTTTTCAGAAGGAGTGGCAATACCAGCTCTCACATTGTGCGTATATAATCTCAAGTGGGAGTGTGTAGCCTGTATGAAGATTTAATAAAGCTTAAATAAATTGCTGAGCGACAACTAGATTCTATGATACTGCGTACAGAACTGATTTATTAACATAACTTGATATTAAAGAGTCTGAGTAATTAAGAGATCTAAAAAGAGTGCTGATGGCATTGAATTGCATATAAAATAGAGAGTTAGCATAATCTTGGGTGGCTCATGGGAAGCGGGAGTAAAGAGCTTCAAGACTCTCTTTTATAAGGCCACTTCCTCATTCAAGTACACGTTTGAAAAGTTATCGACACTCTTATCCAAAATAGAAGCTTGGCTCAACTTGAGGCCAATCTCCCTATTATCAGAGAACCCGGCTGACCTACTGGCCCTCAGTCCAGGTCCTTTTATAGCCGGTGGTCCTCTTATATCAACTTTGGAGCCTAAAATTAAAGAGAGTGTAGCGTCCATCCTAAACCGTTCTGCTCTGTTGCCGTTGGAAAGAGGATATCTCAAGGATTTGCACAAAAGAAACAAAAGGCAGCATCTTATGAGAACCTTTAAAACGGTTACATGCGTATCGTCAAGGACGCTAACCTTCCATCCAACGAATGGCGGTTCGGCCGAGTCCAAGCCACGCATACATGCAAGGATGACATGGTCCACGTGGTAGATATCCTTACTACCCGCGGCGTCATCAAGAGGCCCGTGGCTAAACTCATCCACCTTCCAATTGACCGACTCCGATGCCACCAACATTCCGTAGATACAGACCTCGCAGCTAACACCAGTGTTATCCTTTGTGTCTACAGAACCACATTTTTTAAGCCTCTTGCTTTCTACTTCAGCAACATGGCTCCTCGCCCAAACAACAATAGCCAACTGCCCCGTGGAGAAACCCTGAGAAACGTCTACGGGCAGTACTTAATTAATTGGACCAGCAGCCTGGCCCACGAGCACTCACGCTACTCATGCCGCAATGACTGCTTCTTGTCCTGTGGCAACGACCAGCACAGTTTGCTCAATATAAAAGGAGAGGAGACGAAGCAAGGAGCGCGTCCAGCATTCCAAGCCGCAGAAGGCGAAGACTGGAACTCGCCCCTCTCGACGCATTCCAACGGCCGCGCCCACATCACTTCATCAGCGCAAAGGGGTTCGAAGACTCGAAAATGGAAGTTATTCTCCAGAATAAATATTAAATTAAAAAAAAACTGGAGAACATCGTTTTGGCGGATGCCGCTTTCCATCGGCTCAGCCTCGATGTCGACTCCGGGTCGGGTACCCAGCCAAGACAGTCTACCGGCGGCGCAGAACACCATGCTCGGTTGGGTCCTATTTATTTATTTATTTTTTTTTTGTTTTTTTATTTATTAATGGTCGACAAAACGAGTGTCTTCCTCATTATTCAGTAGACTATACATACAATACATAATGGAATTATATGCTAAAAGCCTAGTTAGATAACACAGTTCTCTAAATAGCATCACCGACCGATGGAGGTGTTTTAGTTGCCAGTCCGGCCAGCTGTGCCGCTTTTCACAGCTAAATTTGTCAGTGACGCTATTAGAGCCTACATCTAAGCAGAAGGGTGTAAGTAGGAAAAAAGTGTTCTTAAGTAAAATTAAAGATAATCTTAGTTTGCTATATTAATTAATAAAATACAATAAATAAGAAAAAAGAAAGTAAGAAGATTGTTAATAAAGTAAAGAAATTTAAGCTAGATATATAGAGTGTTAAGTAGATAGGACAGAGAGAAAAGTAATGGGAAAAAATGGGGGGAAATTTACAGCCTGTCCGGCAAGCTATGCCCCTGCTCATAGCTGGGAATGGTCAGTGACTTCCCGTAGGTATCCTGAAAGCATCGATTTTATTAGGGGTAGAGAAAGTTCGATAGAGAAAACGTGCACGCGAAAAGGATTGTGCATAGCGTAGTCTGTTGTGCACGTAGACAGGAATAAGGGGCGGTAATTCCTGGTTGGTCTAGACGGAACAGAGAATTGAAGACGCCCTAGCAGAAAAGGAGAATATCCGCAACCTGCAGGCACTGATGTGCCTCCTTTCCAAGGACCTCCAATAGCAATGGTATTGCAAGGGGCGGGATGTTCAAGCCACAAAGTATGCTGCACATCTACAAGGTCTTACCTTCAAGTTAGTCGCTGCTTCCAAGCAAGGCAATTAAGATGTAGCTTAAGAATAAAAGCCCAGACGCCATACTGTGTAATCTTTGATACCATTCGTACAAAAATCTCTAGTCGATACAAATCGCACTATGCCAACATTTTTTTCATAACCATGCAAGTAATATATTTCGTTTGTTTAGAATTCATAACGAAAGGAAAACCTCCTATTTGTAGGCTGCTAACATGTTGTCGTACTTCTTTGAGTTCTGCCTTATCAAGCCCTTCATTTGATTTGGATCCATTTCTGATTCGGTTTGGTTTTGTGTGTGGGGAACTATATCCAAATACTACTCACTGGCTTTCGTCTGGCTGTCGATTTCTGTTTTTACTCCCCTTTGTGGCCATATTATCAGTGGCTATATTATCCCGTTGGCCGCCAATTATGACTTCTTAGTTTAATAGTACAGTGGTGCGTGGGTATGTGACGTGTTCCAGACATCCGAATATTTCTTGTATTCCAATTACTACAATGATTCAACGACTTTAGGTGGAAATTGAATATGTTTTATTTATCAGAGGACGTGAAACCCGTTTCCAGCCTTTTAAAGATTTGCCTCTACCCCGGGAAACTCTATCGGCCAGTTTTTAATAATTGTTTTCGGTCGGCACATTGTAAAGGAGCTACTGGCCGGGGTATGAATCTCAGTCTTACCAGGTCCAGCGACTTACAAGACATTTATAAATCCGCTGGGACGGAGGGCTAAAAGGGGGGGGTGAGGGTTTCGACACAAATATACCTCTCACTACTACTGTCCTACCTACCATACCAGGCCGCAGCCTCGTGCTACCTCCTCTAGCGGGCCGGAGCCTCGTACCACCCCCACTATCGGGCTTTGGCCACGTACCAACTACACTGTCGGGCCTTAGCCACGCACCAACTACACTGTCGGGCCTTAGCCACGCAATAACTACACTACCGGGAGTCTTGGCCACGCACCAGCTACACTGTTCCCCCCCTAGGTTAGGGTGAACATCGGCTAACTCCGATGTTTAGCGCAAAGGTAACCGACCGAGATTACAAAGATCTGCATTTAAGTTAATTATTGAGGTTTTTATTCACTTTATTCATAACTTTTATCCTATTCTACCCTAACGCACTTCCTAGTCTAAGGCCCTGCCGCACTGTCTTGGAGCCCTAGCGCTCCGCTATGCACTGCACGTTATTCGCTCACACTCCTTTTTTGGCACGTCTACTCACCATGATCGGTATTTCCAAAGTGCCGGCTCGCTCGCTAGCGAGCCATGCGCTTGTCTCGGCCGCTCAACCTCGCCGCGAGCTTTCGCAACTTCGCTATGGAGCTTTCGCTCTTCGCCGCCGAATCGAAGCTGCGCTCTCGCAGGCAGTGTTGAGCAGCCGATCAGCAACGCATGGTTGCAGCGGCGGCCGGCGGTTAAATTCAAACTATCAACGGCTGCTTGTCCCTAACTTACTACTAATACAATGCTTATATACTATACAATGCTTAGGAATTACGATACAATATATATATATATATAATTATGAACTGTGGGGTGGCTACCCTAGTGGCCGCCTCACACCCCCCCTTTACTTCGACGACGATAGCGTCGCTTCCCCGGCGGTATTCATGGTGACGACTTCCTCGACTTATTACTTATTCGTTGTTTATGTTATTCCCTGCCTTAACAGTGCAGGTCACATTATACTAAGCCTATTCTGATTACGCTATTCACTTGTGACTTATAAACAAAATTTAGTACAGTGGCTAAGCTGGGCGACGGGTGTCGCTCGCACACTCCGCCTGCTCGTGGGCACCCATGTTCCCGGGGTCTTCCCCTTCGTCCTCCGTCGTCTCTCGGTAAAACGGCTTCAGCTGCGAGATATTGGCCACCCTCCTTTTCCGTTCACCTGGCCTCATTAGGCGCACAATGTTAGGTGACACGAACTTGATGACCCGATAGGGGCCATCGAACTTGGGTGCCAATTTCGCTGCGAAACCCTCGGCGGCGTTGGATAGCTGGTGCTGTCTTAACAGGACCATCGAGTCCAACGAAGGCCGCCACTCTCGTCTCCTCAAGTTATAGTGTCTGCCCTGGTCCTTTGATGCACGCTGGAGATTGCTGTGAACGACATAAAAGATTTCTTTTAACCTATCCGCCTATGTCCTAGGGTTGAACGCACTAGTTGCGGACCCCGGAGTCACCTGATCATATAAAGCAGCCGGCAACCGCGGCTCCCTTCCCTGCATCAGGAAAGCGGGACTGAATCCGGTCGAATCCGACACGCTTGTATTGACCGCCAGCGATATCTCGGGCAAGAGTTCGTCCCACGAACTCTGGTGGCCCTCGATAAATTGCGCTATCATGGTCTTCACGGTCCTGTTGGTCCTCTCGGTAGGATTTTCTTGCGGACAGTAAGGGGCGGTGTACTGGATCTCTACACCCAAGGTCTCCAGAAAAGCCTTGAGACTCCGGCTTGTGAACTGTACCCCGTTGTCACACACGAACTTCTTGGGCACCCCGAATCGGCTCAAAATCCTCTCCCGGAACGCCGTTTGTAGGTGTGCCGCCGTGGCTCTCCTGAGAGGTACCAGCTCCACCCATTTCGAGAAAGCATCATGGAACACCAGTAACATGGTGTTGCCATGTTTCGATCGTGGGAGGGGCCCGACGAAATCCGCGCAAAGTATTGCCATCGGCTCTGCCACCTGCCTCGTCAGCATGCGTCCAGCCGGTTTGAGTTGCACACTCTTGAACTTTTGGCAGGTTTCGCTACACTTCACGTACTTGACGGCGTCTCGGAACATACCCGGCCAGTAGTACCTTTGGGCTAGCCTCAACACAGTTTTCCTTACGCCTTGATGTCCGGCCGTGGGGGCATCATGGCATTCCGCCAATACCCTCTGCCGTTGACCACTGGCCACACATAGCTTCCAGGGAATGTAATCTTCGTCGTCCGTCCGGTGGCCCAAATGTCGATATAGCTGTCCATTTTCTTCTGCTTAGTCCGGGAACTTGACTGGCTCTGCTGCGATCCTGGCACGCATACTCGCGACCCATTTGCAGGGCGGCTCGGCCACCACTGCTTGCTGACAGGTCTCTAGGGGATGTCTTGATAGTGCGTCAGCCACGACGTTGAGCTTCCCTCGTCGGTAGTGAACGTCGAATTGGAATTGTTGCAGTTCCAATGCCCATCGCGCGATCCTTCCTGACGGGCTCTCGATAGAATTAAGCCACTTTAGGGCCAAATGGTCCGTTATCACGTCGAACCGGTACCCTTCTAGGTAGCAACGCAGCTTCCGTATCGACCAAACGATTGCCAGGCACTCTTTCTCGGTGGCGGAGTAGTTCACTTCGGCCTTCAGCAACTTTCTGCTTGCGTACGCTATGACCCGCTCCTGCCCTTCTATTGTGTGCGTCAGCACTGCGCCGAGGCCGTACTCGCTTGCGTCAGTCTGTAGGACGAATCTGGCGCAAAAGTCTGGACAAGCCAACACAGGGGCAGTCGTCAAGCTGTCCTTCAATTGACGCAATGCCTCCTCCTGTTCTCGATCCCATGCCCATTTCCGCCCCTTCGTTAAGAGCGCTGTTAGCGGCTGTACCTGAGTCGCGAAGTTGGGAACGAAGCGCCTGTACCATGACGCCATCCCAAGACACTGCCGCAACTCCTTACAATTTGTCGGGGCCCTCAGGTTACGTATCGCCTCCACCTTCTCTGGATCGGTACGTATTCCTTCCCCACAAATAACGTGTCCTAGGTAGACCAACCTCTCCCGGAAGAAACTGCACTTCTTCCTGTTCAGCCTGAGATTAGCCGCCCTTAACCGGCGGAACACCTCCCTCAAGTTCTCTACATGTTGCTCCTTAGTCGCTCCTATTACCACGATGTCGTCTAGGTAGGCGAATGCATGAGGCTCCATCTCCGGCCCTATGACCGTGTCTAAAGCTCGCTGGAAGGTCGCACACGCCGAGTGTAAACCAAACGGCATCACCCGCCACTGGAAAAGACCTCTTCCGGGGACCGTGAACGCCGTACATTCCCGACTATCGGCTGCCATCGGTATCTGCCAGTACCCGTGCTTCAAATCCAGAGTGGAGATGAACCGGGCGTGACGCAACCGCTCAAGGATGTGATTAATCCTGGGAACAGGATAAGCGTCTGGGACGGAGTGCGCGTTGAGTTGTCGATAGTCGATACACATGCGCCACTCGCCAGTCTTCTTCTTGACTAAGACGATTGGGGCGCTGTGTGGACTACGCGACGACACCTGCCTGCATCAGCGCGTCCACCTGTTCATCAATCACCCTTTGCATGGCCGGATTCTTCGGGTAATATCTCTGTTTTAATGGCTTATCATCCTTAAGCCTGATCCTGTGCTCCGCGATGTGCGAGACTCCCTGCAGATCCTCGAAGAGTGTCAGCTCCGACTCCAGGAACTCCTTAAGTTCCGGATCCAAGTCCGCTGGCCACTCTGCCTCTTCTACGCCGGGCTTGCTCTGAGACTCGCCTCCTCCAGGTACCACTCCGACTCCAAATAGAGCTCCTTGATCGCTCGACTCTGGCTGCCGCTCCTGATTCCCTGTGACCGTGTGGATTTTAGCCATTGCTCCTAATCCCTCCGTTCTTTGGCACACATCCACCGTGCCGCCTGCATGACCAGCGTAGATCTGCCTTTGCAGGTCTACGCGCCGCCTTTTGGGCTCCTCAAGCTCTCGGCCCGACCCCGAATGATACTCATCTTTTACTTCCTTCTTCTTCTCCTTTTCCGACAGTTGCCGAGCCGGCACTCCCGTTCCCTGACCTGGGAGGCCTTCCTTCGACTTCTCTCCACTCTGTTGCCGAGCAGGTGCTCCCTTTTCATGACCTGGGAGGCCTTCCTTCGACTCCTCTCCACTCTGTTGCCGAGCAGGTGCTCCCTTTTCATGACCGGGGAGGCCTTCCTTCGACTCCTCTCCACTCTGTTGCCGAGCAGGTGTTCCCTTTTCATGACCAGGGAGGCCTTCCTTCGACTCCTCTCCACTCTGTTGCCGAGCAGGTGCTCCCTTTTCAGGACCTGGGAGGCCTTCCTTCGACTTCTCTCCCTTCTGTTGCCGAGCAGGCCCTCCCGCTCCTTGACGCGTGAGGCCTTCTTTCGGCTTTTTCCCGGTTCCAGGCCCCGCGGCCGGAGACGTCACGTCCTCTAGGATCAGCTCCGCCTTGCCGCAGCGTACCGTAGTGCCCATGGCACCCAGGAAGTCCATCCCCAGGATAACGTGGTCCAGCATTGCGGGCATGACAAGCATTAACATGCTGGCCACCTTCCCCGCTAGGCCAACGTCTATCCTCAATGCCTTCTCTACTTCGACCGTGGACCCATCTGCCAGACGAATGCGCGCCTGTACGTTCTCCACTCTTCCCCGAATCGCCCACTTGCGTACGCAGTCTTCGCTCATGAAGCTGCGAGTGGCCCCTGTATCGATAGTGGCGGGCATCGTCCTCCCGCCAATCTCCACCGTGGCGACGATCCGGCCACCCTCCACCTTAAGCGGGTGTACTACTGCCGAGTCCCGGGTGTGTCGGCGTCGACCCGACCCTGACCTGGGCGACGCCGTTGCCCGTTTCCCGCCTCCGTGCGGCGACAACACTCTTGGCTACTTCTGCCCTGATGCCCACATACCCAACAAAACAAAACGGGCGCATTAGGACATTCCCTGGCGAAATGCCCCTCCTGTGCGCACCTGCGGCATGCTCGTCGCGGATCGTACCCGGTCCCGGCCTCTTGGTTCATCATCTGGTGGGCCACTTCCGCAGGGGCCGTTGCCGGCGGGGCGGAGATTTGTCTATCCACACCGATCGCTCCGGATCCGATGGGAGTAGACCGGAATGGGTTAAGGTGTCCCCCAGAGGGCTGTACCGTCCTTCCCCACTCCGCACTACTTGAGCTCGTGGCCACCTGACTCCCTGCCCTGTTTCCGGAGTATTCCGCTCGCTGTCTCATCACCGTTTCGTACTCCACCTCGAGTTGAGTCAGCTGGGACAAGGTGGAAAAATCTTGCCGTCGTACGTAAAGACTGTATGCGGGGGCGGCATTCCCATATATCCGGTGCAACTCCTGCGCCGGCTCAAATGTGGCATGATGGATAAACGCCGTTAGCTCAATTAGGTATTCTTTGAACTCCTCCCCCACGCGCTGCCGGCGGGATCGGATCTCGTTCTCGAGCCTCTCGAAGTAGCGTGGTGGTAGAAAGAATTCTAAGAAACCCCTCCTAAACACCGACCATGGCACATCCCTCAGTCCACTACTCAGGAACCAACGAGCAGCCCGGTCACAGAATACCTCGCTCATGGCCCGAGGCAATCGATCGAGGGCTATGCCGTACGTAATGGCACGCTCCTCTAGGTCCTCTAGGAACCCAAGGGGGTCGGAACGGCCATCGTACCTCATGCCCCACTTTCGGACTTGCTCTGGAACGTTCGCGAGAGGCCTGGCCTCCGACTGAGAATATGGCCGGGGAATATGAGGGCCATTATTCGAGTCGTAAGGGGTTCGCACTAGCTCCACGTCGACCGCCGTCGTCCGGCGAGCTCCGCTGCTCCTAATCTCGCGAGTTTCCCCTGCACCCGTGACGGCTAAACTAGGGATCGGGACCTGAAGTCGCTCGTACAGCTGCGAGCTCCTCAGGTCTGGTTCCGATTTTTGGCGCGGCCGTCCGCCAACGTCAGGTAGA
Source organism: Drosophila littoralis (assembly GCA_018903485.1). Lineage (NCBI taxonomy): Eukaryota > Metazoa > Arthropoda > Insecta > Diptera > Drosophilidae > Drosophila > Drosophila littoralis. The sequence goes on along the minus strand of JAEIGF010000362.1, from coordinate 345,333 downwards.
GTGCCCCAGGGAGACGGCTCCAATGTTTTGGCGGTCTGAGACTCTAGCTCGGCCAGCCGAGCCCAAATCTCGGGTGAATGGCCGCCATCCTGCACGAAAGTGGATAGCCGCTTACGCAGCTCCTCCACGCGGCCCTCCTTTTCCAGCCTGAACTCATGGGCGATCGCCACCAGTTCCTCTTTGCGTCGCTGGTGGATCCAGCGCACGCCTACACCCGGATTTTGGCACTCACCTGTCTCCATTCTGAGTTTTTGCTACTCACTCTGGGTTTAACTTTAATTCTTCTAGACTCTCGCTCGAGTTTTGTGCTTGGTGTCTGGGCAATTCTCGTTCCGTAGGTTTATTTTTTTCCACTTTTGTCTTTGCTGTCCTTTTTATGTGCACTTAAATCTCTTTTAAACTTTTGACCATCGTTCACTTTAGTCTTTGTTAGTCTTGGCCTTTGTTTCTTATTATTTCTTTTATATATTTCTTGTATTCACTTCGCAAAAAAAATGTATAAAAAAAAAAATTAACTCACTTAATGCTCCTTTAATTTTTTAGTCTTTGTTCATTATTCTTTTTATTATTATTATTTTTTTTTTTTTTTTTTTTTTGTTATTTATTTATTTTTATCCCTTTTTATTATTATTATTATTTATTTATTGTTTGGTTTTATATTATTTCCTCATTGTTATTTATTACTTTCACTGCACACCCGTCGTCATCACCTTCGCCGACTGTACTCACGAATTCAGTTTTCACCGCGCGTGAACGGAATTCGTCCCACTGTACAACCGCGACACTTTAACGGCCCTTCGACGCCGATGTCGACTGCGGCGCGCGTTTGTGCACACGTGTGCAAGCATGGTCTCGATGTCGCCCGTCTGGCGCGCGCGCGCTGTACTTTTCGGCCGGCCGTTATCTCTCCTTTTTTTTTTTTTGTTGCTGAGCTTGACTTCTGTGCACATTTCTGGTTGCCTAAATTTTGCAGGTGTTCATCTCGTCGCCTAACATAGGGTATGAAATGCACTTGTCGGGGTATACACGACTACTTTATACCCTAGACTCGCATTTTACCCGCCTACTTTGTCTTCTTTTCCCTTGCTCTCTACCGGAGTATATACACTTCAAGGTATGCTCGACTCAAAATACCCTGTACGCAAAAAAAAATTTTTTCGGAAACACCTATTTGGGCATACTTGCGGGGCTTTAATCCGCAACTATGCCACGCCCCTAAACGCCTCAGGTCCCTGCTCGGGCGCCACTTGTAAAGGAGCTACTGGCCGGGGTATGAATCTCAGTCTTACCAGGTCCAGCGACTTACAAGACATTTATAAATCCGCTGGGACGGAGGGCTAAAAGGGGGGGGTGAGGGTTTCGACACAAATATACCTCGCACTACTACTGTCCTACCTACCATACCAGGCCGCAGCCTCGTGCTACCTCCTCTAGCGGGCCGGAGCCTCGTACCACCCCCACTATCGGGCTTTGGCCACGTACCAACTACACTGTCGGGCCTTAGCCACGCACCAACTACACTGTCGGGCCTCAGCCACGCACCAACTACACTGTCGGGCCTTAGCCACGCACCAACTACACTGTCGGGCCTTAGCCACGCAATAACTACACTACCGGGAGTCTTGGCCACGCACCAGCTACACTGTTCCCCCCCTAGGTTAGGGTGAACATCGGCTAACTCCGATGTTTAGCGCAAAGGTAACCGACCGAGATTACAAAGATCTGCATTTAAGTTAATTATTGAGGTTTTTATTCACTTTATTCATAACTTTTATCCTATTCTACCCTAACGCACTTCCTAGTCTAAGGCCCTGCCGCACTGTCTTGGAGCCCTAGCGCTCCGCTATGCACTGCACGTTATTCGCTCACACTCCTTTTTTGGCACGTCTACTCACCATGATCGGTATTTCCAAAGTGCCGGCTCGCTCGCTAGCGAGCCATGCGCTTGTCTCGGCCGCTCAACCTCGCCGCGAGCTTTCGCAACTTCGCTTCGGAGCTTTCGCTCTTCGCCGCCGAATCGAAGCTGCGCTCTCGCAGGCAGTGTTGAGCAGCCGATCAGCAACGCATGGTTGCAGCGGCGGCCGGCGGTTAAATTCAAACTATCAACGGCTGCTTGTCCCTAACTTACTACTAATACAATGCTTATATACTATACAATGCTTAGGAATTACGATACAATATATATATATATATAATTATGAACTGTGGGGTGGCTACCCTAGTGGCCGCCTCACAACATGTGTATTTTTTCGATTCGTTTTTGTAGACATAAATCATACATTTAAATTTTTCTTGGGGCCCACCGAGAGTTACAAAAGTTGCTACGCACATTACGCCCGCTGTTGACTGCATTAAAAGTCAAACAGCCTATATCGACACTTGGCAGCTAACAAAAACTGCAAAGGATCCGATTAAACGCAGGGTGTCAATACTTTTTTGCCTAGAATATGTGTAATTATGTAGTGCGCTTGGACATGTGTTGTCTTTGTTGAACTTATGGAGCTTTGGCATGCACGCCAGTAGTGCGGGGTTTTACACTAGTGTCTTTATTTGGATGAGAACATCCATGGTTTAATTCTTCCTCTGGATTTATCTGTCATTTGATTTTGTGTTAACTTTACTGACCCCGGCTCCTTACGAAATGAAGGTTCTTTTCTAGGCCTCTCTCGATCCCATTCCCTCTTCTTTGCCTGTCATGAGGGCGGTTTCGCAGCCTTTTGTCTTCGGCTGCCTGGTTTCTTTCCTTAATGGCCTAAGCACATATTACTGTTAATATACTGTTCTAAATGCTGGATTCAGCCTTTCGGGCCAGCGCTAAAGTGGATGGCAGATCTTTAGAGATGAATAACCTCTGTATTAAACAGGGCGGTTCACTCCGGCTTCATGGTTCATAACGATTTTATTCGTAACAAGTGCCAGCCTTCTATCGACCTCATCATAGTATTGTATAAGGTTAAAATCACCTTGCCTGACCATCTCTTATCCTGTTTGTCTAGCAATTATTCGTTTTATGTTGTTTTATTTTGATGTTTTATGTAAAAGAAGCAATGCTCTTCGCCCCTCTGATCTTATTTCTTATGATGGTAACGACTTGATTGTGCGACTACCTATGGGTTGAAGATTTCAGATGCATCTACGGTTGATAGCCTCCAAAATACTTATTCATCCTGGTAACCATCAAACTCTGACACTTAACTTAACTATGTTTAATTTGATCTTACAATTAATGGTTCGATAGACAATTATCTTTGGGTAAACTTCTACTTGGGGATCTTCTATTCGTAGACTGCCAACCTGTTGTCTTACTGTGTTTAGTTCTGCCCATTGAGTAATAAAGAGACAGAGGAGGCTTATGGATCAAAAGCTCTTTTTCGAAATACTTTCGGAGCGAAAACGAAGTTACAAAGAAAACTTGCAAACACAACACTCGGCTGTCTGCAGCCATTCTGCCAATGCCCAAAATTCAATGACAACTTCAAAACATTTTCCATAAGAACCAACAACAACCATAATCAAAACAAATGACTCGACAATAAAAACGGCACACCACAAGTTCTATCCTTGCTATCCCTTTTTTGTTTGAGGCTACAGCCTATGATCTTAGCTTCTGCACCCTTCTAACTCATTGTTGTGGTTTCTAAGCACTGCTATGCCTATAATTCGCAAAGTCATGTCTTCATCTTCTCCACTCACTTTCAACTTGCAAGCAGCTCGGCAGATTTTTATAATTTTTCATTTTTCGATCAGCAAGGCACCCTTGCTCAAAATAGGGTATTTTAACTATTCATAAGTTCTGTAACCAAGTACCACTAACCTTCTCATATAAACATTTTTATCTAATCTCTGAGAAATATATATCGTATTTAGTGTGCAACTATTAGTACAATCAATAATAATTGTTTTCTTGAAACATTCTATACCATTTCTATAAATAAGGGTATCAATGCCTCGACGCGCCAAATAGTTGTTGGCATGTGTGCCTCATCTCACACACATTGGCAAAAAATATGCATGTGTGTGTTTTCGAAGCCAAGGGAAGTATATGAATTTAAGAAGATTGCAATATTCTGTTGCGCATGGGACGTCACATATTCTAAGCATCACAAGAAATGAAATTCTTTAAAACGTGACGTAATAGTATATGATGTTGACGCGCCGTATGCGTAACCCTTTGAGTTGAATGGCATGGCATTCAAATTTTCTACCTACTTGCGCCGAGACTCGGCTATGCAACAACAACATTAGAACCCAAATACAGACAGAGACAGAGAAAACAGCAACAAACACAGTGGCATTATTTGTCCCTTTTCTTTGCACTGAGTTTCCTATGTCCTCATCATCGCGCAGAAACTTTTGATCAAGACGGACGACGAAAAAAACAAATGGGTTTTCATGCGCACTGTTGTTGTTTTGCGAGTGATTTGTTGTTGCTTCCTATAGTAAATGAGCTTTATTTTTGAGTTGGATTTTGCGTTTGCGGACCATCCCGATCTACCTCTCGGGATTTTCAAAACGGTAAAAAAAGCTCGGAGCAAGCCTTCAGCTCTGTCTCTTTATTACTCAATGTCACATAGTGCACTGTTAACTGCGCCTGCTATCATGGCCTTTAACCGATTCGGGTCCATTTCTAAATCGGATTGCTTTTGTGTTAGGGACGTTTTCTGTCTTTACTTCCCTATATGGCCATTTCATCAGTGTCCAGCGGACAATTTTCCAACAATTAATGGAAAATCAGCAAATTTAATAACCGTGGCGATACTGTTCAGAAACGTATTCAAAATGTTATATATTTTTATGAATTAAAATCTTTTTCTTATGTAAAATATAAACGGCCGGTTGCTTTATTCTTATGATTCTCGTCCGTTCCGTACGGCTCCGATTTTAACATTCAAATTCTTTCTTTTTTTCTTCTTCTTGTTTTGCTCGAAGTATCGATATCATAAGCGATATCGATACTTCAGGCATATTGCACTTGGTTGCTTATTATCTTATCCTATAATATGGTTACATTTATTACATATAGATTTACATTCGATTGGTTGTCGATCTTACATTCGGCTAACCTGACTACAGATCGCCCACGATCTTACCATTTTGCGGTTACAATACATCTCACTTATTTATATGATCTTAGGTTATCTCTATATATGTAGGTTAACGACATACATCTATTGTGTCGGATACACACTGAACCCATGGCTTGAGCCTAGCTGGCTCTAATATACTACAGTATGGCATCTGAGTCAATTGGCAATCTTCAATATCAACCACTTCATAACGGTCGTTGTCAAAGACTCTGTTTATCTTATATGGGCCACGATATTTTGGTGCGAATTTCTTATTAACTCCTATTGTAGTGTCAACATTACGAATGGCCACGTAATCACCTATTTGATACGTTACCGGGTCTTTATGTTTCTTGCCATATATTTTCTCATTTCTTAGCTGTGAGCACAAAATATTTTCACTAGCTTTTTTTCGCAACGCATTAAGATTTCTCTCCTCTATGTTTAATTTATCCTCTAAATATTCAGTTAATTCATCAACTATTGTTCCTTTTTGGATCACTCCAAATAACAAGATACTGGGTGTTTTCTGCTTGCTACTATGAATAGCGTTATTTATGGCATGCTCGACTTTGTTCATCAACTTATACCAATCTGCCTGCTGAATGGGCTCTGATAGTTTACCTAACATGGGGGTGAGAACACGATTAACTCTTTCAACTTGGCCATTAGCCTGTGGTGCCCCAGTGGCAACTTTGATATGCTCTACACCGCGTTCTTGCAAGAAATTCGCAAACTCTAGCGATGTGAAACACGTGCCTCGGTCCGAGATTATTCTTGCAGGTCTGCTGTAAAATTCGAAGTATTTGCTCAAGGCGTCTTTGGCTTCACGTGTACTGGCACTATTTACCGGAAATAACTTCACAAATTTTGTGAAGGCATCTACGATTACCAAAATATGTTTTCTTTTTGATGTGATACTCGGTAAAGGGCCTAGATGGTCTATATGTAATGTATGAAAGGGACTTCTGACTTCGGTATGCTATGTAATGTTCTATTATGTATGGTTTTGGGCATAGAGTGTAATATGCACGGCAAACAATTTCTAATAAATTGTGCTACTTTACTACGCATTGACGGGAACCAATATGTTCTTTTTAGGTCATTAACACACTTGTCTGCCGCTAGATGTCCTAACTTCTCGTGTGCTATTCTGATTAATTGCTCTTCCATGCACTTCGGAACATATAGACCTAACTTGCCATCACTATCTCTTTCGTATATTATTGCATCTATCATTTCAAATTCAGTCTCGCGACCTTCCTCTATTATTTCTCTAATTTTTACTATCTCTTCATCTCGCATCTGCTCCGTTTGTAAGATTAAGTCCACATCATCTGGGGTAACACCAACCACTCCAATTTCTAGTGCTGAGTTTATAATCGGCTGCTCTTTATATTCAAAATTTGCCTTCTCTTTTTCTCTACTTTCTGTGAATCCATTTTTATTCATGTCTCCGATCTGGTCGACACCCCCCATCACCTTTTTAAGAATGACTCTATGCTCTGCATTATCTCTATGCTCTACATTATCTCTATAACTTGTATTACCTCTATGATTTGTGTTATCTCTATACTTTACATTGCCGATATGTTTTATTTTATCTCTATCCTCTCTATCGTTCCGATTATTTTCCATTAACTCAGTCACTTGAGATTGTCTACTCAATGCGTCCACATGTGCCCTACTGACATCAGGCCTATGTGTAATCGAGTAATCATAGTTTTCCAACTCTAACGACCACCGCGCGATTTTTGGACTAATAGATTTTCTGCTTAACGTCTGTACTAACGAATTACAATCAGTAATTATTTTAAATGGCCTATGCTCTAAAACGCCGCAATGCGTAAATTATGGCTAAGGTCTCTAATTCAAAGCTATGATAGCGAGATTCTACTTCTGTTGTTTTACCCGAATAAAACGAAATGCATTATTCCGTCATCTTGTCTTTGTAACAGTACTGCTCCATATCCGTGTGAGCTTGCATCGGTATGCTACTCAGTTTCTCTGTTGGGACTAAAGATGGCTAAGACCGGAGGGTTCGCTAGGGCTTTTTTGAGCGTTTGAAATACTTCTAGCTGTTCTTTGTTAAGGGGAAAAGGACCACCCGCTTTAAGTACTTCGAGCAATGGTTTTGCTATTTTCGCGAATGACAACACAAAGCGTCTAAAATATGAAAAAAAACCCTAGGCACGAATGTAGTGCTTTTATATTTTGTGGAACTGGATAGCTTTTTAACGCTTCTATATGAGAGTCACTTGGTACTATGCCCTTTTGTGTCACCTTATATCCCAAAAACTCAATATCTCGTCTTAAAAATATGCATTTCTTCATATTTATCTCTAAATTATGTTCACTGATACGGGCTAACAAGATCTCTATGTGTTCCTCTACTGTCTTTGTTGCCACCATTATATCGTCCATATAAACTACGATGCTCTTATTTCTAATGAGGTCACTAAGCAGATTGGAAATAAATCTCTGAAATATGGCTGATCCATTTTTAAGCCCGAAAGGCATTCTTAAATACTCGTACTGTCCATGAGGGGTTACGAACGCAGTGTACGGGATTGATTTTTCCTCAACTCCAATCTGGTGGTAACCACTTTTAAAATCTATAACGGAAAAACAGCATTTGTTCTCTAAATATTCCAGACAGTCCTCAATGAGCGGCAACGGAAAATTGTCCTTGATAATTCGCTTGTTCAAACCGCGATAATCAACACACATTCGTAGATCTCCTGACTTCTTTTTCACCAGAACCAAAGGGGAAGCAAACGGAGATTCACTAGGTCGAATGACCTTTTTATTTAAAAGGTCCTCTATAATTTCTGCTACTTTGTCTCTCTCATAATAAGACAAGCGCCGTGGATTGCAGTAGAATGGTGTTGTGTCCGTTACTCTAATAGTCATGTTGTATTTAGGGGGCACTGTAAAGTCACATTCCCGATACAGATAATGAGTTATAATTAGTTCCTTACATTTGTCTGCCCAAGATTTGCCAAACTCTTCGCCCACGTTAATGGTATCATTCTCTTCGATTTCAATACTGGCACAAAAGTTACTAAAATCATCTTGCTCTTTAACGTACTGAAGACTACTATTAACTTGGCTGCCTACCTCTTCATTTAGTAGTTGATTGCTTAAGTTGCTACTAATTTGTTGATTACTTAATGTAGGATTGCTTACATTATTATACGATAAATGATTGAATTGCTTATCACTAATAATTTGTTGGTCACTGGTGAACAAAGATGCACAAGTCGCATAGACGGTTTTATTCTTTATTGAATTAAGAGGTAAATGATATTTAGCATTAATACTTTTCTTATGAACTAATTTTACTTCAATGATTTCTAAAGTATCTCTTCCTAATAATACTGGTAGAGGTAATATCTTGTCGTCTACAATATTAAGTGAAATAATATAGGTTTTCATAAAAAAGTCAATTCGGCATTTCAACTTTCCCCATGTTGGGATAGGCCGTCCTCCTAATCCATGGTATTGACTGACTTCAGATTTTAACTTAATATTTTTTGGTATTAGTGCCTTATAAATAAAGCTTACGGGACTCCCCGTATCGAATAAACAAAAAACACTTGTGCCTCTTTCTTCACCAAACGGAACTCATAATTGTATTAATTGAACAGCTGCTAACTCGTTATTATTCATCTCACCCGTGCCCTCGTTGCCTTGCACTGCTGCAATTGTTGTTGTAGTACTGCGCTTAGGACACCGCGCATACTGATGATCCATACTCCAGCACTTAAAGCACGACCCATCTGGCCTCTTTGGCTAGCTGCACTCCTTCATCATATGACCAACGCCACGGCAATTATAGCAAAGTATCTCACTGGTTTTTTGCTGTCGACTTGCTGCATTACTTCCCGTTGCTCGACCTCTTGGCGTTTCGCTGCTACGAGTAGGTACATTAGCTGATGCTTTTCGCACTTTCTCGTATACAATCATCTTGTCACGCAGCTCATTCAAGGAACGGCAATATAACATGGCTGCTGCAGCTCCAGTCCTATCCTGCAGGCCGTCCACAATAAATTTGATGACGTCGCTTGTAGCCATGTCTGCTTGCGCTGCTATGATGCACATTGCAATATAGTACTGCAATGCGCTTTCGCCTCTTCCGATCTTACGCGCATCCAACTGCTTGCCTATATCCCATGTAGTCACTTTTTGCTCGAAAACTTCCAGCAGTTCGCAACGCACGTCCTTCCAGGTCAATGGAGCTACATGGTCTATGTACGCCTTAGCGGAACCAGTTAGCAATTTTTTCGCTAATATCCACCGCTTAACATCTGGTATGTCGTACAGGGTCATTACGTCTTCGAAGTCGCGCACCCATTGCACGATCGAGTAGCCATCATCGCCAGAAAAGCTGCGCACTAAAGTATCAATATGACTGACATCAAGGCGCTCCTTTGGCGCAAGCTGCAAATCAGCCACCTCTTTTTCAGCTTTTGATATAGCTAACTGTCACTCGGCTATTCGTTTTCTGCTTTCCAATAATTTCGCCATCTCTTGCAATTGCTGAATTTCGTGACCTTCTGATGTTTGCAGCGCGCTTTGTGGTGAAATACTTTCAGCCGTCAAGGTTGTGCGTACGTTTTTCGAAATCGCATCGCTATGGTTGTCTCTTTCTTTCTCACGTACGCTTGAATCGACTACCTTTGGCACCACGTTTCCCCAAATTATAGCGTCTTCTGCGTCGTCGCCACCTAACGTTTTGTTACCTTCCTCAAACAAATCCAGCACCCAATCTCCTCCTGCGGCTCCGGCTCGATCCACGGGATCGTCCATGATTGCTTTTAGGGCTGAGCGCAATTGATGAATTGAGACGCTTTCTCCAAACTCGACGCTGTGTGCGCCCAATAGGGAAATTAATTCGCTCTTTGATTTTCTTAATATTTCGGTGTATTTCATTGCCAATGATTTGCAATGTTATTTGGGTATATCCCACACCTGATTTGTAAAATATAAACGGCCGTTGGCTTTATTCTTATGATTCTCGTCCGTTCCGTACGGCTCCGATTTTAACATTCAAATTCTTTCTTTTTTTCTTCTTCTTGTTTTGCTCGAAGTATCGATATCATAAGCGATATCGATACTTCAGGCATATTGCACTAGGTTGCTTATTATCTTATCCTATAATATGGTTACATTGATTACATATAGATTTACATTCGATTGGTTGTCGATCTTACACTTTTTTTTTAAAGCCACTTTCATGTTGAACATGATCCAATTTCTAATTATATTAGACTGCAGGTTTCCGATTTATTCCCCGTTGGCCGCCAATTATGTCTTCTTGGTTTAATAGTCCAGCGGTGCGTGGGTATGTGACATGTTCCAGGCATCCCAATAATCCTTGAATCCCAATTATAAGTACAATAATTCAATTAAATATGAAACGAGCTACAGCTGGCATCTTGCGATTACACAAGGCAATTTATATATATAATAATTTGTAAAATTCTTAATCTACCTTACAGTACTTAAGATCTCTCACTCGAAATTGTCACAGCCTGTGCGCTCTCACAGCCGAAAGAGCGAAAAAGCTAACAAGAGGTTCTAGTCGGGAGCTCCCGACTAGGGAATACCCTGAAACCTCATTGAGGTGGTAGCGGGGAGGTGGCGATAGGTATAAAATGAAAGATACTTGACATATATATAATATTCTAGAAGCAACATATCATGTTTGGTGACTCTAGCTCTTATTATTTACCCAATTTGCTAAAAAAAAAACAGGATGTCGATATCGATTATTATCGATTGCTTGGAAACGGAGTAAGTTATCGATTATCGGAAACAAACTCGACCTGCGCAGGCACTAGGAGCACCTACATCTAAAATTTGAGCTCTCTAGCTCTTATAGGTTCTGAGATCCTCCCTTTTTACCCATTTTCAATGGGTTCAGGGTATAAAAATAGAATGTACTCTCATTTTCGGCTCTACGGCTCAAGTCTTATCCCAAATTTATGCGGACATATGAAAGCATGTTGTGTACTGAGGTTGACTCCGTAGAGGATCTGTACTTTTAAGTTGATAGAAATATGAATATAATTTATTTAAATTAAATTATTATTATTTTTAAGTAATAAATAACAACTAGTTTAAGAAATAAAAGTGTGTAATTTTTTTTTTTTTTAAGATAAATTTTATTAATAATATGTAATCACAAATTGGAAAAAGTCGGCAGCTCAATGCAACCGTAAGCCCTTGTTGGCCTACAGAGTTGGAAGCGCAATAATCTTAATTGAATTAATACGAGAAAGAAGGGCTATCTTCGGCACGCCGAAGATCTAATACCCTTGCAGACCCAACCTTTTTATAATGCTCATAGTGCTTTTCCCGTATCTAAGAAGCTCAGGGTAAATAGTTAATGCTGAGTTTGGTCAAGATATCTTGAGAAACAAAAATGTTATTCATACAACAACTTAGTTTTTGACCGATCGTTCCTATGGCAGCTATATGATATAGTGGTCCGATCCAGCTGGTTCCAACATATGAACTGCGTGCAACAGAAAGAAGGACTTCTGCAAGGTTTCATGAAGATACATAGCTTAAAAACTGAGACACTTGTTCGCATAGAAACAGACAAACGGACATGTCTATATCGACGCGGCTGTTGATACTGCTCAAGAATATATATACTTTATGGGGTCGAATATGTCTCCTTTTATGCGTTACACATTTCACGGCAAAATTATAATACCCTTTGCAAGGGTATAAAAATATCGGACTAAACATTGAGTCATTATTCATATTTATTTATACAAATGAATATTTGATTTACTCTATTTGTATTTTTTCGCACTCTTATTTCTTTCATAATTATTACTTAAATATTTGCATCAACTTACAACACGCAGTCAAATGTATGCCAACACAAATTTAAGATAGTTCATGGTCAGCGCTTAAAAAATGTATAACAAAATGTATTTCTTACCAGCATAAGCCAGAGCTGTGAATAACAACACATTTATACATATTTTGATGTAGTTATGCATGCATAATTCACACATACAAACATAGGTGCTTGCACGCCATTGGCTGATACAAAAACTTCTCGATCATACACTGGCCAAAAACAAAAGTAAATTCAATTTATGTGTGATATTTTCTTAAAAAAGCTATTGCACAAGATGCGTTTTGCTAAAAAATTATTTTATTTTTAAAATATTTCGGCCGGCATACGTGTATTTCTTTTATTATTTTTGTGGGGCATAAATCATTTATTAATTTTTTCTCGATACAGAGTATTTGATACACAGGAAATTACAAAAGTTGCTACGCACAGTACACTCTCTGTTGACTTCATTGAGAGTAAAACTCCCTATATCGCAACGCAGGGTGTCATTGTTTTTGCCTGGATTATGTGTAATTTTTTATTTTTATTTTAATAATATAGTAAAAGTGTGATTGTTAACAGAGAAAGAAAGGCTATCTTCGGCACGCCGAAGATTGAATACTCTTGCAGATCCAACCTTTTCATAATGCTCATAGTGGTTTTCCGTTTCTAAGAAGCAGAGGAAATAGTGAATGCAGTAGGGTTAAGTAAACTTGAAAAACCAAAAATTGTTTATACAAGAACCTCATTTTCGACCGATCGTTCATATGGAAGCTATATGATATAGTTGTCCAATGTAAATAAGATTTTGCTGAAATGAAGGGAACATAGTGAAACTTATAAATGACGAGTTTGGTCAAGATATCTTAAAAAACAAAAAAAATGTTCATACCACAATTTAATTTTCGACCTATCGTTCCTATGGAAGCTATATAATATAGTAGTCCGATAATGATAGGATCTGGCACATACATGAGGACTATAGTAAAACTAATAAATGCCGAGTTTGGATAGATATCTTGATAAACAACAATGTTTTTAATGTAAGAAACTACTTTTCGACCGATCGTTCCTATAGCAGGCATATGATATAGTGGTCCGATGAAAATACGATTTTGTTTAAATGTAGGGAACATAGTGAGACCTATAAATGTCGAGTTTGGACAAAATATCTACAATAACAAAAAAGTTTTCGACACAACTTAATTTTCGACCGATTGTATCGTTGGCAGCTATATGATTTAGTGGTCCGATGTTGATAGGATTTAAATATATACAAAGAGCGTAGTAAAATTAATAAATGCCAAGTTTGGCCAATATATTTTACTAAACAAAAAAGTTGTTCATACAATAACCTACTTTTCGATCGACCGTACCTATGGCAGCTATATGATATAGTGGTTTTATCCAGCCGGTTCCGACATACATATGTACTGAGTGCAACAGAAAGAGGGACATCATGACGATAGCTTTAAAACTGAGAATAGTTAGCTTAGCAACAGACAGACGGACATGGCTATATCGAATCGGCTGTTGATACTGATCAAGAATATATCTATATACTTTATGGGGTCGGAGAGGTCTCCTTCTATGCGTTACACATTTCAAGACAAAATTATAATACACTCTGCAAGGGTATAAAAATATGAAATCGATTTTGTGGGATATTAATACGTCTATTTAGGACATGATTTCAGATGGAAGGCTGTAACGAAAACCGGTCGTAAAGTGGGTGCAAAAATAAAAAATTATTGCTGCGTGGATACTTACTTTGGGGACACAACAGTTTTTACATTAGAATTGCAAATTAGTTTGAATATAACATAAAAAGTGCAATTCATATCATGAGTAACCCTTGTTTTCAAGCATACATTTGTAACTTGATCACTCCATTATTTTGTTTCTTAAGCGCTGGCACCTGTGTGCACTTATTTTAGTGAACATATATCCAGTTTTTGGGGCGCTTTATGCGTTTTGTTTATTATTACCTCAGTGTATATTTATAAAAATACTTATTTATGAGCGCATCAACTCGGGCAACAACTCAAACAGGTAACTTACATTATAGGCATTAACATATTTGAATTGTTTATAACCAAATTATTTATTAACCATAAACAAGGCCGTACAATTATAAATATTGTGTTTTTATTTACCATGCATTTATTATTATAAACCAGATAACGACTTCTTGTCTTAATGTGCCATTTATAAACAAATATTCATTTACGAAGAGCATTCATGTGTATGCTCATGTACATATCTACATACATACGTATGTATAGATATAGAACATAGATACTGTCAAACAATAACACATATGTATGTATGTATATATATACCACATTTATACGTCAGTGCCAAGTCAAAATTGATTACAACCTGTAACCATTGAAATGGGTAATAAGGGTGTAATTGAGTTGTGCATACATATGTATGTATATATGTATGTATGTATGTAACAGGCACAAGGAGATATCTACGACCCTATAAAATATTTATACATATACGTGTTTAGGACTACCCAGTTAAAGTCGATCCATGAACGCGTCTTCGTATGAACGATTCGATCTCTCTACAAAGCTAAATACTTTAAATATGAAATACGTAGTCAAATACAATACGCAGAACGTGACTATAAATATTTGCCGGTATCTTGCCTAATATCGATAACACCAATAAGAATCGATTTCTAGACATGGTTTTTTAAGTTCAATGAGTTAGATAAACTCAACCTGTTTTTTTTTTTCGTTTAGAATAGAAGTTTCCATTAAGAGAGTTTTTACTATATTTCACATTCAGAAAATAAAAGTAGCATATAAAGTGGAGCTTTTCGCATTGGTGTTTGCAAACATCTGGGTTCAATATTTTTTGCCCTGGAAATATATTAAGGCAACACCATAAGCACCGATGCTATTCTATTATTCGAATAGTGGAGAATTTAATTCAAGAAAGAAATAAATATAAATATAAATATGGAAGGAAGCTAGAATTTTGATACGTGGCGTTTCTAAAAACCCAAACCTACCAAAATAACATTTTAATAACAGTACATTCATGAGCAACCCGGTTTTGAAATTTTTTTTAGCTTTTGGGCAACGATCTGTTTTGGGTTGGACTTTTTTTTTTTTTGTATGTTTGCTATAAAACAAATGTTCCCGTTACTGATTTTAATTTCTATTTCATTATTGAATTGAAATATATTACACAATATTGATTAGAAGAAAAATCGCGACAGTATATAACTTTTGTATTTCCGCTATAACCATCGTAATACTATTTGTCGTGCCAAAGTATCCACTAATAAACTTAGTAATAAAAAAAATGAACAAGTTACCAAATTGTTCAGATCGGGTAGAAAACTTTAGACTATAAGCCGTAAGGGATCCCTTACCTCAAAGGTGTAAAACCTCTCCCAAAACACCCAAAAATTCAGAGTTGTAGTTCAATATTAGGATTAGCGGTTACCTTTGTGACTTTGCTATTTTTTTTTTTTTTTTTAATTACAGCTATTTTTCTGTGACTAAGTAAAATAGCAATTCACAAAACCTTATTCGATACTAAAATCTAGCAAGGTAAATCTCATTTACTATGTGAACAAAAAAATTAAGCGCTTTTAAATCGCCAATGATGATATTTATAAGCCTCTTTCAGTTTGGTGAAATGTACTCCGCACACATGAGAGTAGTTTTGAGTACCATTAATCGAAGAACCAGTTTCTATTTCGTTATATAAAAAAAATTCGTGATGTTGCACGTTTTATGTCCTGAGGGTCTATATGATTTCATGAAATGGGAGATTTAGTTCCATTTTATGATTCTAAGATCAACAGCAATATTAAATGACATTTAATGATTTTGTAAGTTCTTTTGGCGATATCCAACAAAATAATATTCCTTGTCATAAGATGATGACAACCTTCCTGGATTCTCCTCGCAAGGCTGATGAACTAAAAGAAAAATTTTCTCTGATCAAATAAAAATGTTCACTGAAAAACCACCTCACGCTGATATTAGTTGCTAAGCAAGAGTACCAGAAAATTAGCTGTAAAAGAATTTTAACACAAAAACAATAAACTGAAAAACCAACGAAATTGTCGAATACTTTGAAAATTCAAATAGTCGATAAACGGTTTTTTTTTAAGTGAATATTTTTGTCATTCCTTACTGTCCATAACTATTTGTATAGCATTTGAATGGAGATGTAAACATTTTTATGTATTTTTAGACTTTTAACAGTTTTCATGCTATATCACGGGAAAGATCCAAAAAATGGGATTAAATTAAAAATAGCTTCCACGATCCCCTCTCCGAAAGACGATTTATTCTAAATAGCAACACGATTCTAAAAAAGACAGCCTGGTTTATATGTATATATATGTTTATATGTAGTCTCCCGAATTGCATTTTATAATAAAGTATACTTTAAATTAAGATCGTGCATATGCTTCGATTACCAATTAATCGCATAACATGTATTTTAACGTTAACATTGACGAAAAATATCAGTGCTACAAATTGGCAGCACTGCCAGCTGTAAGCACAAAAAGAGTGCATGGTTATTGGAAGAAGAAAAACTGGCATACTTATATTCCAAAACAGACTTCATGGCAAAATGTGAGTAGTTTATTTTTATTTTTTATAAATGTAAAAAAGAATTTCGCTTTGCAGAGAAAATCAGCGAATGCCTTTAGAAATTTTAGTAATTTCTCAAATTTATCAAGGAGCTTCGTGACATCGCTTGTGACTACACAAAATGGGAAAAGCGAACTTTGTCAAAGGACTGGGCCGAATTGACGCCAGATCTGAATGCAGTTGGCCCGTCATGTAAGACTGACTGGTGACGCCGTTAAATTGAATGACTTAAGAGCAGTTTTATATTATTATGTATTTATTTATAATTAATAGTTATGGTAGGATTGGAAAAAATCAATAGAGAAGATTGCAGCCCATAAAAGGGTGAGAGGACCAACTGTCATCGCCTTTGTCATCAATTTTTATAAGATCTATCATGGCTTCCGAAGTAATTTTTTACTAGAACATTGAATTTCAGATCAGGACAAAACTAAAAAAAAAAAAAGGAGGGATACCTTATGTGCACAAAAAACGCCGCCTCGACTTCTTGGGAGAATTGCAGTCTTCAAAGCCGTCAAGGAGCTGAGCGAAATCTTACGAAATCGGCTCTTTAATGAGAAATCATCTTGGGGACCGCAAGCACCTCAACTATTAGATTAAATTCTAAATAAATTTTAACAAAAGCAAATCGCTTTAATAAAAATTAAAAAAAAGGTATTATTTGATTGTCTTACTTTTTGCCAATCGAAGTTTATTAGGAAAACATGTGTGGTATCCAAAAATTTTAATGTTTTGGATCCGTGTAAACAATGCAAGAGTCTACATATATATGTATGCATCAAATTTGGTGATCGACTCAAGTATTGATGCTGACCAAGAATGTATATACTTTATGGGGTGTCAGATGCCTGTTACATGCATTTGCACAAAGTCCTTATCGGTTAAAACACGACTCTTGGGTTTTAAGACTTATTCATATTGCATTGTTTTCGTAAACTTGCGTATTAGAAGAATTGCTTTTAATAGAATTTTGTACACGGACAACCTAGATAATGCCAAGTTCGACTTGGAAAAGGACGAACCCAAACAATTTAGATAAATAAAAGACAGTTTAATTACTTTTTATACATCGTCTGAACATGCCAACGAATCAGATGCGTTAATTCTTCTAGAAGGAAATCAAGCGACCAACTGTTGTTTTCAGATTTCGTTGGCTGTTTGGTTAATTAATTCACATAGAAAATTTATAGGTACAACCTGTTGCAAATCATAGATTCGCATTGAGGTTGCGTAACTTGGCGGCCAGAACATCTGAAGTAATGTTCATTTTCAGAAGTATCAATATTGAATCCTTAGTTTAAAATCACTTTTCCTCTTTTATGTGTTTATCAATAAATTTAGTTGACAAACAGCTAACTCTATTCAATCGAAAACACAACCTTGCAAAAACGAAATTTGAAGAAATTACAATATTATGTCAAATCGAATACACTGCTTGCAATAAAAGTAAAAACATTTGAAAAGTTTAAAAACGATAGTTTAAAAACTGAGAGACAAGATTGAAAAAAAAACACGTTCCGAGTTCTTCATTTTCACCCAATTTCGATCAAGCCGGTGTATTGTTTCGAACACGGTGTTCAACTAATTTTTTATTTTACTATGAACCGAACATTGAATTAAACCAATTTCTAAAAAAAACTTTTGTGGGAAACTCAACTCGAAGGGAAAAAGAACAGGGGCTTTAATAATTAAAATAATTTTGTATTATTACGGACAATTATAAAATTAAAATTGCAGTGTAATATGAATATATATTGAAAATGTATGTCGGCTTAAAGTTTCGGTTCGTAATCCGACCCTACCATTTTTAAGGTGTTTGTAGCCCTGTTTCCCGTTTAAAGTTTAAAGTAGGCTATAAAATACAACGAACAATTAAGCCAAGGATAACCGACTAGGATATGGCTACTAGTTTGCTCCGAAATGGTAACTTCATGTCCACTTAAATATATCTAATAGTTCTAACTATACCACGAAAAATGTGTTTTTTACAAACGATTTATTCCGTTTTGCTGTGAATGCGTTCAGATTAGGAAACATTTTGTTTCGATATTAAGTATTTACGGATTTCTCTCGCCTAGACATCCTTTGGAAAGCGGTGTATGTTGTATTGCCTCAATTGCTTATCTTATTTTTTGTTAAAATCGAACAGCTCTTCTGTTGGCATTATGTTTTGGATGATGTTGGTAAGTTTTCTTAGGGAACAGAACAGGGCCCTTAATACAAAATTTTTATTTTTTTACGAAATTCATAGACCAAAGGTCTTAAAAAGTTATAATCTGTCTGACTTTTTAGTGTGATAGTCATTTTGTTCATAATCAACGGCAATCTATGCTTCCCTATTTGGTTTTCAAATATTTTGGTTGATTTCTGGAGACTTAGGAGAGCTGAGGAGCATATTTCGCAAAAGCTTTCTTAAAAAGCAACATCTGCTCAATCGTAATAAATTCGATATTCTACAGGGCCCGAACCTGTTCAATTACTACATATGTATATGTATCCGCTTCCCCAAACATCTATCCATTTTAAAAAATTCGATGGTCCTGCTGTTAAATTGTACTGAGCGACAAAATGATATATTTAGTAACTGCGTTTGATACGTTTCTTATCGATATTTTTTTTGCTTATCGATTTTGAGTTCTTAAAACCGAAATGGTTTGTTGAAAATTATTCATAGGCAATGTTTTGTTTTTATACCCGTCCGTCCGTATAAACGCAACGATATCTGAACCTATAAGAGCTAGAGACTTAAAATTGTAGCTGTAGGTCCTCCTAGTGCCTACGCAGATCGAGTTTGTTTCTGATAATCAATAACTTACTCCGTTTTCAAGCAATCGATAAAAATCGATAACGACATCCTGTTTTTTGAGCAAATTGGGTAAATATCAAGAGCTAGAGTCACCAAACTTGATATGTTGCTTCAAGAATAGTATATATATATCAAGTATCTTTCATTTTATAACTAGCGCCACCTTCCCGCGACTACCTCATAGCTATAAATCAAGTTAATAGCCCAACTTGTGTTTGCCCACCAATTTAAGCCACAATTTAGATGCAAGTGACTTTTTTAGAATACAAAAATATTCGAGGGTATAAAAAGATATACTGTATAAAATTTCATTTAGATCGGTTAACAAAAACCGAAAAGTTATGTGTTTTACTGCGCAATTGGATGGGGTAGCTTGCGCAAATTGCAAGAATTTCTGTATACATGTACACACACACATTCATTCGCGTCTGCTTCGAATTCTATCAACAGCATTGCAATTGCTATTGTTTTCTGTGCTGCTATTTTAATTCGTTTTTTACTCAATAAGACTCAATTATAGGCGTGGATATGAGTAGATGCAGTGGCAAGTGGTGCGGTCTGTCGCGAGTTCGAGCCCTACCGTGGAAAGTATTTTTTTTTCAGCGGCTGCTAAGTAGTGTCGGCAAGCAAGTAATGCGGTCAGTTGCAAGTTCGGACCCTGCCAATGGAACTTTTTTTTAATTTATCTTTATTAATTCAAACGAGCTGCATTTGGTTTTGGAATAAGAGGGTTCAGGGTATTCCCTAGTCGGGAGCTCCCGACTAGAACCTCTTACTTGTTTAATTTTACTCGCTCAGCTTTAGTTTAACTGAGGTTTTATTTTTTGTTTTGAGTTGGGTTTTAACTCGCTTAGCTTTGTTGCTGCACTTTGTTTTTTCGTCTTTTACTCGTGGTAATATTTATTTAAATACCGTTTGGCGCCAATTTACAAGTGCTCCCCGTACTGATAATACGATATGCTGACCGACGGGTGCAGCAATGATAAACTTGGAGTTTTAAGGCACGAAGTGCTCTGTTCAATGCAATCTTAAAAACATAAAATTTAAATCCGGTCCCTTGGCGGGATTGGCAGAAGCGGATTTGTTTGTGTTAACTTACACAATTCAAAGTTCATTAAGATTGAGATTCCCATAGGCTAAAGTTATGAGAACCAGAAGCATTGATTCCATTTTAACTACGCTGCATGTGGCGTTCGGGCTAGAAAACTTGTAAATGTAAGGCTCAGGGTATTTTCTAGTTGGGCAGTTCTGAACACTCTCGTTTTATACGATCCAAGTGTACATTTTATGATACGATAAATTCATAGATACAAGGCACCTTCCTTAAGAGAATTGTAAATTGTAGAATACAATTTTAAATATAAATTAAATTTATGATTAAGTCATTTGTATACATTAATAATTTTTCAACATATCCTATTTCAGATAAAAACATTCATTAATGAGCTGTCCCCCAAAGGCATAAATTCATCAATATGTTATATCATTTGGTTGTTATTTTATTCATCAACTATGGTAAGGTTTTTAATAAATATAAGAAGCTATTTAATGAAACTAAAAGATATTCTCCGGTGTTGTACGGGCTCGCTCTATGTAAAAATATACGATTTTTGTTTAAATCCTCTGAAGATGTGTAATACGGGCTTGCTTTAGACTTGATGAAGCTAGAAATAAAACTATTCTCTTCTTAAAATTTTCTGTGACACTCGTTTTTTCGAAAACATTCTTATAGGCTATTTCACAGTTGTTTAATGTTATCCAACATAATGAGAACCTAATCATTGGCATGCCAGTTTATATCTTCATGTGTACTGCTCTCTAGAATATCGAGTATCGAGAACATGTTTCACAAATCTGCAAGTACCAAAGTCGATCGCACTTGAATGCCTTAAGAGTAGAAAAGCTCATTTTCTTTGTTCATCTACGATTTGTATTTAGGTCTCAAAGTTTATGCACATGTAGTATTGTCTATTAAGTTTTGTTCAATCATAAGCTTGCATTTCCTTCTCTTACAATATCTTGCCATATGAATTTTTATACCCTGAGTATAATGTATTCGTGCAAATGTACGTAACAGGCAGAAGGAAGCATCTCTGACCCCATAAAGTATATATATTCTTGAGCAGCATCAATAGCCGAGTCGATCTAGCCATGTTCGTCCCTCCGTATGTATGAACGCAAGGATATTAGAACCCATAAGAGCTAGAGACTTGTGACGTGTTTGCAGGTAGTGCAAAATCCAAGAATTTTTGTATGCATGTACACACACACATTCATGCGCGTCTGCTTCGAATTCTATAAACAGCATTGCAAA
Source organism: Drosophila littoralis (assembly GCA_018903485.1). Lineage (NCBI taxonomy): Eukaryota > Metazoa > Arthropoda > Insecta > Diptera > Drosophilidae > Drosophila > Drosophila littoralis. The sequence continues at coordinate 323,651 of JAEIGF010000362.1, read as the reverse complement.
TGCGATTATATTGTAGTAGAGGCAGTGGCTAGTAGCGCGGTCTGTTGCGAGTTCGAGCCCTACCGAGAAAACAATTTTTTTTTTGCCTGGTGTGGCTGTTGAGTATAGTCGGCAGCAAGTAATGCGGTCGGATGCGAGTTAGAACCCTGCCAAGGGATTTTTTTTTTTTATACGCTGAACCCATTTAAAATGGGTAAAAAGGGTATATTATATTTGTGCAAAATGCAAATGTATGTAACAGGCAGAAGGAAGCATCTCCGACCCCATAAAGTATATATATTCTTGATCAACATCAATAGCCAAGTCGATCTAGCCATGTCCGTCTGTCTGTCCGACCGTCTGTCCGTCCGTCCGTATGTATGAATGCAAGGATCTCAGAACCTATAAGAGCAAGAGACTGACATTTTAGATGTATGTCCTCCTAGTGCCTGCGAAGATCGAGAGTGTTTCCAATACTCGATAACTTACTCCGTTTCCAAGCAATCGATAAATATCGATATCGACATCCTGTATTTTGAGCAAATTGAGTAAATAATTAGAGCTTGAGTCACCAAACATGATATGTTGCTTCTAGAATATTATATATATTTCAAGTATCTTTCATTTTAGACCTATCGCCACCTCCCCGCTACCACCACAAAGAGGGTTCAGGGAATTCCCTAGTCGGGAGCTCCCGACTACAATCTCTTACTTGTTTAATTTTACCTTTATTAATTCAAGCAAGCTGCATTTGGTGTTGGAATAAGAGGGTTCATGGTATTCCCTAGTCGGGAGCTCCCGTGAACTCCATAACGCTTGCACCTGTTAAGGATTTTGCTGAAAAGTTGCACGGTTAAACCAAATACAAAGTTAACTCTAAGATAAGTAATGCCCCTTCATTTGAATGAGACGCAAAATTTTTGATCCTTGTTTTTCGCTCTCCATTTAAATTTATATTCAAGTAAGGTTTTTAAAGTTTCGCTGTTGCCATCCAAATAAAAATAATTTAATTGAAAGAAATTATATAAGCATTGGCTTAAAAGGTACCGTACAAACCTCACATATTATACACAACAAATATATGCTAATACAAATTTGGGATAGATCATGAACAAAATTAGTTTTTGCGGCAGCCACTGCAGGGAAAAACAACACTTACAAATATGTTTTGGTCTATGTATAGACACACACATGCAAATATAATTGCCGGTTCGGCCCTCATAAAGCCGAGGCTGAGAGTGCATTCTATTTTTAGCGCTTCACTCTTCAAAATGTGAGAGCGCAAGGCTACCAAATTCGTCCTCAAGCTGCATAGTATTATTATTTTGTTGATTGACGTTACTCATTTTAGTGTTTATTTTGTCTTTAGTTAAACAATATTCACGACTTTTTATTTATCTCGATTTAGTTCGTGCATATATTCAAATTCTTATGGCCTACGAGGAGATAAAAAAAGCGTTTAGGGTTTATTGAATTGCTACATATGTCGTTTGGTGTCAAGAACGGTCGCCAACCATTTTAGCGGTTGATGGTAAGCATATTCAGATGCACAGACTTTATCGATTACTATATCGACGACATATTGATTATGTCCGCAACCCTAGACGAGAAAGAGAACCAACCATTCTCTCCAAACTTCAAAAGAATGGTTTGATCAATATTATAATTAAATGTTCAGTAGCCAAGTCCGTAGTTAAATTCCTGAGCTACACAATCGACAAAATTAAAATACGGCCACCAGAAGATCGAGTCAACGCCATCATCAACTACAGTCGACCCCATACGAAATCATGAACTATTATTTTCGTAGTGTATAGTCGTCATGCATCTGGAATTCAAGCACCACTCATAGAAAACGTACCAAGAAAACCAAAATCGAGTACACTGAGTAGATAATAAATGCATTTAAAGTGTGCAAATGTTCCGTAGCTCATCTGGCTCCTAATGCTTATATGATAAGCAACGCAAACCTAATAAATAGTACAGTACATATGACAGAGAGAATTATTAGCTATCTATGCGGCCAAGCTTTTAATTAAAAATATCCTGGAGGCGCGTGTTATTGTCATCAAAACAGATCAAGTCGTTTATTTTTGTATGGTTTTTCTCAGAATTCTGAAAAAGCGTAACCTTGCCAGCTGCGTCACCTTGATTTCATTTCGCAATATTCCAAAAACATAGTACATGTAGCTGGTAGTGATAACATAGTGTCCGATGCGTTGTCTCGCCTAAATTGTTTTTCAATGACCAATGCTATTACACTGGGTTGCCCGTCAATATAAACCTTAATTTAAATGCAATTGTCATTTTGAGAATACACAAATATTTTATAGTACAATAAGATGTACTGTTTAAAATTTCATCAAGATCGGTTAACAAACACAAAAGAAAAAGTGTTTTGCCAGCCCACGTGTTTGCGGCAGCTAGCGCAAATTCCAAGAATTTTTATATGCATGTAGTAGAGGCAGTGGCAAGAAGCGCGGTCTGTTGCGAGTTCGAGCCCTGCCAAGAAAACAATTTTTTTTTTTGCCTGGTGTAGCTGTTGAGTCGAGTCGGCAGCCAAGGGAACTTTTTTTATACCCTTGCAGAGGGTATTATAATTTTGACGTGAAACGAGTAACGCATAGAAGGAGACATCTCCGACCCCATAAAGTATATATATTCTTGATCAGTATCAACAACCGAGTCGATATAGCCATGTCCGTCTTTCTGTTTCTATGCGAACTAGTCTCTCAGTTTTAAAGCTATCTTTATGAAACTTTGCAGAAGTCCCTCTCTCTGTTGCACGCAGCTCATATGTCAAAACCAGCTGGATGGGACCACTATATTATATAGCTGCCATAAGAACGAAAATTGGGTCGAAATTAAGTTGTATGAAAAAAAAAAATTGTTTATCAAGATATCTTGACCAAACTCGGCATTTAAAATTTTCACTATGCTCCCTTCATTTTTGTCAAACCTTATTTACATCGGACTACTATACCATATATCTGCCAGAGGAACGATCGGTCGAAAACTAGGTTTTTGATTAAAAACCTATTTTGTTGATCAAGATATCTTGACCAAACTCGGCATTAACTATTTTCCCTGTGCTTCTTAGATACGGGCAAAGCACTATGAGCATTATGAAAAGGTTGGGTCTTTTATTTATCTCAATTTAGTTCGTGCCTATATTCAAATTCTTATGGCCTCCGGGGAGATAAAAAAAGCGTTTAGGGTTTATTGAATTGCTACATATATCGTTTCGTCTCAATAACGGTCGCCACCGATTTTAGCGGTTGATGGAAAGCATATTCAGAGGCACAGACTTTATCGATTGCTATATCGACGACATATTGATTATGTCCACAACCCCAGACGAGAAAGATAACCAACCATTCTCTCCAAACTTCAAAAGAATAGTTTGATCAATATTATAAATAAATATTAAGGAGCCAAGTCAACGCCATCATCAACTACATTCGACCATAGAAAACATAACAAGAAACCCAAAATCGAGTACACTGAGTAGATAATAAATGCATTTAAAGTGTGCAAATGTTCCGTAGCTCATCTGGCTGCTAATGCTTATATGATATCACTAACCATATAACATATAGACCGGACAAACCGTACTTTTGAGGGTGACATTCGAAATTTCTGCGGCTGGTCCAAACTCGCCTTCGTTTTTGTTCGGGTTCGAGAGATGCCCGCATGCTCTCAGAGCAAGAGCGTAAAAATACATATGGCCTGTGTCGGGGAACGGCAACGCTGTCTTTTTATTCGCTCACTCTACAAGAAACTGCTGTGGCTTACTCTCATCCATATGATTTGTGCGATAGAACGGCATCGCTGTTTTTTATCTCGCTCCCACTACAGGAAACTGCTTTGGCTTACTCTCAATGCTCTTTCAATTTGTCTATGTACCGTTTAAATGTTTGTGTGTGTATTTGTCCGGTGGCATTTCTTCCCTTTTGAGGGGACGAGTAATATGAAATAATGAAAGGGTTTGCCAAGTCGATGCGAAATTCTTTCTTTTTAGCTCGTTCTTCTTAAATAATTTTAGTGATCAGTCACTTGACCTACATATGCAGGTGCAGGTGTTTGCCAAAAGTTGACCCTTTCGGCCCAACGGGCTGTTGCAGGTAATAAGGGGTCAACATTCATTCATCAATTCAAACCCAAAATCATAAAAAAGAAGGGCGCGCGTCAGACGCGTGCCAATAATGATATTTTTAAATTTTGCGCCCATGATCAGCCCATTCACACACATTTGTGTCTCTGTGTGTGTGTGCGCAGAGCTCGAAATTCAGAAGTCCAAAAATATTGCCAAATTTGCATCGGACAGGCAGGCAGGGACCAACAGGCACACAAGCGCATAAATGCTTCTATTCATATACAAAATACGCAAGTATGCGTGAATAGCAAGTCCAAAAAATTTTAAATGCACACATGCCAACGCTTAGGTACCCTTTCGAATAAGAACGAGCTAAAAAGAAAGAATTTCGCATCGACTTGGCAAATCCTTTCATTATTTCGTATTACTCGTCCCCTCAAAAGGGAAGAAATGCCACCGGACAAATACACACACAAACATTTAAACGGTACATAGACAAATTGAAAGAGCATTGAGAGTAAGCCAAAGCAGTTTCCTGTAGTGGGAGCGAGATAAAAAACAGCGATGCCGTTCTATCGCACAAATCATATGGATGAGAGTAAGCCACAGCAGTTTCTTGTAGAGTGAGCGAGTAAAAAGACAGCGTTGCCGTTCCCCGACACAGGCCATATGTATTTTTACGCTCTTGCTCTGAGAGCATGCGGGCATCTCTCGAACCCGAACAAAAACGAAGGCGAGTTTGGACCAGCCGCAGAAATTTCGAATGTCACCCTCAAAAGTACGGTTTGTCCGGTCTATATGTTATTTGGTTAGTGATGATATGCAACGCAAACCTAATAAATAGTACAGTACATATGACAGAGAGAGTTATTAGCTATCTATGCGGCCAAGCTTTTAATTAAACATATCCTGGAGGCGCGTGCTATTGTCATCAAAACAGATGAAGCCATTTATGCGTTTTCGGTAACATTCACGTTGTTTCTCATCGCAGCAGCAGAGCTATCAATAATCAATTACGTATGATCATTTATGAGGAAGGATTTGACATCGTGGGCTCAAAACTAATTACCCTGTCATAATACTATGATTCGGATAAGATCGAAATGCTGGACAATTGGATTGACCATGAGCATCATGACATTGTTATAATGCCCGAAGTAAGAGAATTTCGCTAGTGTCTTAATATGGTTGATCGATTTTCAAAATGGCCCAATGCTGTTCCAATAAAAGGTATCCCTGCTGACACTGTCTTCTTTAACGGCTGAAATGGTTCATCCAAAGGATTTTATCAAAGAGTGCAAAGAGTATATGGCAAAGGTATTACCAGTTTCGACAGCACATCACTTGAGTACCAGTATATGAGCATGTTTGTGTCCAAAAATATGAATTACTGCTCAGAACTGATTCAGTAAGACAGCCACTAAGTTTGGTGGTACTAAGGCACGTATGAAATGGTGGAACGCTTAAAATGAAAGGTAAAAATGTATCCTTTTCTACTAACAGCCTGATGCTGTCAACGATTCTTACCAACTAAAAGTGTTGCCCAGCTATTTAAATAGGAAGGATAGGAAGGTTAGGGTTTCTCCCGATTTCGTCTTTTAAATGGGGCAGCTGTGGCAACCCTGAGGTGAGCTTGGAGTTATTGATACCGATAATCAAGAGTAGCTTCAGCGAATCTCATCAAAGACGGCGAGTCCTAAAACTGCATTGATTAAGACAAAAACTAATTTAAGCAATCTAATCTTTGTGTGCTTAAAAATAAACTAGTAACGATTACCATTACTAAAGCCTGAATAAAATTCGGTTAAATGAGTCAATAAAATATTGCCGGGTGTATAGGAGTGAATTTCGGGCAAAAAAAAATTCAAAATGCAGCTGAGCGGATACCACTGTAATTGTTTTTGCATTATTTAAATCAACGCTGACTGAGTGTGGTAACCCATTTAAACACTTTGGCAGCGCCGATAGTTTGTTTGAAATGATCGATAGCTTGCCAATATTTCATGAAATCGATGAGTCAATATGGAAATCTTGGTTTTTTTTTTACATATAGCTACTGCGCGGGCACTAGGAGTCTTTGTGTCGACTATCGCGAATTAAATTTCAACATAGTTTCTGATAAAAACCCATTGCCCCTTAGATCGGATCAAATAACCAGACTTAACGGAACGAATTATTTTTCACGGATATTATCAACTTATTTGAGTGTTTTAAAAAGAGCACGTAAGAGGTTCTAGTCGGGCGCTCCCGACTAGGGAATACCCTGAACCCTCTTTGAGATGGTAGCGGGGAGGTGGTCTAAAATAAAATGATACTTGACATACATATAATATTCTACAAGCAACATATCATGTTTGGTGACTCTAGCTCTAATTATTTACCCAACTTGCTCAAAAAACAGGATGTCAACATCGATTTTTATCGATTGCTTGGAAACGGAGTAAGTTATCGATTATCGGAAACACACTCGATCTGAGCAAGCACTAAATCTCTAGCTCTTATATAATGTATAATGTTTTTGTGCAAAATGCAAATGTATGTAACAGGCAGAAGGAAGCATCTCCGACCCCATAAAGTATATATATATTCTTGATCAGCATCAATAGCCGAGTCGATCTAGCCATGTCCGTCTGTCTGTCCGTCCGTCTGTGTTTCTGAAATTTTAGCTGTAGGTCCTCCTTGTGCCAACGCAGATCGAGTTTGTTTCCGATAATCGATAATTTACTCCGTTTCCAAGCAATTGATAAAAATATCGACATCCTGTTTTTTTTCTTAGCAAATTGGGTAAATAATAAGAGCTAGTGTCACAAAACTTAATATGTTGTTTCTAGAATATTATATATATATTAAGTATTTTATACCTATCACCACCTCCCCGCTACCACCTCGGAGCTATAAATCAAGGTAATAACCCAACTTGTGTTGCCAACCAATTTAAGCCACAATTTAAATGCCAGCCTGCAGCGCCTCTGGACGTGTGTCAAAAGCGCGCCCGTTGCAACTTTATAAGTTATATTAAAACATGTCTGAGACATTGCAATTGCGTGGTACGCTGATCGGCCACAATGGCTGGGTCACCCAGATTGCCACCAACCCCAAGGATCCCGACGCCATCATTTCGGCATCGCTTGATAAGACTTTGATTGTCTGGAAGTTGACCCGTGATGAGGATACCAACTACGGCTATCCCCAGAAGCGTCTGTACGGACACTCCCACTTCATCAGCGATGTTGTGCTCTCGTCCGACGGCAACTACTCTCTGTCCGGATCTTGGGATCAGACTCTGCGCCTGTGGGATTTGGCTGCCGGCAAGACTACTTGTCGCTTCGAGGGACACACCAAGGATGTGCTCTCGGTTGCCTTCTCGGCCGATAACCGTCAGATCGAGTCGGGCTCTCGGGACAAGACCATCAAGCTGTGGAACACCTTGGCCGAGTGCAAGTTCACCATCCAGGAGGATGGCCACACCGATTGGGTGTGGTGCGTGCGTTTCTCGCCCAACCACTCGAATCTCATCATTGTGTCCTGCGGCTGGGATCGCACCGTCAAGGTCTGGAACTTGGCCAACTGCAAGTTAAAGAACAATCATCATGGCCACAATGGCTATCTGAACACTGTGACCGTCTCGCCCGATGGCTCGCTCTGCACCTCTGGTGGCAAGGACTCCAAGGCTCTCTTGTGGGATCTGAATGACGGCAATAACCTGTACACCCTGGAGCACAACGACATCATCAATGCCCTGTGCTTCTCGCCCAACCGCTACTGGCTGTGCGTCGCCTATGGCCCATCCATCAAGATCTGGGATCTGGCATGCAAGAAGACCGTCGAGGAGCTCCGCCCTGAGGTCGTCTAGCAAACAACAAAGGCCGAGCAGCCACAGTGCCTCTCCCTGGCCTGGTCCACCGATGGACAGACCCTGTTCGCCGGCTACTCCGACAACACCATCCGCGTCTGGCAAGTGTCTGTATCAGCTCACTAAAAACTGACTTTATATTTGGCATAGCCTGTATAAATCGATGGCAAATTGATTTGTTTATGCCAAAACAATAATAAATATAAATATTTCCATCAATTTAAAAATACCGGTTTTCTACGAAGCCAACCTCAGAACACAACATGCCTTTATATGTCAACACAATTTTGGGATAGGTCATGATCAGCGCTAGAAAACTAAGAAAATGATTTTTTTTTGCCAGCAAACGCCAGAGCAGTGAATAACAACACATTCAAATATTCTGTTATGTATGTATGTATTCACACACTTACAAACATAATTGCTTGCACGGCCCTCGTAGAGCCGAAAATGAGAGTACATTCTATTTTTAGCTTTTTCGCTGTTTCGTCCCATAATAGCTGCTCGTGGATTCTGGGTGTGTCATGTATATTGGCTACGCCCTTAAGTAGATCGTTTGATGTCATAAGGGCTTCGTGATCTGCTGACAGCGGCAGGTGGTTAAACGGGCGAGAATAACAACAGACTCGGCTTCTATCGGGAAACTCTCCAATACGTGTTGCTTTGGTGCCACCTCCCTCACTGTCTGTTTATTCCCAGACTCCGACTTCAGCTGGATTCGCTGGACATTTAAACTCAGGTATGTCTTGTAGCAGATATAGCAGGCTTTGGCTGCGCAGAGCAGTATGGCGTTGAGTAACTAGACATTGTGGAACAAATGTCTATAACTTGTAGCGTGTGCTGTGGTGAAGCTAGTGTAGCAATACAGTTTCGGAGCAACGACGACGGCGGTGTTTAGCCAATCTTCCCAAAATAATTTGGGAAGTATTCACCGAGACTCCTTGGGGTTGAGTTAGCACGGCAGGGCGGGATCCTCTTGTTCCCTAGCTCTTTCGGGTGGGGGGGTTATTTTTGCCATGTCTCGACCAGCTTACACAATTTTATTTTAGGATTCCTTCAGAAACTAAGTTTAGGAGCTATACTCCGAAGAAAAAAAAAATAGTCCGTTATTAATTTTGCAATGGCTCAAAAATTCTTCAAAAATAATTCATTACAAAAAACTGGTCAGTTAATATTTTATCTCTTATTGCTTAAAATTCTTCAAAAATCTCAAAATTTCACTAAAGTGCATTTTATAATTATAGTATAAGGTTATGCAAAGCTAAAAAAAATGACATTAGTAAATTTAATTACAGTGTAATCGGCAAAAGAAAAATAATTTATCATAATAGAGTCAATATAATTTTAGTTGATTTTTAAATGTATGGGCAGTAAAAAGATGGGCACCAGAGGGTTAAGCTCGAAGCGCATAAGCGCAGCTCAACCAGCTGATCAGTAAATACAAATATACATATTCGAGTACATATATTTGATTCTTTTAAAAATATTTTCTCTTATGTTGCTTCTGTTTCAGCTAGTCTTTGAGCGGTGTATAGGTAGAGTAGGTAAAGATGATAAACATTCACCAGACTGACACGGCCATAAACTTATGGATCTGAGCTAAAGTGTAATGTGAAACAGAAAGTCATAAAACGCTCAGCAGGTGCGCAGCGCATGTCAGTTTCGCTGGGCTTATCTGTGCCAAAATAAGAAAATATAATCAAAACAAAAGGTACTTACATGTATTCCTCTATGAAAGGCCTTCCAGCGGAGAGTTTGCAGCAATTTTTTTTTTGTTGGCTGTGTTTTTTTTTTTTTTTTTTTTCTTTCTTTAATTGGTTCGTTTATTTTCTGTAGAGCTTTAAATTGTTTTGATTATATATTATGGCACATGAGGGTTTTTAGATTGTGGGTACTTAAACTCTTCGACACTTATTGGGAAAAATCCTCAAAAACAATAAAACAAAAATTTCACAAATTACTGGGGACTCTACCCCAACAAGAAGGAATATACTTGTATAAGAATATACTGTATTTCTGCGTTCTATTTATATAAAGATATATATATATAGATACAACAATTTTTTTTTCCACTGCACTTGCACGAGTTTTTTGTTTTTTTGCGGGGCACAAATGACAGTGCCGTCCAAATTGGGTAAATAAAAAGAGCTAGAGTCACTAAACTTGATATGTTGCTTCTAGAATATTATATATGTATCAAGTATCTAAATAATAAGAGCTAGAGTCACCAAACTTGATATGTTGCTTCTAGAATATTATATATGTATGTATATATCAACTATCTTTCATTTATACCTATCGCCACCTCCCAGCTAGCAAGCCAGGACTAAAAATCAAGTTAATAACCCAACTTGTATTGCCATGTTAAGCCACAATAAAAATGCAATTTACTTTTTGAGAATACACAAATATTTTATGGTTTTATAAGACATACAGTAGAAAATTTCATTATGATCGGTTCACAAATGTTTCGATATTTTACATGTTTTGATCAGCCACGTGTTAGCGGCGGCATGAGCAAATTCCAAGAATTACTGTATGCATGTACACACACCATTCATGCGCGTCTGCTTCGAACTCTGCCATCAGTATTAAAATTGCGATGGTTTTCTGTGCTGCTATTTTAATTGGTTTTTTTTTTCTCAATAATACTCAATTATTGGTGCAGCGGTAGAGGCAGTGGGAAGTGGTGCGGTCTGTCGCGAGTTTGAGCCCTACCGAGGAAACTATTTTTTTTTGGCTGGTGTGGCTGCTGAGTAGAGTCGGCAGCAAGTAATGCCGTCAGTTGCGAGTTCGAATCCTGCCAATGGAACTATTTTTTTTTAAAATTTATCTTTATTAATTCAGGAGCTCCCGACTAGAAGCTCTTACTTGTTCGAATATTTAATAAAGCAACCATTGTAACAATCAAATAATTTACTTGTGTTAATGGATTTTTATGGTTTATATCGCACATTCAATAACGTAAATTTGCGGAGCTCCAATAATGTGCCGAATAACAATCCTGAAATGTGGATTCAATAAAACTAGTTTTACATCCAAATTTACACATAAAGATTTATAAATATGTTTATATTACAATTTTAGCGTCTTGTACTGATATTCCGAAATTAACACAAACAGTTTACGGATTTTTGGATTTCACAACAACTATTGGGAATACAGTTATGGTTTTCTCTCCTCAAAGCTCCCCTCAATTTGGTAAGTATTCCAAAGAATAAAAAAATGTATATACGTATAATTCAATAGTCACTTTTAATTTATTAAAAAAAAACTTATTTGTAAACATGAACTACTAAAGTACTTATTAATCAATTATTTCGTGGCTAAAATAACATCACATATTGTGATGCGAGCATAAATATATTTTTTGTTTGCATAATTTCTCTCTTATGCTGCAATTTTATGAGCATACGAATATAAGCCTTTCTTTTGAGCCGCATTAGCAAATTTGAGAGTGTGGGAATAATTGGGGAAGATGTATATGCCAGGATTGTGCATTTAGGGGTTTGTTTATAATCCAAAAGTGCCATCTTGGTCGAGAGCCCGGAATTTAAAGCTTACTTGTATATGTTTAGTAACCTGTAACCACGGCGTGCTGATGACCAAGAATAAGGAAACTGCCTTCAGGAGGAGACTCTTCGGAGCACACATAATGCTACCACGGGAGGCCACTTTGGCCACGTTGGCCAAACTGAAGAAGCGATACTTTATTGGGCAGAGTGTGGACGTGGCAATCTGGTGCGCTCACTGTCCGAAGTCTAACGCCAGGAAAGGACACTCTCGCCGCACGGTCGTTCGGCTGCAACCCAGTTCCATTGGCGTTCCCCTCGAACGTATTGTGATTGATATTTTGGGCCCCCTGCCCACCACCACTCTGGTCAAACGGTATATCGCAGTTGTCATGTGCTACTTTACACAATGGCCACAGGTTATCGCCCTCCCTAATCAGACGGTAGAAAGCATAGCACAAGCACCCCGTTTATACTCCGCTCGGATTAAGGCCGAAACTTCGAGTCGGAAGTATTCCAAGCCAGCCTTCGAATCCTCGGTGTGGAGAAAACACGCACAACGCCATTACATCCTAAATCGGATGGGATGGTTGACCGTTTTAATCGGACACTTCTGGAATACCTGGCCAAATTCGTCGCTGCCAACCAATGCGACTGGGACCAGCTGCTGCTACTTGCGCTTTGGGCATACCGCACTGTCCCTCACGAAGCTACTGGATTTTCGCCCGCGCAACTGATATTTAGTCTCGAACCTCGTCTACCCTCGGACGCAGAAAGCTATTCCGCTTTCGTAGAGCATTGAAGGGAAAACCTTAGGAAAACTCACCATACCATCCGCCAAAATTTGCGAACGGCCGCAGAAGTAAGCAAGGTGCGCTACCATCTACGTTCCCACTCTACCGAGTTTGTACCTGGCGACTTTGCATGGTTGTACTCCCCGATGCGCAGATTCGGCCGATGCCCCAAATTTGCAGTCCGATTGGATTTGACCGACGACCGTAGATCGCTGCCAATCTGACTTGGTTTATGAGGTGCGCCTACCTGGAAAGCGCACGACGAGGACGGCTCATGTCAACCGCCTTGCCCCTTACCAACGATCAACCACGAATGTACTCGGCCAGGAGGCTCGAGTCTCAGAGGGGGAACATGTAACGAAAATAGCGCAACCAGCATTGTCCCTTTCCACTGTTCCTGCTTCGTCGCTACCTCCATCCGAATAGTTCGACAAATATCGCGATCACTCTATCGATATATCGACTGGCACCTCTAAGCTGGCAATCGAACCAACTCTTCTTCCTTCCTCTCGTTTTGGCTACGACCCGGCTACTACGTGCCCCAGATAAAGTTGCATTGCAAATGAATTAATAAAGCCTAGATCTTAACCCCTATAATCGACCCGGTACCTATGTGCTGTCTGCCGTTGCTGACCCCCCATGTGAATAAATCATTACACAGTAATTATGGTAATAATTTTAATGCAATTGTATATTTGCGTAGGAATATCATATAACACAATAAGGTCTATTGTGGAAAATTTGATGAAGATCAGTTAAGAAACGCAAAACTGTTTCGGCTGGCCACGTGTTTACGGCAAATTGCATGATTTTCTGTATGCATGTACATACACTCATTCATGCGCGTCTTATTAAATTCTATCAACATCATTGCAATTGCGATTGTATTGTTTTCTGTGCTGGGTGTATGTAATGCTATTTAAAATAGTTTTATTTTATTCATTATTAGCGGGTATACCCCCGACTTGCCCGTGGCACCTATAAAAAACTTTCATAAAATCGTTTTCCGCCAATTTACCACTGTTATGGCTGTAATTTCCCAAATCTCTGAAACACGCATTCATTAAGTTCTTAGGTAGTGGTTTGAAAATCAGTTTGAAGCAAATCGGTAAAAACTTAAAACTTCATAAAAAAAAGTTTTAATTGTACTTTCCGCCGAGGATGCTTTTATTTTGCGAAAAATGTGAAACACATCTCAATTGATTTTTCATGTAGATCCATAGATATGAATTTGAGAGCGAATCGTTAACCTCCAAATCATTGACCCCCATTTCCCCAAGGAGGGATGGATTTTCCGACAATTGTGAAACCCCCATCAAATGATTTTGAACAAATATCTTTCAAAATAATTTTGAGACCGATCGGATAGTAATCAAAAAAGTTTTAAACAAATGCTTTTCGCGATTTTTCCACACATGCGGTTGGAATTTCACGAAACCCCGTCTTAACGTGCCACTTCATCATATAAGGTAACTACTTTGAAAATTTTAGCTTCCTAGCTTTTTCGGTATGGGCGCTGAGTTGATCACCATTCTGTCAGTCAGTTGAGATAAGCAGTTTTATATATAGAGAGATGAATAGTTGGTAGGGATGTTGAGTAGAGACGGTGGCAGGTAATGTGGCTTGTTGCAAGTTATTAAAGGATCTGTTTTATTGTTTAAATTATCTTTATTACTGCAAAAGCAAACGAGCTTGTAGCGCGAGCTGCATTTGATGTTGGTAGAAGAGGGTTCAGGGTGTTTCCTAGAGAGCTCCCGACTAGAGCGTTTGCTTGTTGCAACAACCTCGTTCCACTACACGCCACACTAGGTTAGGGAAGGGGGCTATGTCGATCATAGCTTAGCTACGGTACTCGAGATTAATTTTAATTTTTGATAAAAAGAACTAGCGGTCTTCATTACAACCTTATATGCAAAGACCCTGCCTAGCGTTCCGCTGCACATTCAACGTTATGTCTTTTGATGCGCCTTTTTCGACACTTGTCTACTCACCCTGAAGCCCGCTTCAAAAGTGCCATCGTATGGCTTGAAATGTTCGTAAGCCTCTGTGGCGGATTGCCTCCATGCTACGTATTCGTCAGCAACACCATTAAAATCGGGTACCGATTTTTCTATATCTAACGGTATATCGCACGTTTTATCTGGTCTAACAGATGGGCCATCATTTGATCCAAGGTATGGGCAACTGAGCTTTCTATTAAGCCTTGGATTTGACTTGCGTCAATAATTCTGTCGGCTTATACTTGACTAACCTAGTTAGGTTAAGTTTCCCACTATCACTATCGTATTCAATTTTAATCTTCCTTGACAGGTCGAATTGGTTCATTAGTGTTTCATGCGCACAAACTCAAATCAACCACAATTGCCTTATATTACTTGGCAAGATTTTAAAAATCATTTTCGAAATTTATCTCCCACAGTAGCCGTGTTTCTGAAATTTCTTCGGTAGGAGAAACTATACGTAAAATGTATTTCAGCCATGTGACGGCGATATTCTCTGCATGGATTATTTGGGCCGGGATTGTTTTGTACAGGCCTGCTGACTTATACAGCTTAAACATATATGATATTGCTTTACGACAGAACTAACAGAGTTTGATATCCACGAAAGGTGTGTGTTAAACTTTAGATGTGGAACGACCATAAAAATGAGTACTCATAAGCAGTTAAAGTCCATAAGCTTTGTGGTGTTTACATCAGAAAGACACCAGAAGTATCAATGTATTTATGGTTGAAAAAAAGTACTCGCTTAGAACCATTTTAAAACTCTACTGTGATGCAATTTTATCTAGTCTCTCATTTTGATTTTTTATTCTAAAGGAATTGTCGCTACCTATAATGCATTTCATGTTGCTCACCTTTTTCGTTCGTATCATTACTGACTGTGGCGAGCTTAAGCATTGCAGCCGACAAGTTTGAAATCCTAGGCCTCGCATTTTGCGACCAGGTCACACAGCTTTGCCTGAAGAGGACCAACATGGAACGTCATGAGCCATATAATAAGAGCTATGACTACTGGGTATATCAAAATGTATTCTAGCTAGAGTACATGTGCAAATTTAACCATTCTCCTAAGCTACCAGTACATCCCAATTCCAGAAACCTTTCATCCAAGGTTCCAGCAGGATGATGACAATATTAACTCCACCTTCGTTAAGGCGGAGCAGAAAAGGAGCAGCTGCTGTCTCGTTTTCTCTGGCCTCTCATCAATCATCCGTGTTGAGGTGTCGATTGCAAACATATATGAGCATCAGAATCTTTTTGGGATTCTAGGCATCTAACCAGTTGACGGTCTCTAACTGTCCTTCCAAATAGAACTCGATCAGTGGGGCAACCGCTTGGCTTTAAGCATTGACTGAACAGTCGTAGTCGCAGACTATTCCCCTTATCCCGCCCTGGGCCATCCAGGATCAAAGCACAGACGTGGTGGCCCGCCAATCTCCTGCGAGGAATCTGTTCTGCAGATTGATTTCCAGCCACTCCCACATGTTCCGAGCCATTAAGCCCTTCTTTTTAAGGACAATCTGGATAAAATCCAGGATGCTAACAGAGTCCAACTGTTTCTCGAGTGAAACAAATATTTGGCGTTTTGATTGCACATTTCTAGATCAATCTCATCTGACGAAGAGTCGGGGTCTGCGACGTTTCGTTGCACAATATTTGCAGCATGTCGTGTGTCCCAAAACGAGGTCTTACAGTTCAGTTATCTTTCAGGTGTGGCTGGTTCTGGTGGGCTTAGAACCAGTCCCAGCCCCGTGTCCCTATTAGAAAGAGACCATTTCCAAGAGTGTTGAATTTGGCGAAAAGTTTGAATTACACATTAAATTTATTTTCTCTAGGATATTTGGAAATGAGTTTGAAAAAACTATTTGGGTTAGTTTCTTGCGCCTACCATAAGGGAACCCAAATTTGTATTTAAATATGTTGTGTCCAACCTAAGGGATTGGTAGAAAATCAGTATCTTTTAGCTTCAACGCAACAAAGCTTTAAGTTGAGAGAATGCAATGCTCCCGATTGCGTCTTGTGTCTCTACATAAATCCTCAATTGCAATTGTATTTTCTAACTGATTGGTTCCTAAGCTTTACCCGTAATGGGACAAACATTAATATTAATGATGGTCTCTTCGTTATTTCAGATCCGATAATCAAACCAACAATCGACCAATTAAATATTATTGACTCCAAACCGCATTTGCAAGAAGCTGATGAAAGTAAAATTGGAATAAAACCGACACCACTTAAAGTCCTAAATTCTAATGGACAATCAACAACTAATAACACGTTGGCAACAAGCAATCGTTTTAGTTTATTGAGTACACCTATAAAATCTTTGGATTTCCCAGAATACGCTTTACTCTCTCGGCAGCCAGACGAGTTCATAGAAGAAACATACCGTTTGGTTAACCTAAATACTCGTGCTGAAGCGGAGAGATTTAGGACCGATCATTCAAAGCGAAATAATAATTATAACAGTTCTGCAGGATTGCTCGCAAGGAAAAAGGAAATATCAACCAGAAATGTGAAATCTTCATTGAATGAAAATGGCTTGAGTACGAAAATTTCCAGCAAATCTCCTCAAGGACATCAAATAATTACTAATATTGAAAGGAGGAGCAAAAATCGTCAACCATCTTCAGCCCGAGTTTTAAAAACTGCTGCCCCATCATTGGAAAATAATAAAACTCCTATAGAGTCAAGTGGATATACAAAAAGTCATCGTAAAAACAGTCGGGTTCCTAGCGAAAAAAGAAAATTGTCACGGCATAAGGGAAAGAGGTAATGCTATATATCAATTAAATTTTTATCGCTCACAAAACTGTGATGTGATTAAACAATCTGATCGCGAGAGTTGAAACTTAAACATTTAGAACTTAGATGTAGTATATTTTAAAGGGATATATAAAATAATATATTGCTTTTTCGTTGAACCACAACACTAATAACAACAACAAATACTTGTAGATTTGTGTTCCAATGCCAACGCTTTGTTGTAGCTTGCCTTAGAACCGGATGATAAATTTTAATATTTTCACCCAGCTTAAAATTACACAGTTTGACTTCAGTATACCGACCAACAACAGCAAGGTGTACACACAAAGAGTGGAACGGTTGTCTGTATAGCTATTTCAAGAACCTCCCCCAAAACCTTGTCCTCAGTTTATAGCTTGAGAAAACCACCAAACTACTCTAATTTACTCACCTTGCGACGTATAATGTGTTCGTGATAGAGCATCGCTCTTTATCAACGAAACAGTATACGATAGGATCTCTTTAAATATGTAGATAAGTATCTATCATAATTAACCTCTTTGTGGTTTATTAAAATGTTTTTATTTTCCTTACTATTTGATCTGCTGTTATTGCTGTCCAGCAACTTTTATCAGTGTGAGGATCAGTGGTTCATAGTTTAACAATAGCTTTTGGTTTAAGGTAGCCTAGTTTAGATATTTACAGTAAGTAAATGGTATTTATACTCATTTTGTTTAGTCTAGACTAGGTTCTATTTTATTTTGCTAAGAATCTGCATGCTCACACTAAATGCATCGATCGACTAGATCAGTTTGGTAGGTCCCTTTAAGTTTCCTCCTTCTTTGCCTCCTTTACAGGCTCCTTGCCAGGACGTTAGGGTGGTTATGGAGCTTAAACGGGTTGCTCACTGCTTGTGTGTCTATGCGGTTACCACGGTGACATCTTTCTTAAACGTAAGTCGTCTATCGAAAATGACTCTTTAGTTTTTGTGGTCATGCACCTGCTTTAAAAGCTCACCATGGAGAAATAGTCCGGAGCAGAAGTCTTTTCGCAGGGTGTGAGTGGCCGTCGCACATTTTCCAGCATTCACTGAAATATTCCACCTACAAACCCATTTTTCGAAGCACGTACTCCTGCAGGATGTCCGAGGCTACATACACGCATCTGTGCTTGGCAAGGATTGCCGTGTCGTCAGCAAACGTGCCACCAAAAAGTCCTGCCGTCTGTTCAAAGCGATTTCGCTCTTATGCGTTTGGTGTGAGAGGCTACGCCATCCTGCGCCCCTTGAAACGTCAGTTAGGAAGCTAGGAATTATACTTAAGAGCTGCAGATTTTATTTGCCCTTTTCTTAGAGAGGAGATCTGCGTGCCACACCCGATCGAAGGCTTGTTGATATACTGCCACCACTTCTCCTTCCTGTGGAAGCCGTCCAAAATGAAGTTAACCATCGGTTGGACCTGCTCCGGGTACCGTGCTTGAGTCAGAACCCAAACTGGAACTTCGTGATTGACTTTTTATCTCCGTGGTATCCGGGATCCTTCTAAGAGTGCATCTTTCCAGAATATAGCCGAAGGCAGGAAGGAGGCTGGTGGGGCGATAGGATTCGAGCTGTTTGGGGGCTTTCCACTCTTGTGCAACATAATAATTTGCACCTTCTTCCAGGGCACTGGAACGTAACGTAGCCGAGGGGCTGCATTGGAGATGACTCCGAGATTGATATAGCAGTAGATTGATTGTCTGTTTGTCCAGACGATCTTCGCCAGGGGCTTTGTTATTTTCTAGGTTCTTTATCTCCTGCTTCACTTCTTGGAAGGTGATTGGTGATACAAGGTGGGACATTTGCGTTCTCAATCGGCTTTCAGTTGCTCGTCTGCGGTTGCTTTTTCCAGCATGTTGTCTGTGGGGTTTCTTTTCAGTAAAGTCAACTCCTTCCTGACTATGTTAGCGATACGCCGATAGATCCTGTCGAACCTAGGGTCTCGGGCTCGGACGTTCTCCTTCTTCAGTCGCCTTTTCAGGGAAATAAGGTCTTCAACTATAGGGGGAAGCGTCCTTGTATGTTGGCTTGTAAACGTAGAGTACATTTGTGCTGGCACAGCGTGGTCCAAAGGGGTCTGAAGTTCAATATCGGCATTCTCTATCGTGGCATTTAGATCGAACGTTGAGTGTACGACTCAGGAGAGGCATTCCTTCGCTTTCTAAGGGCCTTTGAACAGAAGTAGAGACCGTTGCAAGGTGTGGCAGGTGGTCGGATAAAAGCTCATACTCTTCACGAATCGATAGTACTCTGTTGGGGATATCCTTGCATTTAAAAAAGTCTATACACGAATGTGTATTTTGCCCGATGTACGGGATATGGGTGGGTCTCCCGGTGGCCAGAACTTTGGCCGAACAGCAGGTGAGCGCTTCTTGCAGCGCAATGCCTATGCTGTCAGCTTTGTAGCTTCCCCACAGCCTGTGTTTTGCGTTGAAGACGCATCCAATAAAGAATTTATGACAAAGCTGATCAAGATCAAAATATCGAATCCAGCTCGGCCCCAGGATAGGTTTGGTGGCAGATTAGCTGCAGCTACAGGGATTTCGCCCATAATGGCAGCCATCTGTGCGTCGCTAGAAGTCACTGGTGGCAGTTGGTAGTGTCCACGTCCTGTTTGACAAGCACTTTCTCTGGCACAACCTGCTGGGTGATCCGCGCAGCAGCAAACATACCCCACCATGGGGAAGTACAGGCCAGCGTGTAAGATCGTTCCTGAGACAAGCACGATGTCCGGGAAGGTACGAACTACGAATTGATGCGCCGTACAGGTTGCTGTTGGCTAAGTAGTGCCGGTAGGGCATCATTGATGGCCGGCAGTCTGGCAATTAAACGTTGCTGGTATGCTTTACATCATTTGTAGGAAGTAGCATGGTTCTCATCGCAGTTTGAGCATCGCCGTTTTGGTCTGGCACTGTGTATTCGAACTCATAACAGCGACAACATTGCCTGTTGACGGCCAACCTTATTGATACGAAGGGCGTCCCTTATAATAGTTCCTATCTTGGATATCAGTGACGAGAGGACGTCAGTCTTCTCTGATGGTTATTTATTGAATGAATCTTAGAGTTAGAGCTGTCCACCGTGAAGCAGTGAGCAGCCGTTTTGCATACATGGTTTTTAGGCTTATTATATACAGCAAGAGAGTCAGAGAGAGTCATGCGCGCACATATGTATACACAGCGACGGTCAAGCGTGAGAACGCTGACTTAGCTATTTGGGCGGTCGTTGTTATCAAGTGCGGATCATATTTCGTCTGCACTTGAATATGCGCAGAGGGCACTTAGCGTGAGGCGCGCTGCGACAAAGTCGCTGCTTATGTTTGCATTCTGTTGGCATAACAACAAAGTGTTGCAGCCTTATTCATATGTATGTATATACATATGTACGCATGCTATATCTCCCTCCTTTTAAAAAATAACGTAATTTATGTAGTTATTTTAAGTATTAATGTTAATTATTTTTGTTTGTGTGTGTTTTTTTTTTTTTTTTTAGTTTTTTGTTTATATTATTTTAATATAACAATTTTTGTTAATATGTATGTGTAAATGTATATGTTTAAAACTATGTGTATTTAAAAAAAAATATATGTATGTGTTAGTATTTTATTTTAAATGTTGTCTCTTTTTATAAAAGAAAAGAATTTTTCTTTCTTTTTGAGTTTCCTTTTCTTAAATTCCATTTTCCTTTTTATTGTTTTGTATTATTTTGTTCGAACAATTTTCTTTGTTTATATTAGAGTTTTCAATTCAATTATTATAAAATTTTAATCTATCCTTATGTACTTTTTGTTTTTTCTTTTTAGTATCCCTAATTATTATATTATCGTTATCTTCTAACTTTTCTACTGTATAGGGTCCTAAATAAGTTGGATCTAACTTATGTCCTGTTTCATTCTTAAGTAGGACTTTATCTCCTATCGATATATCTATGTTTATTACTTTTTGATCATATAATTCCTTATTATTTCTCTTATTTTCTTCTAACATAATTCTAGCTCTTTTATATGCTATTTCTAATCTATATTTACTTTCCTTAGCATAATCATCTATATTATATAAAGGTTCTATGGTGTCTGTGCTATTAAAATGTTTTAATAAATTGTTTGTTTTACCGAAAACAAGTTCATATGGACAATAGTCATGTGCCATAGATAGGGTTGTGTTGAAACAGTAAACGAAATATTGGATCCATACGTCCCAATCAGTTTTATCAACCGATATATATGAACGTATGTATTCATTAAAAGTTTTGTGACTTCTTTCGACTGTTCCAACTGTCTGGTGGTGGTGTGCAGTTGATGTTATGTTATTTATTTGTAAATACTTGCACAAATCATTTATTATAGAATTTTTGTATTCTGTTCCCATGTCCGTAATGAACGTCTTCATTGGACCGTACTTTAGGATAAAATTCTCAAAAATCGCTTTTGCTACTGTGTTAGCACTTTTGTTTGGAATTGGAATCGCGACTAGATATTTAGTCAGATCACAAATTAATGTGACTGCGTATTCATTTCCATTTTCAGACTTGGGTAGTGGACCAATGGTGTCTACTATAACCCTGTCGAAAGCGTGTATTGGCGTATCAGTTATTGTTAAAGGAGTTTTTATTTTTCTTGTCACCTTTGATTTTTGGCATTTTGGACATTTTCGTATGTACTCAGTAATATCTCGAGTCATACCTTTCCAATAATAATGACTTTTGACCTTGGCCATTGTTTTTGAGATGCCTGTGTGACCTCCTTGTATTGGATCATCATGGAACGTAGACAATAGAGCTTCTTTTTCTTTTGTTGTTTCTATTTGGGTCACCGGGTTGAGTAGCGCTACTCTCAATGAAATTAATATTTTATTGCCCATATTTTTGAAATTATCGATTGAAACGTGTTCAAAGATATTTTCCCACGGTGCCACTTTGAGTTGGCTAATTTTATTTATACCGGCTTGCGTTTCAAGCCTTTGGAAAAATTGACCTAAGTCAAGAGTTCCATTGGTATATAAATCGCTAACATCATATCTTGCAAAAAAAAAAACATAGCATATTTTTTACATGCAAGGTCACTACTTTACGTACTTCGTCATTGTTAATGACTTTATATACGTTGGGCTTTGAAGCTTTTTCTATAGATTGCCAGGGCAGTTCTATTTTTTCTTTTCCTGCGCAGGAATTTTGTCTACTTTGATATCTTGTAGTGACTTTCTTTATTGATCCATTTATTTGTTGTAGCTGTTGAATGGTTATTCTTGATAACGCATCCGCTACAAAATTGTCTTTACCCTTCAGATATTCGACTGTAAAATTATACTCCTCTAATTCAAGTCTCATACGCGTTAGCTTTGAGCTTGGATTTACCATTGAGAACAAGTATGTTAATGGTCTGTGATCTGTTTTGACATTGAAGTGTCTACCATAAATATATGGTCTGAAATAAGTTATTGCCCAATGAATTGCTGCCAATTCTTGTTCTGTTGTACTTTTATTACTTTCACCCTTAGTAAACGATCTTGATGCATAAGCAACTGGAAGTTGGAGTCCATTTTTGTTTTGAGTTAAAACTGCTCCACATGCTTGTTTACTTTCATCTGTTATTATGCAAAATTCTTTGCTGAAATCTGGGTATTGTAATAAATTCGGATTTATTAGTGCCGATTTGAGATGTTCGAAAGCATGCAGACAATCAGCTGTCCATTCGAATTCTACATCTTTTTTACATAATCTTGTTATGTGACGAGCATAGTCGGCAAAATTTTTGATAAAACGTCTATAGTAGTTGCAGAATGCAACGAATCGTCTGGCGCTGTCCGCATCATGTGGAACTGGGTAATTTTTAATGACGTCGTATTTTTGTCGTCAGGCAAGATTCCTTTATCCGTGCATTTGTGTCCCAAAAATGTGACTTCATGCATGAAAAATGAACATTTTTCAGGATGTAATTTAAGATTGTATTTCCTACATTTCTCAAAAACATCAGTTAAGTTTTTGAGCATATGTGTTTCGGAACAACCAATGACTATTAAATCATCCATATAAAGGAAAGCTTGAGAAGGTTCTAATCCGGAAAATGCTATAGTCATCATTCTCTGGAAAGAATTTGGCGCTATTTTTAAACCGAATGGCAATCGCGTGAAGCGATACGAGCCATTGCTTGTTGAGAAAGACGTTATATCTCTTGAACTTTTTTCGAGTTCAATTTGATGAAATCCTGACATTAAATCAAGGCATGAAAAGTATTTTGCTCTTCCTAGTTGATCCAAAATGTCATCAATTCTAGGCAGCGGGAATTTATCCGACAACAGTTTTTTATTAATTTGACGATAGTCAATTACTAATCGCCATTTTTTCTTGTCAGAACCTGGAAGAGATTTCTTCGGGACTAACAAAAGTGGGCTGTTATAAGGGGATACAGACGGTTCGACTATTTTATTGTCGATTAATTTTTGTACTTGTACTTGTATCTCATCTATTTGACTTTGAGGGTTTCTATAATTTTTTATGTAGACTGGTTCATCATCCTTCAATCTTAGCTTTTGTTTGTAGAAGTTATTGGTAGTGATCGATTCGGTTGCGAGTCCGAATACGTCACTAAACTGGGTGCATAAGTTAGTCAATTCGTTTTTGAACTGTGGTGGAAAATTTTTAGCTAATTGAGATAAGACAGTTTTTTCTCTATTTTCTGGATTGTTTTGAACTATGTCGTAGTTCGAAAGTGGTTCATATGACAAATTTTTAATATCTACTACTTGATCGGTACTGGTCATATTCAGTAATCGGACAAATACATTTGTAGTTGTTGCAACTGTGTTTGCAACATAAATGCCTTCTTTAATTTCCTGGTTTGGAATTAGTACACTATCTTCATCTGATGATAGGTGAATTTTTCTGACTACTTGGGATCTTGCTGGTAGAACAATGGAATCATTACCAGAACTGTATGTTATTGGAACATAAATTGGGAAATTTAGATTATTTGGTCTCATTATGAGCCAATCTTCATTTGGTTTGAAATCTAACTGGCAATTGAATTTCTTAATGAAGTCAATGCCTATTATTCCATCACAAGGTATTGCGAAATGCAAATCTACTAAGTGAAAAGCGTGTGGAATTATGTATTTACTTGTCTGTATCTCTATTGAAATCAGTCCTTTGGACTGAATTATGTCTTGGCTGATGCCTTGAATATTGATCTTCTTATTTATTTGGATATCATGAAAGATATCAGAATTTTCCTTTAACAGAGATATGTCTGCACCAGTATCTATTAAAAATACAAGTTTTTTATTTGTCTTCACATTGAAAAAGTTTACAAATATATTCAAACTAAGATTGATGGTATGAACCGCATAATTTCCTACTGCTGAATATCTGAGGGTTGTTGAGAGTTTCCCTGATTGTTCTGGGTTACTCTAACATTGTTTGTATTATTATTATTTTGGTTGTTTCGGCCTCGGTTGGAATTGTTGTTTCCATTTCCTCGGCCTCTACGGTAATTGTTGTTTTGATTACCGTAGTTATTATTTCCTCTGTTTTGGTGGTTACCATTGCCTCTACCACGATAGTTACCACGATTGTTACTACCGCGGTAGTTGTTATTCCCTCTTTTAGAGTACATCACTGTATTCACACTACCAGTAAGCCTTGTACTAGTACGGATGTATGCACTAACGGCAGTGAAAATACCAAACTCCATAACGGTTTTAACACTTTCGTGACTAGTTTTACTAATCATTGTGTTAACGGCTTCTGTAGTGCTGAGCGTGTCAGCATTTTCAGATGGTATGCCTTGGTCAATATAAGCAGCTTCAAGAAGCTGTCGCAGATTTTCTAGTTCAGTTGTGAACTGAGTGGCTGTTTTGCCTTTCTGCGTTAAAGTGTCCATTTTTGCCTTTATGTTGGCGGGTGTTTCACCGACAACTACTTCTTTTAATTTTGCAATAATTCCATCTATTGTGGTTTCATATTTTATTTTGTTGAGGGTTGTGCCCGTTATTTTTGATTTAATCAACTCTATGGCAATTTCCCCATAAGTTCCCTTTGTTAAGTTGACAAGTCTTAATGCCGTTAAGAATTTTTCAAGACGGGTTTTCTTTCCGTCAAATTCTGGGACTGCTTGTGCAATTTCCCAGTAATATATGCCCTCTGGGCAGCGGCTGTGTCAACCATTATACGGCTATTATCAGCACTTTCTTCACTTTCGGATAAAATATCTTTGGAATCCAGTGTGATAACAGCAGGGATTGTTAGATTTGTTAAATCTTCTTCTTCTAATTGAATATCCTCAGTCCGAACTTCAAGGTTTTCACCGAGTTCCAACTTTGCAGGTGTATTCAAAATAGAAGGTAGTATTAATTTTAAATTATGCTTGTCTTTAACTGTTTGTATATTATTTCTCAGTCTTATTAGCAACCTTGACGTTTCTGACCAATGTTCATTGGTTAATACATCTTTATGTTGATATATCAATAATCGAGCTTCGTTAAAGCTGTCGATCCATGTAATGGAGTGCCTATTAACTGTATCTATATGCGTTTGTCTATTTTGTGTTAGACATTTATACGCTTTTTCAAATGTCGTTTTAATATTTTGGATCCGCTCAGAAAGTTCTGGCCATTCCATAATATTGACAAGCTACTTTGTTTTTCAAGATTATTCTGGGATATTCTTACTATTCATCATACTGTGTGTTCATTATTATTTATTTTTTTTATTTATTTAGTTTAATTGGTATCTTATAGTTATTATGATATTGTCAATTATGATTAATCATTGTTGTTTGTGCTGTGCAAATTTAAATTTTGTCCAAGTCATTTGCTCGGCTCATGAATCTTTTCTTTAGGCATTTGTTATGCAGTTTATATATTTTATAAAAACAATTTGCACACATTACATGTATATACATATGTACGCATGCTACACCCTAATATTAAAGACCTGCTTGAGGTTACATACCAGCAGTTGCGACTTGGCGAGTCGTTGGTGGGTTAAGCACTGGTATCACTAATGGGTAGCCTCGTCCCTGGGCTGTTAATGTTTCGCACAACTTGGCCGTGTAATGGCAGCTTCGATTTGGATCCAGGGAGTAGACACGGCCCGGATATTGATTACTATAGTTATTCTGGTGTGAACTAAACTCTGGCCTCAGTGAGCTTGCGAATAATAGCTTTATGAGTCTCAGATCTTTAGTGAAGATCTGGGCCAACTGACTGGTCAAGGGTCTGTTTCATTGCGACGATATTGTTGACTCCAGGAACTGTTATGGGCCTGGGCTTAGGGACCTTCTTCACAGCTTGACGTCGGGCTGGAGCTAGCGGCGCTTCGTTGGCAGCTTCTATCTCGTCATCTTTGATGACAGACGCGTTCTCCTGAGCAGCAAGGGAAGCATATCTGTTGCCATTTGTTGAGTAAACACTAGAATTTTTCAGTAGCATTGTGGTGTTTGGATTTTTTATGGGTACCATCCCTTTTTTTGCGGCTTTGGCCAACAACATAGTCCCTCGCCGATATTTGGGTCAACCTTTCGCCAACTGGCCACTGACTTCTGAAAGGCTGGCGTATTTTCTCTTTGCCGGGGAAGCAAAACCACATGCACCTCGCGTAACGCGCTCGGTAGCGATCGAACTCGCAACAGACCACAGACCTACATGCCGTCGCCAGCTCAACATTAATAATTGAGTATTAAGGAGAAAAAATTAATTAAATTAGCAGCACACAAAGAATTTAAAGAAGACGTGCATAAATGTGTGAGTGAGCATGTATACAGAAATTCTTTCAATTTGCGCTTTAATTGAAATTTTCTACAGTACATCTTATTGTACAACGGTGAATTCTTAAAAGGTCAATTACAAACCTGTTTTAAATCCCTCTCCATAAAAAAAGGGGTAAGTCCGATGTCGAAAACTTTAGAGGTATTTCCCAATTATCCGCTTTACCTAAAGCTTTTGAGAGAATCCCAACATCTCAACCGCACCGTTTCTGTTGATTTTTTTTATTTCACCATTCCAGCATGAGTTCGTGAAGCGCATATCGATAACCACTAACCTCCTTGAATATACATCGCTGGTAAAGAATGCATACTGACTTCATCTATAGTGATATCAGTAGGGCTTTCGACTCTGTAAATCACTCCTTAATGCTTCGTAAATTATTCTTTCTTTTAAACTGGGTCTCAGAGTATTTGCGTAACAGAACCTAAAAGATTATTTTCAAAAATTCGTTTCCTAGACGTATTCTGGTACCTACCGGTGCTCCTCAAAGTAGTCATCTTGGCCCGCAATTCTTTACTCTTTTCATCGATACAGTCTCACTCTCGAGTATTAATGTATGCTGATGATGTGAAATTAAACCTTGGATATAAATATATGACATAAAATTACACTTGTTGTCTAGTCAACTTGATAAAATAAAATTGTTCTAAATGTAAGGTAATGAATTTTTATAGACGCCCCCCTCAATTGGTTTGGGTGATCCGCGCAGCAGCAAACATACCCCACCATGGGGAAGTACAGGCCAGCGTGTAAGTGCGTTTCTGAGACAAGCACGATGTCCATTTCGGGAAGGTACGAACTACGAATTGAGGCGCCGTACAGGGTGCTGTTGGCTAAGTAGTGCCGGTAGGGAAACATTGATGGCCGGCAGTCTGGCAATTAAACTTTGCTGGTATGCTTTACATCATTTGTAGGAAGTAGCATGGTTCTCGTCGCAGTTTGAGCATCGCCGTTTTGGCCTGGCACTGTGTATTCGAACTCATAACAGCGACAACATTGCCTGTTGACGGCCAACCTTATTGATACGAAGGGCGTCCCTAATATTAAAGGCCTGCATGAGGTTACATACCAGAAGTTGCGACTTGGCGAGTCGTTGGTGGGTTAAGCACTGGTATCACTAATGGGTAGCCTCGTCCCTGGGCTGTTAATGTTTCGCACAACTTGGCCGTGTAATGGCAGCTTCGATTTGGATCCTGGGAGTAGACACGGCCCGGATTTTGATTACTATAGTTATCCTGGTGTAAACTAAACTCTGGCCTCAGTGAGCTTGCGAATAATAGCTTTATGAGTGTCAGATCTTTAGTGAAGATCTGGGCCACCTGACTGGTCAAGGGTCTGTTTCATTGCGACGATATTGTTGACTCCAGGAACTGTTATGGGCCTGGGCTTAGGGACCTTCTTCACAGCTTGACGTCGGGCTGGAGCTAGCGGCGCTTCGTTGGCAGCTTCTATCTCGTCAGCTTTGATGACAGACGCGTCCTCCTGAGCAGCAAGGGATGCATATCTGTTGCCATTTGTTGAGTAAACACTAGAATTTTTCAGTAGCATTGTGGTGTTTGGATTTTTTATGGGTACCATCCCTTTTTTTGCGGCGTTGGCCAAGAACGTAGTCCCTCGCCGTTATTTGGGTCAACCTTTTGCCAACTGGCCCCTGACTTCTAAAAGGCTGGCGTATTTTCTCTTTGCCGGGGAAGCAAAACCACATGCAGAACTCGCAACAGACCACAGACCTACATGCCTTCGCCAGCTCAACATTAATAATTGAGTATTAAGAAGAAAAAAATTAATTAAATTAGCAGCACACAAAGAATTCAAAGAAGACGCAGAATGTGAGGAGCATGTATACAGAAATTCTTCAATTTGCGCTTTAATTAATATTTTCTACGTACATCTTATTGTACAACGGTGAATTCTTAAAAGTCAATGCAAACCTGTTTTAAATCCCTCTCCAAAGAAAAGGGTAAGTCCGATGTCGAAAACTTTAGAGGTATTTCCCAATTATCCGCTTTACCTAAAGCTTTTGAGAGAATCCTAACATCTCAACCGCACCGTTTCTGTTGATTTTTTTTATTTCACCATTCCAGCATGAGTTCGTGAAGCGCAGATCGATAACCACTAACCTCCTTGAATATACATCGCTGGTAAAGAATGCATACTGACTTCATCTACAGTGATATCAGTAGGGCTTTCGACTCTGTAAATCACTCCTTAATGCTTCGTAAATTATTCTTTCTTGGCTTCCTAGTCAATCTTTTAAACTGGGTCTCAGAGTATTTGCGTAACAGAACCTAAAAGGTTTTTTTCAAAAATTCGTTTCCTAGACGTATTCCGGTACCTACCGGTGCTCCTTAAAGTAGTCATCTTGGCCCGCAATTCTTTACTCTCTTTATCAATGCCCTTCCATCGATACAGTCTCACTCTCGAGTATTAATGTACGCTGATGATGTGAAATTAAACCTTGAATATAAATATATTACATAAAATTATCTTTTACAAGCCAACGTTGATGAGTTTCAGTCTTGTTGTCTAGTCAACTTGATAAAATAAAATTGTTCTAAATGTAAGGTAATGAATTTTTATAGACGCCCCCCTCAATTGGATTGGGTGATCCGCGCAGCAGCAAACATACCCCACCATGGGGAAGTACAGGCCAGCGTGTAAGTGCGTTTCTGAGACAAGCACGATGTCCATTTCGGGAAGGTACGAACTACGAATTGAGGCGCCGTACAGGGTGCTGTTGGCTAAGTAGTGCCGGTAGGGAAACATTGATGGCCGGCAGTCTGGCAATTAAACTTTGCTGGTATGCTTTACATCATTTGTAGGAAGTAGCATGGTTCTCGTCGCAGTTTGAGCATCGCCGTTTTGGCCTGGCACTGTGTATTCGAACTCATAACAGCGACAACATTGCCTGTTGACGGCCAACCTTATTGATACGAAGGGCGTCCCTAATATTAAAGGCCTGCATGAGGTTACATACCAGAAGTTGCGACTTGGCGAGTCGTTGGTGGGTTAAGCACTGGTATCACTAATGGGTAGCCTCGTCCCTGGGCTGTTAATGTTTCGCACAACTTGGCCGTGTAATGGCAGCTATAGCTTACTATAGTTATCCTGGTGTAAACTAAACTCTGGCCTCAGTGAGCTTGCGAGTAATAGCTTTATGAGTCTCAGATCTTTAGTGAAGATCTGGGCTAACTGACTGGTCAAGGGTCTGTTTCATTGCGACGATATTGTTGACTCCAGGAACTGTTATGGGCCTGGGCTTAGGGACCTTCTTCACAGCTTGACGTCGGGCTGGAGCTAGCGGCGCTTCGTTGGCAGCTTCTATCTCGTCATCTTTGAAGACAGACGCGTCCTCCTGAGCAGCAAGGGATGCATATCTGTTGCCATTTGTTGAGTAAACACTAGAATTTTTCAGTAGCATTGTGGTGTTTGGATTTTTTATGAGTACCATCCCTTTTTTTGCGGCTTTGGCCAAGAACGTAGTCCCTCGCCGTTATTTGGGTCAACCTTTTGCCAACTGGCCCCTGACTTCTAAAAGGCTGGCGTATTTTCTCTTTGCCGGTGGAAGCAAAACCTCATGCAGAACTCGCAACAGACCACAGACCTACATGCCGTCGCCAGCTCAACATTAATAATTGAGTATTAAGGAGAAAAAAATTAATTAAATTAGCAGCACACAAAAAATTCAAAGAAGACGTGCATGAATGTGTGAGTGAGCATGTATACAGAAATTCTTTCAATTTGCGCTTTAATTGAAATTTTCTACAGTACATCTTATTGTACAACGGCGAATTCTTAAAAAGTCAATTGCAAACCTGTTTTAAATCCCTCTCCATAAGAAAAGGGGTAAGTCCGATGTCGAAAACTTTAGAGGTATTTCCCAATTATCCGCTTTACGTAAAGCTTTTGAGAGAATCCTAACATCTCAACCGCCCCGTTTCTGTTGATTTTTTTTATTTCACCATTCCAGCATGAGTTCGTGAAGCGCAGATCGATAACCAGTAACCTCCTTGAATATACATCGCTGGTAAAGAATGCATACTGACTTCATCTATAGTGATATCAGTAGGGCTTTCGACTCTGTAAATCACTCCTTAATGCTTCGTAAATTATTCTTTCTTGGCTTCCTAGTCAATCTTTTAAACTGGGTCTCAGAGTATTTGCGTAACAGAACCTAAAAGGTTATTTTCAAAAATTCATTTCCTAGACGTATTTTGGTGACTACCGGTGCTCCTCAAAGAAGTCATCTTGGCCCGCTATTCTTTACTCATTTCATCATTGCCTTTCCATCGATACAGTCTCACTCTCGAGTATTAATGTACGCTGATGATGTGAAATTAAACCTTGGATATAAATATATGGCAAAAAATTATCTTTTACAAGCCAACGTTGATGAGTTTCAGTCTTGTTGTCAAGTCAACTTGATAAAATAAAATTGTTCTAAATGTAAGGTAATGAATTTTAATAGACGCCCCTAACATTCTAACATCCTTGATAGCTTACCACTCGAGCGTGTCAGCAGTTATTGTAATGAAGTTAATGGTCTAGGTGGCATTCTACGTGAAAGTAGAGATTATCAGTCGAACCACCGCGTTATTAACGAAGACAATAGACAAGAGTCCCATTGACATAATCCACAGCGCACCCGCCGAATTACGGCAGATAATGAAAAATAGTATATTGTATTTGTGCAAAATTTAAAAGTATGAAACAGGCAGAAGGAAGCATCTCCGACCCTATAAAGTATATATATTCTAGATCAGCGTCAATAAACGAGTCGATTTAGCCATGTTCGTCTGTCTGTCCGTCCGTCCATCCGTCCGTCCGTATGTATGAGGGCAAGGATATCAGAACCTATAAGAGCTAGAGACTGAAATTTTATAGGTAGGTCCTCCTAATGCCTACGCAGATCGGGGTTGTTTCCGATAATCTCTAATTTATTTCGCTTCCAAGCAATCGATAAATATCAAAATCGACATCCTGTTTTTTGAGTAAATATTAAGAGCTAAAGTCATCATACTTGATATGTTGTTTCTAGAATAGTATATATATATATATCAAGTATCTTTCATGTTTTACCTATCGCCACCTTCCCGCTACTACCACATAGCCATAAATCAAGTTTATAACCAAACTTGTATTGCCAACCAATTTAAGGCACAATTTAAATGCAATTTACTTTTTGAGAATACACAAATATTCTATGGTACAATAAGATATACTGTAGATTTAGATTTAGATCGGTTAACAAAAACCCAAAAGTTATGTGCTTTACTGCGCAATTGGATGGGGCGCAAATTCCAAGAAGCTCTGTATACATGTACACACACACACTTTCATTCGCATCTGCTTCGAATTATATCAACAGCATTGCAATTCCTATTGTTTTCTGTGCGGCTATTCTAATTCGTTTTTTTCACAATAAGACTCAATTATTTATTGGTGTAGCTGTTGAGTAGAAGCAGTGGCAGGCGGTGCGGTCTGTCGCGAGTTCGAGCCCTACCAGGGAAACTATTATTTTTTTTTTGGCTGGTGTGGCTGCTGAGTAGAGTCGGCACCAATGCGGTCGGTTGCGAGTTCGAACCCTGCCAATGGAACATTTTTTTTAATATTATTTTTAATATTTCAAACGAGCGCGTAGCGCGTGTTTTATTTGGTGTTGGTATAAAAGGGTTCAGGGTAATCGCTAGTCGGGAGCTCCCGACTAGAACCTATTACTTGAATTTAGTAATACATATTCTGGCAATTCCTACAATGAGACACTTTTTGGTGCTCGAAGTGAACGGGCTTACTCGCGGAATAAAATCAAAAATCGAAATTCGAGTGCACGCCCAAACGGCTAAACGCGGCTTTTGCAATCCCGCACAAAGATTGCAACGCATCATTTATTGTGACCCAATATTGGCAATGCCAATAGAGCCACCATACCAGAGAGTGCTGAGATCAACAACGCA
Source organism: Drosophila littoralis (assembly GCA_018903485.1). Lineage (NCBI taxonomy): Eukaryota > Metazoa > Arthropoda > Insecta > Diptera > Drosophilidae > Drosophila > Drosophila littoralis. The sequence goes on along the minus strand of JAEIGF010000362.1, from coordinate 290,917 downwards.
CCCACAATGAGTAACAAGGGGTCGTCTCGAACTAACGAGCTAGGCCAACTTAATGCTGACGACGCTACGCCGCCAAGCACCTCAATACTTAACAGCCGCTTAGCAACAGCTGCCAATAAATTCTCCGCGCTGATGTCTGCAAGAAGTACTCCAGTTTCACCTTCCTACCCTTTAATGGTCTCCGACGACCCCGGCAGCAGTCCACATGCTGGTGCTGGACTGAATAGACACCATTGTACCCAATTCACCCTCTGCAGCTGCGGGTCGCCAGATTCAATCACAGGCAAAAAAAAAAACGATAAGCGCAAAGTCTTAGGCAGCAGGTCCTCAACTGCCGCGCGGCGAAAACAGAACAAGACTGACACCAGTCCAGTTCAAATACATACATCCAATAGATATGCTCTCTTGGCGCCACTCGAAAACAACGAAGACATGGAAATTGATTAATCTGAGGCCGAGCAGATAAGCTCAGCCCAAGAAGAGAACTTGCCTGCCTCAGCGACTCCTCAAGTTGAGGGCTGCAGCCAGCCCAACGCCGTCGCCCATGCCAGCACCAGCTCCTCCGTGCCCGACGAAACGGCCAACAACAATGCCCCACTGGAGGAAAGAAGCCACCCGCCATCGTCCCAAACGACGTCCACTATCTGAAGTAGTGGACCTGGACAACCTGACAATCAAGTCCAACCTAGGTCGGACTATGCGACTCCTAGCCAATGATGTGCCCACATACAGGGCCATCATAAAGAAATTGGAAGAACCAAAAATCCAATTCTACCCATACCAGCTGCAGGAGGTGATGCCCACCGCATAGTCATTCCGTTCTCCATGTGCACAATCCGAACAGCAAAACCATCAAGGAGCCCATGAAAATCCACTTCATTAACTTGAAATCGGCGGCCAACAACAAGGAGGCTCTAACCATCAGGAAGCTGTGCAAGCAGGTGGTCAAGGTGAAGTCTGCTCGAAGAAATCAGGACGTGGTGCAATGCCATAGATGCCAAGAGTACGGGCACACAGCCACATATTGCAGAAAATAATACAAATGCGTAAATTGCGGGCTCAATCATCGCACTGCCGATTGCACACGGCCCGACTCAGTTCCGGCAACATGCGCCCACTGCGGTGGTAACCACCCTGCCAACTATAAAGGCTGCGAGTGGTTCACCGAATATACAAAGCGTACGGGAGCCCCAAAGCCCGCCAAAATGAAAAATCTCCCACCGACTCAAGCAAATCGAAGCCGCAGCAATAAAGTTCATGGACCTACACCTGTTGACTTCCCCCGTACAGCACCCACTGAACAACTAGAAAAGCTTTCATACGCCGCTGCCACCAGAAGAGGACTAGCTGCATTCAGCAAAGATAACAATGTACCCAGCGCTAGCCAGCGAGAAGGACCAGCGCAAGCTAGGCTACATAGATTGCTGAGGGAACAGCAACAGGAGAGGCTAACTGCGCAAGAACAGCAACAGCAGACATCTGGAAACGGGTAAGGACTTTGAAGTCGGCTGGAAGCAGATATCTAGTGGGAGGCGACTGGAATGCACATCACTGGCTGTGGGGCGCAGATAGCAGCAATGCTATCTAGCAATGCCTTCAACTAGCCAACAGCCTAGCGCATCGTCAAGCGAAGGTACTGGCCACAGGTTCTCCCACAAGATACCCGCACGGCAGCAGAGGCCCTCCGTCTTGCATAGACTTCGCTATCTACCAGGGAATCCCTGACCAGCTCCGCTCAATCGCTGACGACTGGGACCTTCCTAGCGACCACCTGGCACTGATAGTTACCCTGGAGAGTAGGGCCAGAGTGGTCAGCGCAAAACCGAGGCTGATCAACGCACGCACTGATCTCGGTTTTTTTCAGAGACAGATGAGTGAAAGTATACACCTCAATACTGAAATCGGCACTGGACTGGATGTAGAGGACGCCATTGAGCTGCTTAACGCAGCAGCAGCCGAAGCCAAGTTGCAAGGCGGCTGGATAGTGCTGGCAATGAACTGCCCGCAGATATAGCCAACTTGCTCAGAATCAAGAGGCGGTGCAGACGCAGGTTCCAGATGACATCCGTGGGACAAAGCGGAGTGGCGAAGAGCGGAGCGGCAACTCAAGGAGGCCCTTCGCAGACACAAAGACGCATCCTTCTCCAACATGTTGGAGAGCATGGACTATACCCATGACTCAGGATATTCGCTCTTGAACTTGTGAACTTGAAGCGCCAACCCTGGAGAACATAAATGGAGAACGCCACAATGGAACACACTGCCTTACAGACGAAGAGCAAGCTGATACCTTCGCCAGCCACCTAGAGGAACGGTTCACACCTTTCGATTTGGCCTCCCCAGAAGAGGTCCATAAGACTACCCGAGCGTTGGAGACTCCGCTTCAGATGTCACCACCTATCGGCCCCATCCGCGTGAAGGAGGTGATCAACGTCGTCAAAGCCCTCCCCAGGGCTAAAGCACCGGGCCATGATGGAATATGCTACACCACTCTGAAGGCCCTGCCAATGGGCGCGCTCCTTTTTATAACACTTCCCTGCCCAGTAGAAGTTAGCTAGGATCCAGATGATCCATATGGGTAAGCCGGAATATGAGCCTGAGTCATATCGGTCGATCAGTCTCCTGCCTCTCTGAAGGTTTGGGAAAGACTGATTGTCGCCCGACTTGCTAGGCTTATGGATCAAATGGCCATTCTTCCTGATCACCAATTTGGGTTCAGGGATGGGCATGACGCTGTTGAACAGGTTCATAGAGTAGTTAACCATATTCTTAAGGCTCACGACGACAAAGACTATTGCAATGGAGTCTTAGTAGATTTTAAGCAGGCCTTCGACCGAGTCTGGATAGATGGATTGCTCCAGAAAATCTAGATGAGTCTTCCCGCCCCCTTCTTTCTGCTTTTGCGCTCTTATCTAATGGAGCGTAAGTTTGAAATCAAAGTCAGGACAGCAATTTCTCCGGTTTGCTATATGAAGTCGGGTGTCCCTCAAGGCAGCGTACTGGGTCCCTTCCTCTAAAATTTGTACACGGCAGACATCCCCACTCCGGATGACCTACATGACCTACACCCCAGGCCCAAGAATACATCCACTTGCTTGAGAGCTGGGCTCGCAGGTTGAACATCAAGCTCAATGCCACGAAGTGCCAGGCGGTCAACTACACACTAAGGCGTGCCAAGGCTCCGGCAGTCTGGATAGATGGCAGCCCCCTTCACCCTGGCATAAGCGCCAAGTATCTCCGAATTGTCCTGGCTACTAAACCCCAACAGCCCATTGCCACTTCGCTGCAAACGGGCAGTTTACAGCGTCGTGATGGCACCAACTTGGAGTTATGGTATCCAGGCTTGGGGAATTGCATCTGAGAATGACCGGTGTTGAGTGGTACGTCAGAAATTCTACCTTGCATAGAGACCTCAAAATAGAGACTATAGACAGCCATATCGAAGCATACGCCAACCGATACAACGAACGCTTTCAGCGACACTGTAACCGGGTAGCAAGAGACCTCGCTGGGATGTGTTTAGTCAGGAGGCTCAAGAGAAGATCCTTTAAGGACCTCCTCCAACCACGACACAGGAGATGCCCCAGAGGTCCTCGACTCCCTACGTGACGATGCAGCCTTACTCAAAGAAGTCGCCTTTGACGTTCGCCACGATAAATCCTTATGACCCAACCAGGCTTGGCGAAATACCACCTAAGTCAAGTGTGTTGTAATAAATATGTATGCGATTTTTGATTCAATACAATAAACATTTATATAAAAAAAATATCAATAGTTAGTCAATTCAAATAACATTTTAAGGAATGTAAGCAAAAATACTAAATAGTGCTGACATCGTTACTAAATTCTACATATTAACTTCCAAAACACCCTTTACTGTTGACTCCAGTGGCAAGGGGCAGATTCTATGTACATTCCGCTTGAGAAAGCCCGTCTTGGTCTTGAGAGTCACGACACGCACTGCTCATCGCATCCGGGATGTAATTCTGGCAATCTTCCTAGTAACCATTGACATTGGCGGTGCGTTGTCTTCGGCAATCATAACAAAACTTCCTACAGTACTATAACAATTTTTGGCCATAAGGCTAAATAGCTGTGATTTATTGTAAAATTAAAATTTTATTCGATTTCCTTGACCAACTTTTTAATTTGCTTCAAGCTTTTTTTAGTCCAGGGTGCTTTATTTATTTCTTCCAGTTCATCCATTAGTTTATCTATAATTTCGCCGTTTTGCTCTACGCCAAAAAGTATCTTACTTTATATCTGCTTGATGCTACGGTGTCAAGTATTGTTCAAAGAATATTCTTCTTGTTCGATCACCGAATCCCAATAGATTTTTTTTTCTGGCTTTGTAAGTTTGGCGATCATTGGACCCAGACTATCACAAATATGTGTTTGTTCGCTCTTCCTGTAGCTACAGGCCCATAATGATCTACATGTATTGACTCAAGAGGTTTATCTCCTTTGGGTATACTGTGCGAAATCCGTTCAGTTTTCAATAAATTAATTTTCCAATAGCTCTTTGAAAATGTATCTGCCCATATGCCCAAACGCATTATAATACTTATGCAATACTTGGTTTTCCATGTCCTCTGGCACACAAAACAGTAACCTACCGAAATTCGTTTTCCTATAAATAGTCCCGTTTTTCATTTCAAACATCTTTTGTTTTTTTTTTTTTTCCAAATTCTTTTCGTTTATACCCTGAACCCATTGAAAATAGGTAAAAAGGGTACATTGTATTTGTGCAAAATGTAAATGATGTAACAGCCAGAAAGAAGCATCTCCGACCCCATAAGGTATATACATTCTTGATCAGCATCAATAGCCGAGTCAATCTAGCCATGTAGGTCTGTCTGTCTGTCCGTCCGTCCGTCCGTCCGTATGTATGAACGCAAGGATATCAGAACCCATAAGAGCTAGATACTTGAATACTTGAATTTAGCTGTAGGTCCTCCTAGTGCCTACGCAGATCGAGTTTGTTTCCGATAATCGATAACTTACCTCGTTTCCAAGCAATCGATAAAAATCGATATCGATATCCTGTTTTTTGAGCAAATTGGGTAAATAATAAAAGCCAGAGTCACCAAACTCGATATGTTGCTTTTAGAATATAGAATATATAATATATAATAACGCAGTTATAAGTTTTGAAATAAAATAAAACTTTATTTCACGAGAGTGAATCTGTATCGGTTTATTATGTTGAATATCAGGATTAAGACTGGAGAGCAAAAATTGGCTTACGCTATATTTAAAGCTAAATTATAATTAGAGTACGTGACTTTTTGAAAAGGGACCGCAGCTGCAGCTTGTTTATGCTAGCGTCAATCTGTTGGTCAGTTTTTGTTTATAAATGATTGTTGACAATATTTGAGCTTGGCTGCAGAAGGCATTCTACACTTATGATTTTCGCTGCTGTTAGCAATATTTGAATATGGCTGCAGAAGGCATGCTATTGGTCTGTTTATTCTATTTGTAAACATATGTATAGTGGGTTATACCAAAGACGATATAAACACTAAGATGAGTAACGCCATACAACAAAATGTTTCTATGCTGCTTGATTTTTTGAAAATTGAGAACGCAAACGGCTCTCACAGCCGAGAGAGCGAAAAAGCTAAAAATAGAATGTAGTCTCAGCTTCGGCTCTATGAGGGCCGTGCAAGCAATTATGTTTGTATGCGTGTGAATATACATATATAACATCATATTTGAATGTGTTGCTATTCACTGCCCTAGGAAAGTCTCTGGCTGGCAAAGAAATAAATTTTCTTAGTTTTCCAGCGCTGATCATGAACAATCCCAAATTTGTATTCACATATGAATGCATGTTGTGTACTGAGGTTGGCCCCGTAGAAAAAATGTATTTTTAAGTCGATGCAAATATTTATATAACTTCTTTGAGTTAAATTATTAATTAAATTATTATTTTTAAGTAATAAAAAATAAATTAAGAAATAAAATGCAAATTTGGTGTTTTTTTTTTATTTAATTATTTTTTATTCGAATTATACAGTACAAAGTCACCGCTAACTAAATATTGGGTCCAAATTCATATTTATTTATACAAATAAATATTTTATTTGTATTTCTTAGCACTCTTTTATTTCTTAATGGGGAAATAAAACAAATATAAATTTAATTTAAAGAAATTATATAAATATTTTCATCGACTTAAAATAACATATTTTCTACGGAGTCAACTTCAGTAAACAACATGCATTCATATGTGAATACATATTTGGTGTGGGTCATGCATGATCTGCGCTAGAAAACTAACAAAATTAATTTTTTGCCAGCTAAAGCCAGAGCAGTGAATATCAACACATACATATATACTTTAAAGTTCTTATGCATGCATAATACACGCATATAACTAAAGGTGCTTGCACGCCATTGGCTGAGACAAGAACTTTTCTCGAGCATACACTGTTCAAAAACAAAAGTGAAATCAATCTATGTATGCTATTTTCTTATCGTAGTAATTGCAGAAGATGCGCCTTGTATAAAAATTATTTAATTCTTAAATTTTCCTGTAAAATTAATCGTTAGTATCTATAGTAATATATCATTTAAATAAAGCATGCATTTCATGGATAAAGCACAAGCACTTTGCGTCGATCGTAAGTTTGAAACTATTTTGCTCAATGTACTTCGAAAACGAAGCGACGCAAAGCACCATCGACCAGCTTTGCTGAAGGCAGGCTGGCGACTAACTTCGTTGCTCGTGTCAGCATCAGCAAGCCGCGACTTCGGCATTCATTTGTCGTACGAAGCCTCAAAGGCCAGATGAAAGGCCAGGGTAGAAATTTTGCGTCGCATTCAAATGTATGGGCGTTACTCATCTTAGTGTTTATATTGTCTTTGGTTATACCATGCAATGCAATAACAGTGGTTCAAAATTCTGTTGTTGTGAATATGTCACTTTATATATCAAGTATCTTTCATTTTATACCTATCGCCAATTCCCCGCCACAATTTTAATGCAATTGACTTTTTGAAAATACACAAATATTCGATGGTACAATAAGATATACTGTAGAAAATTTCATTAAGATCGGTTTTTGTTTTGTTCTTCGGTATTTTGACTGCGCACGTGTTTGCGACGCAAATTCCAAGAATTTCTGTATATATGTACACGTGTGCTTCGAATCAATCTATCACAGCATTGCAATTGCGATTGTATTGTTTTCTGTGCTGCTATTTAAATAGGTTTTTTTCTTAATAAGACTCAAATTATTAGTGTGGCTGTTGAGTAGAGGTAGTGCCAAGTGGCAAGTGGCAAGTGGTGCGGTCTGTCGCGAGCTCGAGCCCTATCGAGAAAAGTATTTTTTTGTCTGGTGCGGCTGCTGAGTAGAGTCGGCAGCAAGTAATGCGGTCAATTGCGAGTTCGAACCCTGCTAAGGTAGATTTTTTTTTGTTTAATTTATCCTGATTAATTTTAACGAGCTGCATTTGGTGTTGGAGTAAGAGGATTCAGGGTATTCCCAAGTCGGGAGTCCCGACTAGAACCTCTTACGTGTTTTTTTTATTTTTGTAATTTTAAGTCTTTTGCCTAGCCAAAAAAAAAATAACACAAAAATTTAAAATTTTCCTAAAAACTATTTGTTTCTACTATTCAAATAATCATGCATTTTCTTAAAGCAATTGTTGTTGCATTTGACACCAGATCTGTGGACCAATTCGTTATCATAGTTTTGTAATTCCGAATCGCACCTGGCAATTCTAGGATTCAGTTCAACTTTATTTAACGTTAAATAGTTGCAATCTGTTATTATTTTAAAACGGTTTCCTTGTAAGTAAATTCGAAATTTTGAAGAGCATAAATGATTGCCAACGTTTTTAGATTTAAACTGTGGTACTTTGATTAGCTTCAGATGTTTCCTTAGAAAAATTAAATATCGGAGGCGACTTTCATTAACGGCACCAATGCCAAGGGCACGAGCATCGCAATGTTACTCAATCTCATTTTTATAATCCAAAATTGCTAACACTGGTGCTTGAATAAGTTTTTTTTAAAAGTAACGAAGCATTCCAATTATTTATTATTATTGTTTGTGTTTTCAAAAGATCATACAATGGCTTAGCTATTGTCATGAGATATCCCAAATATTTTATATTTGTTTGCATAAATTCGCAATTGTCTAAAAGTAATTCCAATTTATTTAATAACCTTTCGAAAACTTCAGTGTTTCTAAATGTTGCTCAAAAGCAGAGATCTGCTTACAACCATAATGTCGGTTATGTACACAATAACTTTGTTTTCCTTGATCAAATCTGCAGAAATTTTGTTGACAAACCGTTGGAATACTGCAGAAGCATTTTTTATGCCCATTCGCATTTTCAAAAGCTCATATTGACCCAAATGGGTTACGAAGGACGTATATTTTACGAAATCTTTGTTGTTTTTAAGATCCAACTTAGAGAATATTATTTTATTTACGCATTGAGCCACAAAATGGCCCATGTCGACGGATGCGTAACAAGATCCAGAAGTTCTCTTTGGTGTGCTGCGATCCTTTATAAAATTACCTCGGGAGTTGCAGGTTCTGCAACGTAAGTCATTGTTGACCAACGCCTTTGTTAAAGTCATCCTGAAGCCGTTCTCGCCGCTGCTTCCGTTTGCCGTTTTGTTGCTGAACATGCTGCAGCGCAATTTTGTTCGCATTTACTCCGCGTTGAAGTTGCATTATGACTTTCATTAGTTCGCTTATATGAAAATATTTTTGGCTTCTGCTTGTTGCTGCGATATGATGGCTCCGATCTGGTTGCTTTCCGTTTTATGCAGCAGCACAACATCTATGCTGTTGATTTAGTAGAACAACTTCCGTATTTTTAGAAGGCAAATGTCCCTTGCAAAGTAAAAAAATCATCTTGATACGTATTTTTTATTCAGATAGTCGATCGCGACTGACTCTGCGTTCGTTTTGTTTTTTTTTTTACATTTTTATTTTTTGTATTGGATCAAAAATAGCGTAAATTTTTATTACAACACAGTCGGCTTAAGTGATGTTTTGCCAAGCCTGGTTGGATCCTCAGGCTTTATCGTGGACAAACGTCAATAGCGGCTTTTTTAATAAAGCTGCATCGTCACTTAGGTAGACTCTGGGGCGTCTCTTATGTCGTGGTTAAAGGAGGACGTTGAACGGTCTACCTAATTGCAGTGGCTGCAAGCGTTCGTTGTATCAATTGGCGAAAACTCCGACTTAGCTTTCTATGGTCGCCATTTTGAGGTCTCTGTGCAAAATAGAATTTCTGACTTACTAATCAGCACCAGTCATTCGGCGAGAGGCCAAATTATTGAGCATCTGAATCCGTCTTTAATTCGATGGTGTGTTTTCGTAAAGGGCCTCTAGTACTTTACCTGAACTGCCCTTGGCATTTGGATAGCAGCGCGGTCAAAAGGCGATGGATTTTCTGTTGCATACCCAAAATTGTATTTATACCATCCTCTCGATAGCTCGTATTATGTCCTTAATGGCAGAGGAAAGTCCTTCCTCGTTTCCAGATGTCTGCTGTTGCTGTTGTCAGCCTCTCCTTTTGCTGTTCCCTCAGTAATCTATGTAGCCTAGCTTGTGATGGTCCTTCTCGCTGGTTAGAGCTGGGGCGTTGTTCATTATGCTGAATGCAGCTAGTCGTTTTCTGGTGTCCTTCTACTTGTTCAGTGGGTGCTTAACGGGAGTATTCAACAGGTGTAGGCCCATGAACTTTATTGCTGCGGCTTCGGTTCACTTGAATCGGTTGGAGATTTAGAATTTTTTCGGTTTTTGGGGCCCCCGCACGCTTTATGTACTCGGTAAACCAGCAGCCCTTATAGTAAACCGCTGTGGCTGCATTTAACACATTTTTCTTCGAGCTGTCCACCTTGACCACCTGCTTGCACAGCTTTCTGATAATAAGAGCCTCCTTGTTGTTGGCCGCCTGCTGCAAGTTAATGAAGTGAATATTCATGGGCTTCTCGGTTCAGTGTGGAGTAGCGGAGACCTCTGATTACTATGCGGTAGGGTTTCTCCTCCCCCAGCTGGTATGAATAGAACTCAATTTTTTGTTTTTTCAGTTTGTGTACGATGGACCTTTAGGTGGGCACATTAATAGCCAGGAGTCACATAGTGCCACCCATGCTGGATTTGATGGTCAGGCTATCCAGGTCCACTACTTAGGATGGGACGAGCCACACGTCGTGGATATCGTCGATGCCATTCAGGACGATGGGGGCGACTTCTTTCCTCCAGTTGGGGCATTGTTTTTTGCCTTTTTCTTCGGGCAGAAGAAGAGGTAGAAGAGGATTCAGGTTATCCCCTAGTCGGTCACTGCCGACTAGAGCTTCTTACTTGTCTTATAATAGACTTTAATTTGAATATCTAATGGTACTTTAAAATTGGAGTCAAACATGTTGTATCGATAATTCAGTATATAGTTAAAAGCTTATTACTAGGTAGTTATATGGTTAAGTTATTTCTCACCCTGCACAATCCCTTTGAAAAAGAAATTTTAACATTTTTAACTTTGATTAATTAACGAAACGTTTAAGAAGGTATATGATTCATGCCAATGGGATTAAGCTTACTTTCAATATTTAACACGAACTAATATGGACATGATCCACAAGTGTGATGGAGATTAACACACACTTGTACACACTTGTTTAACAATACACTTCTTGAAATATACTGGCATCCATGGATACTCTTCCAGTGTCAGTGTCAGTTTATGCAGCTGTCTCTAGGCGACGTGTTTCTGCATCGCAACAATTTTTAAATTATACTTGAGTTTGATAAATTTTATATTTACAGGAGGAATAAAACTATTCAAGCATCAGGCTCGCAAATATCACCATCATTAACGGACACAAGTTCTCGTCGTTCGTATAGAACAAAAACTAACCTTGCATCGGACGAAAATATTACAGTGTTTAGTCAAAACACTTTAATGCTAAATAGGCGCCCTGGTCGTTGGCAATATAAATCATCACCAAAGCCAAAAGTTAATATAAGAAAAACTTCCACAAATAATGCGAAATATGAAATACAAATGGATACACTCAAAGTTAATAATACTATTTTAGAAACAAACGAAGACAATCAAAAAATACCAAAGGCTTTTACCCTAGCCAAGGACTTAGATGCTGTTGGTTCACAAAACACTATTGTTTCAGACAATGATATAATAAAGCCTAGCAACTTTGTTGAAACTTTAAATGTCGAAATATCAACCCCAAGTAACTTTGATGATACTTACTATGAAATTGCAACAATAAAAAGCCCATACATTTTTCAGGTAAATAATAATATTTTTACTTTTTTCAATACATATTCAATCTGAAATCCCATGCATATATCTCAGTGATGCCTACCACATATTCTATTGTTATTCCATTCGCTCCCAATTTTATAGTTCCCCTTTATTTTCTCAAGCTCCAAGCTGTGTCGTCATTCCGATGGGTTATATCACATTTGCTGCTGCCTACTATCCACGTTCTTTTTTATTCTTCTTTCTTTTCTACAATGCTTGGACAACATTGGCCAGAGGGTTATTGTTGGAGGCAACTCCGGTATCAAGAAACCCAAAGTCTGTGCTATATATATTTGTCAAATTACAATCAGGCTTTGCTGTCATTCCCCTAGAGAGCTCATTTACTGGCCTACAGATATAAACAAGCTCATAAGCAAGCTGGAAATGGTAATTTTTAAGGAAAAGGAGATGAGAAATCGCCACCAGCAATATTATTGAGCTGCACTCCGAAAACTGTACCATCCAACTGATGATGAAAGGGCCAGAAAACGAAAGTCAGAGTTATTGACCATCAGTTTTAGTTGCAGAAAAACCTGGACCCGGCCATCTGGTCACCGGATCTCACGTAGAGATAGGGGAGTACCTAAAAACAGAAAATTATCGCACACTTTTTCTTGGATACCAGGACAATGGGAGGGATATTCCGATATTCATGCGCACTCTACTTCACAAATCAAATCGACACATGAGCCCTTCCTTGCAGGCTTATTATTCACCCTAGCTTTCCTTTCTATATTCACTTTCACTGGCCAACCTGTGTACAAGCTCTGTTCCATTGTTATTCACTTTCATACCGATAGTTTCAAGAATTGTTCTGCCTAAAATATCGTCAAATGCCAATGGCTCATGTTTTCACAAACTCTTTAAAAATTACCTTTGAGTGGACAACAGACTTAAGTACTAGCTCGTAAGGTGTAAGAACTCTGCTACTTTTGTTCTGCCCTCATCCTGAACAAGGTTTTTTATTTTTCTTGCATATTATGCCCGTCAACTTAACACTGAGCTGTTCTCTGCCCTGATTGATTGCAACAGAAAGACTTGAATTCAATTTGACAAAGTTTTTGTTAATGTGATACGTCACTATACTTAAAAAATATCTTTTTTATTTCCGCAGTTTTTCCTGAGACATTCTCTTCTTTGCCGAGGTGCAAGCTATATTTGTCTAACTGCTTTAAGGGTCCTCGCATCTTTTGGTACCCTTTAATCTGCATCTGCAACTGCCTCTTGTTTCTAGCTTGGTACAATAGCGGTTTATTTGATCTGATATATGGTATGGCAATAATGAAATATTCTATTAAGCTTTCCTCTCCCAAATTAATGGGGTTCACTATCTCCACGTATATAAAAATTCATGCATTGTTTCGCTCTTCTTCTATTGACGCTTGCTAAGCCCACGATGTATTTTCAGTGATGATACCCTGGCACCAAACTCATCGCACAACTTTCTATGTACTCCAATCGCGAATATTTCGTTGGCTGCGTATAAATAATTTGGCCGCACCAATGAGCAACTGCTTTGCGTAAATACTCAATTGCAACTTCCTGAAGTTCTTCAATCCCCTCATTTATGTCTGGGATGTTCGACCCAGAGAATTGTGTCACACTACACATCTACATCTTTTAACGTAATCCATGACCTAGCCAAAAAAAAGTAGTTTCTGATTGCCGGCTCTGACCTTTATGACTTGAGCACGAATTTCTACCGTTGTAAATGAATCCTCATCTCCCCAGTACCGTTTCCTTGATCATTATTAAGAGCAAGTCCATAGTGAGCAAGCAGCTATTCTGATTCTGATTCTGATTTTAAAGCATAGCTCAGTTAGTTACACGCAACTCCTCGTCTCTAGTGAATTAAATTATTTTATTTAACAGTTTTAAAAATAATTGAAAATTTAAATAAGTGCTTCTCAAGCTTTGTAGTCTAGTAGCTCTCAACTTATTGCTTAAAACCAACTGTATTTAACATAAATATATATCGAAATACCAATGCTAATCTGACGAATAGTTTTCATCTTGCCGTGCACAACACCAGCCAACACTTTTCTCTCGCCTTCGAAGCACGTCTTTCCTTGTTCCACAGCAGCGAACACACCAAACTATTGCTTAGGTTGTTTGTATACACACAATTCATCGTGTCGCCCGCGTTAAAAAGATTCGGTTCTCTTAAATTTCCTTTTTCTTTCTTTTTACTGCAATTCACAATAGCTAAAATTCACCAGACCGTCTGTTACCCTCTCAGTCGCATTGAAGCTGCCTTTTCCTTACAAAGACCACAAATCGTAATATTGCGTGCGGAATCGGGTAGCTCGTACTCGAACAACTTCAATGCATACGATGGACAGTTTTTTATTCCTCCTTTACATCGTCAATTATAATGTGTTGTTGCCCGCTGAATGTAGGGACAACTCACATTCTTATGATGTAGAATTTAAAACTTTCTTTTTATTCTAGTCTGTGTATCTTTACTTTTGCTTAGCCATGCTTTTTTAAAATGGAAAAATAAGCGATTTCATCGATAATATAATAAATACCTTCACACCCCAGTACTATCGTTAATAATGACGGCACCATCAATAGTTTTTGACAACTCTACTATGAGGAATTACCGGTCATTGAAAAGGCAGGCGACTATCAAGTACTCAGTCAGGAGATGGGAGGCTCTTTGGGCGTCTTCTTCTCAGGACAGGACCAAGTCTCTGCTCTCAACCTGCAGGAAAGGCTTTTGGATATTCTAAGCACATATGTGCTTATTCGCAGCAAAGTTGAGTCGGGTATTCGCAGCGTGAATGGACATGTACCGAAATTTGTATGAGCCCCAAAAAAGTCAAAACTTCCTTGTATCCTGGATCGCGGCGTGTGTGTGTCACAACGATCCTGGATCGCGACGTGTGTGTGACGACACAACGATCCAAGATCGCGAGGGCAGTGTTAAAGCCACTGACAGTGTCCAGAAGTACCTCCAGCTGTCAAGTCCTGAGAAACAAACTTTAATATGGGACTGAACACTGGTGAGTGTTTAGTAGATGACTCATGTCGAAAACTCACTTTAGTCACATAGAAAATCGGTTTATTATATCGACAGCAGTATTGACAATAAATACTCCCTAATCTCTACATTTTATTACCCTAACATTTCCTACGAATTAAAATTAAGTTAAACTACCTGTTGCGCTTTTGAGCTTTTTCAATAGCTTTCACAATAGTTTTATTGTTTAATTTCTCTTCTGAAAGAGGAAACAATGGCCTGGAGTTAATTATCGATGCTATGTGGCAGAATAGGGTGCGAAGCTCTTCGAAGTTGAGAACACAAGAGCCAACAGCACGGTTAAAATGATGCTTCGCTGTCTTCACTGCTGCTTCCCAAAGGCCGCCAAAATGCGGTGAACGAGGGGGTATGAATTTCCAATCGATGGAGTCAGCCATGCAAAACTTGTGCACTGAATCAATATGATTGCGACTAATGAATAGACGCTTGAGATCCAAAAGCTCGTTCTTGGCGCCGACAAAGTTGGTAGCGTTATCCGACCATATTTGAGATGACCTGCCTCGAGTCGATATAAACCTCTTCGCATTCAAGAATGAAGCCGTCGACAGATCCTTGACCAGCTCCAGGTGAACCGCTTAAGTCGCGAAGCAGACGAAGACAGCCATGTAACATTTGACTGGAGCTTTATTTCGTACTTCTGGGTTATAGAAAAATGGTCCAAAATAGTCAACGCCAGAGACTTCAAAGGCTTGACAAGCAGTCAAACGTTCTTTAGGAAGATCAGCCATTATATGCTCTACTAATCGAGGCTTGGCACGAAAGCAACCTTGGATACGGTCTTCCTTCCACCTATCGGCCAGTACTGTAACCGAATATGAGCAAGAAGTGCCCGTGGACCAGCGTGTAAGTTCCGATTGTGAAAGCGTATAATGAGTGAATCTGTGATGGGATGGTGCCGCGGGAGAATTATTGGATGGCGAGCTTCGAAATCCAGCGAAGAGTTTTCAGGCGCCCATCAACTCTAAGAATGCCGAAATCATCCAAAAAGGGGTTAAGTGATGCGATACAAGTGAACTTAAAAGGGCTTCTCGATCGCAATGATTTAATCTCTTCCCAGAAGTGTACTCTCTGGACGAGCCTCACTAATAGTTGGGTCCCATGTTGTATATCACACACTGTTAGTCCAGGATGCCTGCTTCTGTGTTTGAATTTATGAACATGTGCGCATATAGTTTGCATTGTATCAAATGAGTTGACGTATTTACAAGTGGCAGTTATATCAAAGAAGGGAGATGACGCAATAAGGACCTTTTTTCTAAGTTCGAGTTCTGTCTTTTCTGACAATCAAGAAGCAGGCCAGTTTAATTTGTTTCCGAGCATCAGTATCGTTAGTGCCCGCGGCAGGGGGTTAACGGCTGCACAGTGATGCCGCAAAAGGAATCCAAATCTGGAGAAAAATTAGAGGAGTGTACGACAATCGCTGTGACACCGCTGATTGATTAATGAGTAGCGCCTGGTGAGCAGAGAGTTAATATTCGTGCTTTCATTGATACCGGTAGTCCAGTAAGATTCATTGATGAATGATTAGTTTCAAAATCTTTAGTATTAAGACCATGCTTTGAAAATTATTATGGATTAAGGGGGAAAATTATAACCATTGAAAGCCAGATTGAAGGCCATATTGATTTTGTCACGAAGACATATTTGATTTTATTTTATGTAGTAGGATCCAAAGTATTACCTAGCAAAGTGTTATTAGGCCGTGATTCTTTGACAAAAATTAATATTAAATTAGTTTATCATAATAAAATGAAAATCACGAATGATTATGAACAATTTTTGTTCACCAATACTCTTGATAATAGGAAGATAAATAATCTACTGACTAACAAAATAAGTTCAGGCACCACTCCATTGCAGCCGAAGTGTAAGAATGATAGTCAAACAGGCGATCAAAGCGACAACTTTGATAAATTTTGTTGATTATAGAGGCCTGAATAAACGCACTGTTCGTGACAATTTCCCACTAACTTTTATTAGGGATTGCTTAGAGTATCTAGATAATAAACAATGTTTTTCGGTTGTTGATCTTAAACAAGGATTTCACCAAATAGCGGTAGAAGAAAAATCGGTGTAGTACACGTCCTTTGTAACCCGTTAAGGTCAGTACGAATACCTACGGATGCCATTTGGCCTTAGAAACGGACCAGCGGTTTATTTTTGATGTATTTAGGGATCTTATTAGAGCTAACAATTGTAGCATACATGGATGATATTGTAGTGGCTACAAAAACTGTAGAGAAGCATCTACATATTTTGGGTAAACTGCTGGATCGAATTAGTATATATAATCTAGAAATAAACCTAAAGAAGTGTATATTTTTAGCAAAGGACTGTGAATTCTTGGGTTATAGAGTTAATAAAAATGGCATAGCCCCAAATGATTCCCATTTGGAGGCGTCAAGAAAGTATCATATACCGCATAATCTTAAGAGTTTGCACTCATGCTTGGGTTTCAAGAATGAAGCCGTCGACAGATCCTTGACCAGCTCCAGGTGAACCGCTTAAGTCGCGAAGCAGACGAAGACAGCCATGTAATATTTGACTGGAGCTTTATTTCGTACTTCTGGGTTATAGAAAAATGGTCCACAATAGTCAACGCCAGAGACTTCAAAAACTCGACAAGCAGTCAAACGTTCTTTGAGAAGATCAGCCATTATATGCTCTACTAATCGAGGCTTGGCACGAAAGCATCTAACACATTTTCCAACAACCATGGATACGGTCTTCCTTCCACCTATTGGCCAATACTGTAACCGAATGTGAGCAAGAAGTGCCCGTAAACCAGCGTGAAAGTTCTGATTGTGAAACCGTGCGATGAGTGAATCTGTGATGGGATGGTGCCGATGGGAATTATTGGATGGCGAGCTTCGAAATCCAGCGAAGAGTTTTACAAGCGCCCATCAACTAAGAATGCCGAAATCACCCAAAAAGGGGTTAAGTGATGCGATACAACTGGACGGTTTGACAGGGCTTCTCGATCGCAAGGATTTGATCTCTTCCCACTAGTGTACTCTCTGGACGGGCCTCACTAAGAGTTGGGTCGCATGTTGTATATCACACACTGTTAGTCCAGGATGCCTGCGTCTGTGTATGAATTTTTAAATATATCCGAATATGCGCTGCATTGTATCAAATGAGTTGACGTATTTACAAGTGGCAGTTATATCAACGAAGGGAGACCCTTTTTCTAAGCTCGAGTTCTGTATTTTCTGACAAGCAAGAAGCAGGCCAGTCCAATTTGATTCCAGCTAGAAATTCTGGGCCGCTGAATCACAGTGACGATTGATCTAATTCACTGGGTGTAGATCCTCTCGAGAGTATATCTGCCGGGTTTACTGATGCCATTAGTTAGCTCTTGAACTGCTGTCACGCGATTAGCTACAAACACATTGAGCTTTCAGAAGAATCCGAACAACAGTAGAATTTTCCATTGAAGAGATTAATTTTAGATATCTCACGCATGAGATTAGATAATAAGTCGGCGCCACAGAGCTCTAGCGTTGGAACTGTGATTGTTTTCAGAGGAGCAAGACGCGATTTGGAGCACAACAGCTGACAACTGGCTGATAGTCGTCGAGAAAGAACGTAGACACAGAAACCGTGAACTTCTAACTCTGCTGCATGTATTGACACGAGACGAGGAAATTTAAGATCTTTGCCGAATGGATGCAAAGGAAAACAGCAACCGATCCGACGCTGAGTCCCAAGCGAGTCCCAGAGTTTTGGTGATGTCGCTCCCATCATCAAACTTTCCAGAATTGAGGTCATCAACGTAGAAGTCACGCCGCAGAATTCGAGATCCACTTGGAAAGTTAGTTTCCGCATCCATAGACAGCTGATGCATAACACGGACAGAGAGGAATGAAGCTGGCTTTGTACCGTATGTAACTGTATCCAGCTTAAAAATCTTTACATCTTGTTCTGGCGAGTCTCGACACAGAATGCATTGGAGAAAATCGTCCGGTGCTGTAACGCGTACGCAGCGATACATTTTTCCAATGTCTCCTGTTAGGGCGACCGCGAAATTACGAAAGCGAAGAAGGATGTAAAACAACGAGCTTTGAATAACAGGGCCAGCCATCAATAGTTCATTTAATGAATATCCTGAGCCGAGGAGCCGTCGAAAACGACTCGCAACTTTGTCGTTGAACTGACTTCTATAAAGACACAGTGATGAGGGAGAAAGTATTGACAAAGATCCAAGTATTCCTTTAGAAAGTTTGAATATTGAATCTTCAGGTCTGGACGATTTTGTAGTTTGCGTTCCAGGGTCAGGAACCGATGAAAGGCTTGTTGGTATTGGTTGACGTCCCCAGCCATTCCAAACTTCACTTGAAGGGTAAACGAACTGAGTATTGGCCACTAGGCAGCCTGATATGAGTCTTAACGAAATGTTCTTCACAAATACTTTCTTTTTCCCCTTTGAAGTGGTAGGTGTAATTTCCAAGCCGGATTCTATCTCCCAAAATCGGCGGACCAATTCTTCAGCAGTTGACTCGAGTTTGCCCGCAGTATGCTTTGCCATTAATGTGGAACCACCCAAGCCTCCAGAAACTACCCAACCAAGCCGTATTTTTTGAAGACACGGAAGCCCTGGGAAAAGCCTTATCTGGCCGACGCTGAGAAGAGCAAGCAGCAAGTGCACGCGTTGAGGTTTAAAACACGACGGAACTGCAAGTTTTATGTTATCGGGAATGTTCCAATTCGTCGTGTTGATAGTGAAACTGGGATGACTATCAGTTATGTTAGGCGCTACCAGAGCTGTGAGGCATGTTGAGTATTCAGAGACTTGAGACTGTATTGTGATAGTGACCGTATTTCCTTCTGTTTCAAAACGAGAATCTCCTAGACCAGAGACAATGGCTGAGGACTTGTGCTTCTTTAACTGAAGCTGTTGAGCAAGGCGCGATGTTATAAGGTGAAGCTGAGAACCGGAATCCAAAAGGGCACGACAAGGTATCAAAGTGCCGGAGCGATTTTTAACAAAGATCATAGCCGTAGCCAATACGATAACATCACTTCTGAAATACTGGGCAAGAAGAGAGGTGGAGGTAGATGGCAACGACTTAGCGAAAGAGGCATGGGCTATCGACGATGAGTCAGCAGGCGCAGTCAGCTGACCAGACGGAAATACAGAATTATTTAGATACAGCAGGGAATGATGTTTCGCCCCGCAGGTCGGACAGCATCCAGAGCTGAATGATCGCAATTGATGGCCTTTCTTTAGGCAATTCAAGCATAATGCAAGTGGTTTTGCCTCCCTAGGGGTCAAATTTCAAAATCGAGAACAATTATATATACTATGATCAGGGCAGTCACAAGAAACGCAGCCAGGCGATAAAAGACGATCTACTTGTGTTAATTGCTCTAGTTTTTCCCACCTGATGGCTAGGGGCATAGCTTGCCATAACAAAATTGTTCGGCATTTCTGCTCCAGAAACGTAGCCCTAGGCTCCCACGATGGTAATAAGTTGACGAAGGGTGAATCCTCTAGCGTTTCTTCCCACGTGGCTTGTGATGTTGGGTCAAGCTTTTGTAACAGAATCTGCACAATGATGCGATCTGCTCGGTATTGTCCATGCTCTTTAACGCGCGTATATCTGCGTTGAATTGGTTTGATAACTCCCTCAGCGCCACGGTCGAGCCACCTGCCACCCTCTTGAGCCCCAATATCTGAAGTATGTGTGTCTGAAAAACCAAACGTCTATTATTAAACCTTTTCTCCAAAAAATTAAGTGCTATGGTATAATTATCGTTTGTTATTTCCAATGATCGAATCGCGTCCAGCGCTGAATCCTTCGGGCACGTTCGAAGATGCTGCATCTTTTTGATCTGCTAGATATGGATGATTTTCTATGACGGTTGTGAACATAGAATAAAAGTCGGCCCATTCTGTGTAACAACCACTGAACGTAGGCAACTTTATTGAGGGTAGTGCCGGCGGTGCCTTAGCTTAACTGTCTTCGCGGGCAGCATTGCGCTTCAGAAAAGTCACCCTGTTTGCAGAGGGCACTGCACTAGAGGCATTATTTTTGTTTGCCATTAGAAGCGTTGATAGAAAGCGTGTGCGAAACTAGCTGAGTAACTAACAACGGTGATAGCTAGTACATGCAAACCGTACAAAAAACAATAGATGTAAGCACTTCGGCAAACGCAAGTATCAAGCTATGTAACGAAGCAACGGCAATAGCTTGTACATAAGTAACGCACGAATGAGCAAAGAACTTTAAGCGACCGAAAGAATAGGCAAAGCGACGGCGATCGCTTATATGTATGTATATAAGCCGCACAAAACGAAATGTCAGGTGATGATCTCATAAGATTATTGCTTTAATGTAAAGCAAATAATCTTACAACAAAAAAATCACGTCGCGGTCACCAAAATGTAGCGCTATTGAGCTTTTTCAATAGCTTTTACAATAGAAATAATGAACTTTGTTTTATTTCTTGAGTTCCAATTTGTTTGTATGTTTATTATAACTTAACAGAAGCTGGCAGACCCAAATTGGTCTGTGCTTATAATTTAAGTTTACGAAATGAACGAAACGTATGTAAGGGCAAGCGCACCCGAATTGGTACGTGCCGATTACAGCGAAGCGGCAATTGATTTTTATAAATTTAAGTAATGCAAGTAGCCGATGTGTACCAAATGCACGAAGCGAACGAACTTAACTGACTCGACGCGCAGCATCGAGGCCTTCGCATAAGTAAATGCTTGGACAATAAAATGATCGTTACAGCGAAGAGCGCCAGCTTAATGTGAATGTAATATTAATAGCGAAGCTTAAGCAATTGCTTCGCAGAGCAAGTTTTCAAGATAAGATTAAGTTGCTGCTCTTATCAGTTGCGAGGTCGCTCCAGCTGCGTAGCCAAACACTTCCAATGTTGGATAATTTAAACATATAAATACGAATATCTGTCCAAGCATGTATGTATTGATTAATGCATGCATTTTAAAATTTATCAACTAAATGAGTACTTATAACATATTTTGGTTGATGTAATCGATGTTCTTAGTTTTACCCTGAACCCATAGAAATGGGCTGCTCTCAAATCATCGCTAGCTTGCCGGCGTTCGTGCTTGTGTTTTTGATAGAAAAGAGGTTTGAATGTTCCTAACGTCGGCTCGTCCCTGGGTTCTGGGTATCCTCTAGTTGTACAACGCCTAAGCACTGTTACTTGTTTTTGACTGTTTTACCAAAAAAAAATGTAAGCTATTTGACTTAAATCAATATTTTAATCTTAACGTATTTTTCTTGTTTTTTTGTAGGCGGGACTTGTAAAAAAAACGCGTTTTTTAACAGTTACTTCAACTGTGGAAAAATCAATCAAAAATGATAGAATTGATGAATATTCGGAAAATGATGGACCTTTAACTGAAAACATTTTGGAATCTACTACGGAGATGATTAAGCCATCGTTCAATGGAATTTTAACTACTTTGAAACCCATCCATTACACAGATAGCGTTGAGACTCCAGAACTTGAAATAGTTACAGAATCATTTTCATTTACGCAAACCAAACTTAAAACAGAGATCTTGCCAATCGTTTTTGATAAACAAAATGAAACTACACAAATAACTTTAATACAAACGTATGATTATACAAGCTTTGTAACTGTTACTCAGACAGTCTCGCCGTTCAGAGACAATTTTATACCATCTAAAAATTTTAAGGATTTTGAAGGCATTTTGGATGAGGCCGGTTCTGAAATAAACCTGGATCTCGAATTTGGCGATGAAAGCAATTCTGGGCAATTTGAAGTTAAACCGAATCCTAATAAAATTATCGAACTAAAAGGCATATCAAATTCTACAAACCCAGTAAATCCTTTTCAGTTAAAGGACTCCGAGCATTTTAGCAAATCAGAAATACCTGCAATATCAAGCCCATTTAATAGCATAATAACTACCACACGTCCGATAATTAAGGTTGATACAGTTTGGGAATCATATGTGGTACCTCTTATAAGGGGGACCGAAAGCATTTTAAGAACTTTATCGAAATCAGTTGGTGTAGTTGAAAAAACTGAATACATAACTGATGTTTCTACAGTTTTATTACCGATGTCACAATATCCATATTCAATTAATCCATTTTATAATCCCTTGTTAGCCATACCCCAGCAGCAATTAATTACATCTACTTCAATTTATGAAACATTGATTACAGCAACGAGTAGTAAGGTCCTAAAGTTAACATTTGGTGCAAGGACGGCCTATACAACATTATTTTCAACTTCAATTGTTCCAACTGCAGTCTCCAAATTAGTAACAGCTACTCTCTCAAATCAAAACTCAGGATCATTTCAAAATTATTACTCACCCCCATTTCCCCCATACGCGTATGTTGGTTAATGTGTAGATATATTCCCTTCCAATTAATCACAATCACAATCACTTACCTATTATAAATAAACTGAATTTATGATGAGTCCTTGCACTAATAACGTTTACATTCTTATCGTTTGGTTAAACTAGTTAGTGTTTCTAGATGCTGAAAATCGGATTACCGTGGGATAAGCCTATGCTCAACCTCGCGTGGTTTCCTGCCGATTCATATAAAAATTAATTCTTAATTAAAATCAACCAATTATTGATATTAAAAAATTTGGTGTGTGACCTAAATATATTTTGATAGTCAAGATAAAATAAAGAATGGTTTCATATATGATTCTCATCCAAGGAAAAGTTTTTTCATCTTAATGTTTTGAGTTCTTAGTAGAATTTACTGCAAACCACTATATAAACATTTGTTTTCGGCATAAAAATATAGCTGATATCGAATTAAAAACAATAATTTCCTACAGCCACTTTTGTTTTTGGATATTTTAGATAAGCTTTGGGAATCAGCAGGTCAAGCGAAAATAGATAAACTCAACATTGTTCTAATCAAATTTGAGAGCATCTTAAGTATTCTAAAGTTCTCACACAAGGCAAACGAAAAATTATAAAAGAGTTTCTTAACATATTGCAAATCTTACTATCATTATTTTTTAAAAATAGAGCAATCGTCGAACATTAAATCTACTTAAGGATTTTAAATATTTTTAGCCAATATATTTGTGGAAAAGAATAAATTGAATTAAAACGTATACTTTAGTCATTACGCGATTTACTATTATCGACTCTTTTTTAAAACTATATCTAATCCTAACTAAAAGTTTCACTAGGTTACAAAAGCAGTCCAATTAAACATGAGTTAAAGGGGTATAATGTATTTGTGATCAAAGATACAAAAGACAAAGCAGTGGCACTGATAGGTCAACAGGACCGAAAAAAAAAAAATGAAACAGCTGGCCGTGGACGATGCTCTCTTGTTCAAAATACCCTTGAATATCAGAGTATAGCAAACCAAGAGGCGGTTCGCCAACGAGTTAGAGGACAACTCTCTGAACAAGCCAGAAAATAAAAATTATGTCGCTGATGCATAGTCATGACAAATTATTTACGCTTTAGAAGAAGATGCTCAGTTTGATGTTGCTTCTATACAAAGCGAGTTAAATACACTGTCGAATCAACATGAAAGTACGTAGACTACTTTCGAAATCAAAGTAAAAACCTCCCGACGACAAAATTCCGCCATAAGAAACGCCTGGTAACCGATACTTTAAGCTTAAACTAACAGAAAGAAATAGTAGTCACGGAACGCAAAAGAGCCCATAGGGTTCAAGAACCCAAGGGTCAAGAAAATGTTATATAAATTCTTCAGGATTTTTGTTTGCTAGGAAATTGCAAGTTTGTCACGAATTATGATCGTCACCCTCATTAATAGGTACTCGGAGCAACCCCTATTCCGTTACATGAAGATAACTATTACTATCGACCTAATTTATTTATCCACACCAAAGCATGACGCAAAATTAAGAGGTGGCCAAATGAAAAGGTTAAACGAAGTAAGGCAATATATAAAATTCCAAGTATGAGATAAAGTTCACGTAAATTCAAATGAGAGACTGGGAAATAAACTAACACCTTTTTATAATGAGGAAATAGTATATTCAGACTTGGGGACCACAGTGGTGGGTGGTTCATAAAGATAATGCAAGGTAGCTAAAATATGTTTTTTTTCCTTGGACACCTCAGGATCTGCACTGTGCTGCTGCTTGTCACGATGACAACGGTCAAATTGACTGACTATTTTAACGTGGACAGCATCCCGAATGTAGACACGACAATTAAGAAAGATTTTCAATATTTAATTCATTCCACTTAATTAACAATGTACTCGGAAATGACAAGAGAAACAAAGAAATTAAATAACCTATCGCAAATGAGAGCGCTCCTGGCTCCGTCATCTAAAGGATAGAACCATAAATCTATTAGGCACCGTTTTAAAGATAGCAACTGCCTAGCCTAACTTTGCTAACTTTGAAATTCTAAAAATCACACAATAAAAACTTAATAATCAAAACTCACTCAAAAATCAATACAAGACGAGAAAGAAGGGCTATCTTCGAAGATTTAATACCCTTGCAGTCCCAACCCTTTCATAATGCTCATAGTGCTTTTCCCGTATCTAAGAAGCACAGGGATAATAGTTAATGCCGAGTTTGGTCAAGATATCTTGATAAACAAAAAAGTTTTTTACACAAGAAGCCACTTTTTGACCGATCGTTTCAATGGCAGCTACATAATATAGTGTTCCGATCTTAAACGAATTTTGCAAATATATGAGGAGCATAGTAAAACTAATAAATGCCGAGTTTGGTCAAGATAGCTTGATAAAAAAAAAAGTTTTTTATACAACTTAATTTTTGACCGATCGTTCCTATGGCAGCTATATGATAAAGTGGTCCGATCCAGCTGGTTTTGACATATGGGCTGCGTGCAACAGAAAGAGGGAAAGTTTCATAAAGATAGCTATAAAACTAAGAGACTAGTTCGCATAGAAACAGACAGACGGACATGGCTATATTGACTCGGCTGTTGATACTGATCAAGAATATATATACTTTATGGGGTCAGAGATGTCTCTACGCGTTACACATTTCACGACAAAATTAGAGGGTATTATAAGGGTATAAAAAATAGAACAAAAAAGAAAGGCAACAAAAACTAATTATTAGGAAAATTTCCTTCCCAGCAAAAATACCCATCAGCTCCGCTTCAACTCTTTTACTCGACAGACAAACTGATTACAGTTCAATGTACAATACATTGATTGACAATATCGATAGTTATTTAATTCCATAAACATTTCAAGGAATGTAAGCAAAATTACTAAATAGCGCTGACATCGTCACTAAATACTAAATATTAACTTGTTTTAGCTCTACACCACCTATAAACGTAGCTAAACACGCGCAGAAGTTTCGAAAAGTCATTTGTAAATTTACATTCCCTGATAGCATCGTAAGTTTCCCTCGTCTCAAGGCAACTGACTGCAAGTGAAAACGTACTCTTCCTCTGTCCAGGTATTGCTTCGTCGCTGCAGCGCCATTGCGCGTTAGCCCGGTCATCTACTTGATGCCTTAAAAAGTCAGAGCCCTCCCATTATAAGGTTGCATTGTTCAAGTCCGTTGGATACAATCCCCTGCACACTATCTTCTGGGTTTAATTTTGACTCCACTATATACCAATCCTGAATATTGCTTAACTTTAGTATTTCAGCCATCCGGTTGGCTACGAAAGTCGTCCATCGGCTTGCATGCGATGACAACCAGTTAATCACAATTGTGGAGTCTGTAAAATATCGTGTCTGCGTAACTTTAGATGAATACAAGTGATAGCCTCTGCCATAAGTCTCGCCATTAAAAGGGCTCCCTGCAGCTCTAAGAGGGGCAAGGAAGCCACTCTGACTGGAGCGACCTTGGACTTGGCAGTCACTACGCGCACCGAAACCAAGGTAGGAAAAGGTCTAATGAGTCCACCGCAAACTTGATGGGAGCCACCGATCGTGGGAGCGAACACTGATTTATGAGCTTCAGTTCCGCTCGGTATCTTTGCCATTGAGCCGCGTAACTGGACGGCAGCACTTCATCCCAGTCGTGCTTCCGTAACTACAACTTGGGACTTTATCTGCATCTTCACTTTTAAGCATTAAATGCTCTAAGTCGTCCGCATTGCTGAGGGGCTTCATGGCAATTACTACTCCATTTGTGTAGCTTAAATCGGCCAAGTTCTAACAGTTCACCAACTTGCTGTTTCAATTCTACAAGGTCGGCTATGGTGTCTGCACCACACAACATATCATCCATGTAGAAACTACGTCTAATCGCTTTAGCTGCCAGTGGATACTCCTTCCCATATTTTTCTGTTCCATAAGTGACAGTTTTTAGACTTAGCACTACAATAGGTGCGTTATTGTCAAACCGCCACAATATACACTGGAAGTTGCGATGAGAATCTGTGACTAAAACTTGCCTTTCTTGGCTTTATCTGCTGTAAGGGCGAACCTATAAAAGATCGTGCTGCAGGTCGGCCCAACAAGCATTGTATCGTTTTTTGAGACGCCGTTACTGGACTTGCACGAAGCGTCAAATACGACGCGCAATTTGGTCGTCAGACTTTCCGGCGTAAGCACAGGATGATGGGGCATAAAGTGCAGCATGTTTTTTACCCTAGCGGCCCAACTTTTTGTATTCTTCAATAAATTCGGAATACTGTTGCTTTAGAGAGAGACTGCGGTTCAACTTCTTTTCTAAATTTAAAAATCTAGTAAGGGCAATCTGTTATGTATCCCCTACAACTATCTTCGTTTGGGATTTCTGAAGAGTGGGCAATTTTTTCCCAAAAGCATATCAATTCTTTTAAAAGAGTCAAAATGTCGGATCCGCAAGTGTAACTCCCTTGGGTGGTTGCCAATTTAAACCTAGATGAGAACTTGTCGGATTATATTGCGTAATTTCTGATAACACACAAAAATTGTCCGTGGCTGCAAACTTGTAACTCTAGATTTGAAAGTGGCATTCACCTCACCAATAATCTCAGATGTTGCATTGTCGATCCCACTGAGTCGCATACTTGGTTCATGCATTTCTAGATTTAAAGTCGGAACTAATCTAGAAGTAAAAAAGTTAATTTGACTGCCAGAGTCGAATACACATCTACAATTATAATAAATTCCATCGTTACCTTTTATCAAAGCCACGGCGGTCCTTAGGAGACTTACAGATGACTTCGTTAATAGTGCGCTATGTAAAGAACTGTTCCCTTGTTGTGATTGGCCATTATGCATACCGTCACCTACGGTATACGATAACGATTAAGCAATTCATGATGAGGTTTGTTGCATACGGCACAGCGTTGACCATCGCAACTCCTCGTTACATGCCGCTTACTACAACATATTAGGCATAGCGTACGTCTTTTAACCTCCTGAAACCGCTGCAAGGCTGTTAGTTCTTTGAATTTTGGTCATGCCTTTAACCCATGTGCGCTAGCACAAATGTAACACGACTTGCCAATGTTGCTGCTAGCTACAGCTAAGCTAGCTTTCTTTAATACGTTTTGGCCATTGGGTCGAAAATCATTGTTCCTCCGAACTTCTCGATAAGCCAATTTCATACCTCTATATATTAAGAATTGCGATAGCCATGGCCAAACACTTATCAAGTATCTCATCATCAAGCTTGCTGCAAATCAAATGAAAAACTAGCGCGTCGTAAATGTCTTGCAATTACCAAGAGATTTAGGGGCAGCTAACTGGGGGTTTACACTGTGTACAAGTAATCTCAGAGAATCCGAGTCAACATGCTTGACACGCTTCAGATTAAACAGCTTATATGTATATGTGAGATTGGACAATAATTGCCTTTTTTCATAATGGTATTGCAGTTACCGTAGGTTCCGATGGTAGTTAACACCCGATAATTCCAAACAGTGAATGGTTCCTAAAGGAACGACACCTAAGGCGGATCGCAAATGTATTAGCTTCAACAAGTCATCAAGCTCAGCATAGTAAATGTATTGAACCCACTGGTCCACTCGGTGTACTTCCCTGACAACTCAGGCCCTTTAAATTTCGGAAGATTCGGCTGCCGAGACACCTGTGTGCTGTTCAATACACCATTACTACTATCTGGTCGACTTGTATGACTCAGACTGCTAAGTATTTTAGCCTTTATTTCGCAATAAAGCTCTTCGATCGCTTGGCGACTGTCATATTCACTTATATCATCACTTTCCTGTTTTATTTTGGCTTGGATTACACAAAAGTGGCTATAACTAGCTTCAACTAGGCTTAACCATGCTTCCCACTCTGCAGGTGTCATGGAAGCATTATGTTTTCCAATATAATTTTTGTTGCGCGTAAAGGAATTCACTAAGATGACCCGTGCCGTAAAGCTTTCATTTTCCTTACCTCTTTTTGGAGCCATTGTGCCAACAACTAATTAGCACGGAAATAACAATAATTTTCCCATTAACACAATGTACAATATAATTTCTAACTAAATGTTAGTTCAAAATTCACATATAATGAGCCTTGCCCTAATTGGCTTTCGTCAACAACAATCTTATGTTCTCTTGCACCAATGAGGCAAATCACTAATAATTTGAATTCCCTTTGCTGCTGTACCTTAAAAGAACCAATGCTCAGCGTATGTAAGGAACCGCATTTTTAAGCGGACAAATAAGAACGTCGAATCACGCAATTGTTCGAAGACCTTGCTGCAGTTAAAGCGAAAGTGCACGCAAATGGAATTCACAACCAATTTCAAGTCAAAGTCAGTCAGATTGCTCCTATGATGCGATGTATGTATATTGCGCTCCTATAATTTGGACACGTATGCATACAATACAACTGTATCCCTCAATATGTTACTGTACATTTGTATGAATACTTGCCGCACTTTATTGCCAATACTACAAGTGACTAATTTGCACACACTTTTTAAGGCAGATTTACCAATCTTTTGGCACTTCTTTAATTCATAATTCTTATATACACACAAATGCGAATTGAACTTAACATACCTGCAAGAAATATTGAATGCACCAAGGCAGTCAGACTCACACTACAAAACAATAATGTAAAGCGCGTCCCTGCTCGGGACTCTTTTACTCTACAGACAAACTGATTATAGTTCAATGTATAATACATCGATCGACAATATAGATAGTTATTCAATTTAACTAACATTTCAAGGAATGTAAGCAAAATAACTAACTAGCGCTGACTAAACACTATATGTTAACTTGGGGCGCGAACATAAAAGTATTTTATTATACATTGTTAAAGAAATGCTTGTTTCTCTTTGGGCCGCGCCGACTGGCTGATCGGTTGCCCGGGTGTAGTCCCATCCTTATACCTAACCTTATTCATATCCGTATCGTTATTCTTATCCTGCTCTTTGCTGTTTATATTCATTCCTCTTTCAAAGACTAGTGGCTTGGGTGGGTGCTCTGCTCCTGCTTCTCCGAAGTCGGGGGGTTCCCGGACAATTTTCGCACTGTGAGCAGAATATCTTCCGCTCTTTGGACAGGTAGTCTATAACAACATGGTCAAACTGCCTACAGTTCCAGCATACTGGCCAGGAAGATGTCCTGCCCCTCACTAAGGCCTCCTCCAGTTCTCTTGGCCGCATTTCCGCACGATGTGGAGGTACTTCAACCGCGTGAACTGTTGGCTTTGTTCCTTGCGAGTAACGCGACGGCTGCACGTACCCCGTCCGGCTTCTGCGACCAATGTGCCTCTCCACTTATATGCATTTTTGGCGCAGCTCATCCACGGTGAGTACATCCATAGCATAGATGTGTTTTGAAAGACTCTCCTTCAAAGCACGCTTTATAATCTTCACCAGCTCTTGCATCACATCATGCTCCGTCTGATAGCCCCGGAACCTAAGAGAGCGTGCCGCAGCTGTCAACCCTCCAATACCACTCGCGGGCACGGCCGGTTAGTGGCAGGTAAAAGCTGCGCAGGACCTCCTTCCACGGGCATTGATATTGCTTCTGCAAGAACTCCAGTCGGAACACGAAGTCTTCGACAGAATACATTGCTTCCCCAGCGTCGAACTCGATGTTTCACCGCTTGAGCTTCAGGTACTCCGTTTGTCGTACGTTGGCTGAAGTCATCCGCTCTCCGGTCCTCTACTCGGAAGTGGCAATTATTCGGATTACGCCAGTTCCTCGTGTGAGCATCTGCAACGAATACTGGGCTGCTGGATGAATACTCCGCTCCTAGCGCGCCTTGTCTGAGTGGCTTCGGTGGCACCGGTGGTGGAAATGCCTCTCGCTGCATCCTTTCTCGCTCTTTCGGGGTGGCGCTTGCTCACGGTCCCGGCACGATGGGTCTCGGTGTCATCGGCCCAATGTTAGGCTCTCCGGAGTGGCTCTCTGGCGGTCTAAGCACATCAATGATGCTCCTCGCGGATGGCCTCGCTGATGCCGGGTGGCACGGCATGCAAATATGTCTGGTGGGCTTGAGCTATCGCCGCGTTCGCTGCCGATGTGAATACTGAGTCCTTCGTCGGTTTTGGGATCCAGGTTCCGTGGGGTCTATCTTGTTGCGCCAATTCCTTCTCTACGTCTTACAGATGACCCTGCGCCGGGATCAGTCGCTCAGCAAATCCCCAGAAATTCATTGGCGTTCCGTCTGAACATCCTGCCGGACGCGGCGGTGGCAGTGCCGACGCTCCGTCAGCGTCAGAAGCCCAGTCCGACACCTGTTCCTCAGTCATACTAATCTCTTACGAAAACTGTACCCCTATTTTTTTTTTTTTTTTTTTTTAAATATTTAATTTATTTATTTATTAATGGTCGACAAAACGAGTGTCTTCCTCATTACACATACAATACATAATGGAATTATATGCTAAAAGCCTAGTTAGATAACACAGTTCTCTAAATAGCATCACCGACCGATGGAGGTGTTTTAGTTGCCAGTCCGGCCAGCTGTGCCCCTTTTCAAAGCTAAATTTGTCAGTGACGCTATTAGAGCCTACATCTAAGCAGAAGGGTGTAAGTAGGAAAAAAGTGTTCTTAAGTAAAATTAAAGATAATCTTAGTTTGCTATATTAATTAATAAAATACAATAAATAAGAAAAAATAAAGTAAGAAGATTGTTAATAAAGTAAAGAAATTTAAGCTACATGTATAGAGTGTTAAGTAGATAGGACAGAGAGAAAAGTAATGGGAAATCACCGACCCGGTGGAGGAAAATTTACAGCCTGTCCGGCAAGCTATGCCCCTGCTCATAGCTGGGAATGGTCAGTGACTTCCCGAAGGTATCCTGAAAGCAACGATTTTATTAGGGATAGAGAAAGTTCTATAGAGAAAACGTGATGCAAGCTATTATAATTTTTACATAGCACGCGAAAAGGATTGTGCATAGCGTAGTCTGTTGTGCACGTAGACAGGAATCCTTATTCCTGTAATTTCTGGTTGGTCTAGACGGAACAGAGAATTGAAGACGCCCTAGCAGAAAAGGAGAATCTATATCGCCAATAATCAACTTATGTAGAAGGACAACACCAAGAATTGTCCTACGGTTGGTTAATGACGGAAGGTTAAGAAGAAGCAGCCTGCTGGAGTAGGATGGCAAACGAAGATTAGGGTCCCAATTTAAACCTCGTAAGGCAAAAAGAAGAAATTGCTTCTGAACAGATTCAATACGATCCTGGCTATTGTTATACTGCGGAGACCAGATGCAAGAGCAGTATTCAAGGATAGGGCGAACAAGAGAGATGTACAGAAGTTTCGTTATAAAAGGATCGTAAAACTCTTTAGACCATCGTTTAATGAATCCAAGTACACCTTTTGCCTCATTAACGATGGTATCTATGTGAAGATTGAAACAGAGTTTAGAATCAAAAAGAACGCCTAGATCCTTAACTGTTAGTATACGTTGCAAAGGGGTATTGTCGATTGTATAACTGACAAAATAAGGTGTAGTACGATAAAATGTCATAAACATACACTTTGAACAATTCAGATGCAATTGATTGGCCGAACACCAAAGTTGCATAGCGTTCAAATCGTCTTGTAGGCGAGAATGATGTAGGGCATTAGTGTATAATAGAATAAGTTTCACATCATCCGCATACATGAGTACACGGGCATGTGATTATAATTCTACAAATACAAGTCGAAAACAAGTAAGAGGTTCTAGTCGGGAGCTCCCGACTAGGGAATACCATGAACCCTCTTATTCCAACACCAAATGCAGCACGCGCTTCGCGCTCGTTTGAAGTAACAAAGATAAATTAAAAAAAAAAATGTCCCTTGGCAAGCCTCTATTCAACAGCCACACAAGGCAAAAAAAAAAATGTTCCCCGGTAGGGCTCGAACTTGCGACAGACCGCACCACTTGCCATTGCCTCTACTCAACAGCCACACCAATAATTAAGTCTTATTGAGAAAAAAATAAATTAAAATAGCAGCACAAAAAACAATACAATCGCAATTGCAATGCTGTTAATAGAAAGCAGACGCGCATGAATGTGTGTGTGTACATGTATGCAGAAATTCTTGGAATTGATACGAGGAAAGTCAAAGCACATTTTCTTTTATAACGTTTGTGTTTCTTAGCCGATCTTGTATTCTCAAAAGTCAATTGCATTTAAATTGCGGTGGTAGCGGAAAGGTGGCGATAGGTATAAAATGAAAAATACTTGATATATATATACTATTCTAGAATAAACATTTAACTGTTGGTGACTCTAGCTTTAATTATATACCCAATTTGCTCAAAAAACAGGAAAATATCGATTTTTATTGATTACTTGGAAACGCGACAAGTTATTGAAAATCGGAAACAAACTCGATCTGCGCGGGTACTAGGAGGACCTGTAGCTTACATATAAAGTCTCTAGCTCTTGTAGGTTCAGATAAACTTGCGTTCATACATACGGAGGAACGGACGGACAGACGGACAGAAAGTCTTCATTTGTTTAACGTGGCGTGTACCCCGTGGGGGTTTACAACCACGGTATTTATTTATGCCACATATGTGACACAAATTACAGCGAGCCGAAACAATGCGTCGGACTAGCGCCCCTCCATGACCCTACTTGCACAGTGTCCCTTCGGTACCAATTTGAATGCATGTTTTTCGTCCTACACAACGAGACCTACGCTAAGAAATATCATGTTAGCATAATAAGTAACAAGGGTAAAAAATACCCTAATATAACTCAATAGTTTATGACCGCTGCTGCCGATAATGCATTGACAGCAGACCTAAAACAAGGAGACCTAGGATTCGTAAGAATAAATCAGTATCTTACAAGTACTCAAACGTTGAACACTCTGGTTCATTTGGTCCATTTCATTTGGAACCAAAAATTTTGAGCAGTGCAGTACTAACAGCATGCCGAAACAGGAAAAAGACGAGCAGACCGAAAACCAACATCTTGGCGACCATCGGGGAAATTCGTGTGCCAAGGTCCCCAAAAAGGACGAAGCAAAATAAGTAGCGCTTAGCAAAAAGCGCTACCGCAATCAGGACCTAAGCCTGGAAACGCCCTGGTAGAACAAGTCAACAAAAAACCTCCACCAGCTCGGGAAGCAGAGGAAGAAAAATGGGTGGCAATACCATATGCCAAGGCCCCAAAGAGAGGCCAAGGGACGAGTAGCGCTTAGCAAAAACAGCTACCGCAATCAGGACTTAAGCCTGGAAACGCCCTGATAGAGCATGTCAACAAAAATCCTAGACCAGCGCGGGAAGCAGAGGAAGAAAAATGGATGGCAATACCATATGCCAATGCCCCAAAGAGAGGCCAATGGACGAGTAGCGCTTAGCAAAAAGAGCTACCGCAATCAGGACCTAAGCCTGGAAACGCCCTGGTAGAGCATGTCAACAAAAATCCTAGAACAGCGCGGGAAGAAGCCACAAAGCTGTGAAGGCATCGAAAAACTTAATAAAAATTATAAAAAAATAAAATGAGTGTCGGACCCATGCGAAAACGGTGGCAAGATCGCCTCGCTATAACAAATTATATATATCTCTATATATAAAACTGTTTGTCCTGACTGACTGACTGATTGGTGATCAACGCACAGCCCAAACCGTAAAAGCAAGTTAGCTGGATATTTTTACTGTAGTTACCTTATGTGATGAAGGTGGACGTTAAGACGGGGTTTCAAAAAATTCCACCCGCAAGAATGGAAAAATCGCGAATAACGTTTGTATGAAACTTTTTTGTTTATCATCCGATCGGCCTCAAACTCAATTTCAAAGTTCTTTGGTCAAATTCATTTGAGGGCTGTTTCACACTTTTCCAAAAATGTATTCCTCCTTGGTGGAAATGGGGGTCATAGATTTGGTGGATGACATTTCGCGCTCAAATTCATTTTCAAGGATCTATGTGCAAAATCATTTAAAACGTGTTTCACATTTTTCGCAAAACCTAAATTCCTTAAGTAGAAATGCGATTCAAAGATTTTTGGGCGAAGTTTTAAGTGGTGGCCTCAAACATATTTTCAAAGATCTTTGCTCAAATTAATTGGAGGGGTGCATCGCACTTTTTTTAAAGATTTGGTGGGTGACGTTTCGCGCTCAAATTCATTTTCAAAGATCTATATGAAAAATCATTTGAGACGTGTTTCACATTTTTCGCAGAATCTAACCTGTTTCGGTAGAAATGCGATTCTAAGATTATTTGGGCTAAGCTTTAAGTTTTGTCCGATTTACCTCAAACTTAATAAATACATGTTTCATCGATTTTGGAAATTCCAGTCGCCACAGGGGGAAAATGGCGGAAAACTTTTGTATGAAAGTAGTTTGTTTACTGTCCGCTCAGTTTCAAAATCATTTTCAAAGCTTTTGTGAACATTGATTTTATAAAATAGAGAAATATTAAAATTAAAAGAAAAGAATTTTATGTAAGAAGTAATAATTTGGTTATATTAAAGAAATAATTTGGTTATTAAAGAAAAAATAATAATAAATAAAAAATGATGTCAGATAAAACCATAGAATTGTTGACGAAGCAGTCACAATTAGTGGAAAGGATTAGGGAAATAGAGGGTGGTCTAGGGGGCCAGTTAGAAGAGGTAGTAGAACTGCAAAGGCAGTTTCACGTAAATCACAGCGTATTGTGTAAAATTGGAGTAGTCGATCATGACTACTTCAATAAGAAACAATAAGACGTGATTATGACGGTGATAGGCAAAACTAAAGAAAAACTGTCAGGCAGCCTAAACAGTAAAGTACCAGAAGAGAGGGCGAAGCCAGTTTGCTAAGATAATCAGAGGCAATGGAGAGAAGAGCCAACGATTTCGACAGGCAGGTAGATGAGAAAATGTTTATAGGAAACGCAGGCAGGCATTAGGGATAACAATAGTAAAATGTTTAGGTTGAGAAAAAGAAAGATAGAATATCTTTGGAGTGAAATAGAGAAAGAAATATTCTTTTTAAGAAAAGAGAGAGAACGCTAGGCTTCGACGTACAGAACACGATAGAAGAACTAGCAGAACAGATTCAGAACAATTGTCAACCAAAAATAGGGGGTTGCCATGTCAAAGCAGAGGACCTACCAATGCTCCCGAAAATGCAGGTACCCACCTTCTATGGGGATTCCAAAGAGTGGGATCCCTTTGCCAAGTTATTTACACAGTTGGTTCAATCACGAGAGGATTTGAGTCCAGCTCTTAAATTTAACAATTTAAAAACGGCACTAAAAGGAGAAGCAAGATGCATGGTGTCGCATTTGCTAATAGGCTCCGCAGAAAAATTTAATGCGACTTGGGAATTGTTAACCAAGCGTTATGAAAATAAAAGGAAAATATTTTCCGAGCAATTAAATAGGCTTATAAGAGTTGCCAGTACTGAACAGTGATTCAGCAAAGCACATTAAAGCATTTATTGATTGAATTAATGAATCAATTCATTTAATAATATTGAAAACGGGCTTACCAGAAGACGTTGATGTAATTTTTGCAGACATGATTATTCGCAAGCTTTGAAATCTTATGAAAATCATGTAAAAAGAACAAAATAAGTTCAAAAAGTGTCCTTTTGCTGTCTATTATCGTGACTGAATTACCTACTTTTGCATATACTACTGCTGCGTATGCTTTCTTTGATACATCAGCGAAACCATGCAACCGTATTTCAAGCTTTATGCTGGTTTGTAACCATCTTGGAATTCTTACGTCTTCTAATAATGTTAGGTTTTTTCTATACTGTTCCCATTTATTTGCATCTTCCATGCTAAGTTTGTCATCCCAATCTTTGTCTATTAACCATAACTTTTGCATGAAGTATTTTCCCACAACAGTAACCGGGGCTAGCCAACCTAATGGGTCATAAATCTTTCCAAGCGTGGATATTTGCTTATTTTCAATCTATTTTCTCAAATTACAACCTGCTTCCGATAGCTCCCAAGAATTTTATTTTATTTTCTTCCGGCAGTCTTGTATGGTGTCTGCTCCTGACATCAGATCATCCATATAAAAGTCTTTTCTGATTTGATTTTTTTTTACATTTATTTGCTATCTCTACCAACACTCTTGTAGCTAACTATGGGGCTGACGCGATACCGTATGTAACCGTTGGTTTTTAATGGTCGACAAAACGAGTATCTTCCTAATTATTCAATACAACTTACATATATAATAAAATTTAAAGCTAAAAGCCTAGTTAGAGTACACAATTCTCTAATAGCATCACCAAACGATGGAGGTGTTTTATTTGCCAGTCCGGCCAGCTGTGCCCCTATTCACAGCTAATTTTGTCAGTGACGCTATTAGAGCCTACAGCTAAGAAGAAGGGTGTTAGTAGAGAAAATAGTGCTCTTTAGTTAAAATTAAAAATAATAATAATTTACTATATTAATTAAGAAAATACAATAAATTGGGAAAAATAAAGACAGAAGTTATTAAAAAAGTATAGGAATTAATAGGATAGAGAGATAGTAATGGGAAATCAACGACCCGGTGGGGGAAAATTTATAGGATGTCCGGCCAGCTATGCCCCTGCTCGTAGCTGGGAATGGTCAGTGACTTCCCGAATGTATCCTGAAAGCAACGATTTTATTAGGGGTAGAGAGAGAGTTCGGTAGAGAAAACGCAAACTATTGTAATTTTTACATAGCACGCGAAAAGGATTGTGCATAGCGTAGTCTGTTGTGCACGTAGACAGGAATAAGGGGCGATAATTTCTAGTTGGTCTGGACGGAACAGAGAATTGAAGACGCCCTAACAGAAAAGGAGAATCTATATCGCCAACAATCAACTTATGTAGGAAGACAACACCGAGAATTGTGCTACGGTTGGTTAACGACGGAAGATTAAGAAGAAGCAGCCTGCTGGAGTAGGATGGCAACCGAAGATTACGGTCCCAATTTAAACCTCGTAAGGCAAAAAGAAGAAATTGCTTCTGAACAGATTCAATACGATCCTGGCTATTGTTATACTGCGGAGAACAGAACAAGGGAGATGTACAGAAGTTTCGTTTTAAAAGGATCGTTAAACTTTAGACCACCGTTTAATGAATCCAAGTACACCTTTTGCCTCATTAACGATGGTATCTATATGCAAATTGAAGCTGAGTTTAGAATCAAAAAGAAAGCCTAAATCCTTAACTGTTAGTATACGTTGCAATGGAGTATTGTCAATTGTATAGCTGACAAGATAAGGTGTAGTGCGGTTGAAGGTCATAAACATATACTTTCAACAATTCAGATGCAATTGATTGGCCGAACACCAAAGTTGCATAGCGTTCGAATCGTCTTGTAGACGAGAATGATGTAGGGTATTAGTGTATGATAGAATAAGTTTCACATCGTCCGCATACATGAGTTTACGGGCATGTGATATACCCGAGGGGATATCATTTATAAAAAGAGTAAAGAGTAAACGACCAAGATGACTACCTTGAGGAACTAGAAGTAACGTGAACCTGTTTAGAGGTAGTCTGCCTCAGCATTACTCTTTGGGTCCTACCCTTTAAATAAGAGCTAATCCAAAGCAAAAGATATGGAGGGAAACCTAATCGGTCAAGTTTAAAAAGTAAAATGTCATGGTGCACAGAGTCAAACGCCTTACTGAAGTCAGTATAAATGACATCAGTTTGCATTTTCGAAAGAAAATCATCATTTACCAAGGAAGTAAACTCTAGCAGATTGGTCGTAGTTGACCGATTCTTTACGAAGCCATGTTGAACAGGGGAGACAACTGATTTGCAGAAATGCTGCAAATTCGAAGTGATTATTATACCCTGAACCCATTAAAATTGGGTAAAAGGGGTATAATGCTTTTGTGCAAAATGTAAATGTATGTAACAGGCAGAAGGAAGCATCTCCGATCCCTTAAAGTGTATATATTCTTGATCAGCATCAATAGCCGAGTCGATCTAGCCATGTCCGTCCGTCTGTCCGTTCGTCCGTATGTATGAATGCAAGGATCTCAGAACCTATAAGAGCTAAAGACCTGAAATTTTAGCTGTAGGTCCTCCTAGTGCCTACGCAGATCGAATTTGTTTCCGATAATCGATAACTTACTCCGTTTCCAAGCAATCGATAAAAATCGATATCGACATCCTGTTTTTTGAGCAATTTTGGTAAATAATAAGAGCTAGAGTCACCAAATTGATATGTTGCTTCTAGACTAGTATATATATGTGAAGTATTTTTCATTTTATACCTATCGCCACCTCCCCGCTACCACCTCATATTTATAAATCAACTTAATAAACCAATTTATGTTGCCCACCAATATAAGCCACAATTTAAATGCAATTGATTTTTTGAGAATGCACAAATATTTTAATTTGCAATAAGGTATACTGTAGAAAATTTTATTAAGATCGGCTTTTGTTTTGTTTTTCGGTATTTTGACTGCGCACTACTGCGCACGTGTTGCGACGCAATTGGCAAGAATTTATATATACATGTACAGTGTACAGTGTACATTGTACACACACACATTCTTGCGCGTCTGCTTCGAATTCTGTCTTCACTGCGATTGTTTTCTGTGTGGCTATTTTAATTGATTTGTTTCTCAATAATACTCAATTATTAGTGTGGATGTTGAGTAGAGGCAGCGGCAAGTGGTGCGTTGTGTCGCGAGTTCGAGTCCTACCGATGAAAGTAAATACGCGGTCAGTTGCGAGTGCAAACCCTGCCAATGGAACTTTTTAATTTATCTTTAATAATTCAAACGGGCTCCATTTGGTGGTGGAATAAGAGGATTCAGGGTATTCCCTAGTCGGGAGCTCCCGACTAGAACCTCTTGTTTTTTCAAATAATTTAGGGATAGCGGACAGTTTTGCAATGCCCCTGTAATTTTGTATATCAGACTTTCCACCTTTCTTGTGGAGAGGTATTATATAAGATTCTTTCCAAAGAGATGGAAGGACTGAAGATTCAAGGGATAGATTAAAAAGCTTTAGCAATGGACGAAGAAGGGAATTGTCAGGCCCAGGAGAGTAAGAAAATTTTAAAGAATTTGTAGCAGAAATAAGAGAGGATTGCGAAATAACAGGAGCAGGTATAGAAGCGGATGAAGTAATATTGTGATGGTAAGAATTAAGTAAGTAGATTGGAAAAAATTAGCAAAGAGTTTAGCAGAATCGGAATCATTGCTAGCTTTTTAATCTGCTGATTTGGAGTTTCTCTTCACAGAAGATGCAAGTATTGTTGATCCTTTTTGTCAACATTAATCTGCCGATATATTTTCTCTATATCTGCCGAAACGGCAACCTGCCACTTGTGCCATTTTAACACGACTGGCTCGGACCTCGAGCCAGCCAACTAAACATTTATATATTTTTGGACTCTAGGTCCCACCCACATTATCTCATTTAAACTTTTGTTGTTTGTGATTTTTGCGGATGCATCGAATACTACTCTCAACTTGGTTATAAGACTAGAGTCTCTTAGCACTGCCTGATGAGGTAAATAATACTTCCCCTTTTCGTTGGACTCGACCAGATGTCCTACGTCCATATACTCTTTTAAGAAATTGCTGTAACTTTTCTTCAGCTGTATATTTCTTTTGAATTTCTTAGTTTAGAAATCGTGCCATTGCTTGTGGTCTTGATTCCCCTTACCCTTTCTCTTCCTTAAACGGAATGGTAACTGTATACCTTCTATCTGATTCTATTATTGTTGTTTCAATTAAATTTTTCTCGCAGATTTCTTCTTTATCTTCCTCTTCTATCTCCCAAAATCTTTCCAAATCTTCAACCTCAATGGCTGACGCGACTATTCCTCGCCTTTGGATTTCATGCACCACGACACTATCCACTCGAATTCAGTGTTCTGCCCTAGAAGCCCGTCGATTTTTACTACTCCATTTTTCAAAATGTGAGTATACAGGTTCCGATAACTATATCTACTCGACCTGGTTTGTTAAACTGCGGATCAAACCCAATAAAAAATAGAAAAACCATTCCGAAATTAGAATTATGCGCAGCACATCTGTTAGCAACGTGAACTGAAATGAATAAATGAGTCACTAACCACGGAAACACAACTATATGCATGGAGTGACTCTACAACTACGTTAGCTTGGATAAAAAATAGTACAAATAGAACAAGTTCATAAAAAAACAAGTAAGAGGTTCTAATCGGGAGCTCCCGACTAGGGAATACCCGAACCCCTTTGAGGTGGTAGCGGGGGATGGCGATAGGTATAAAATGAAGGATACTTGACATATATATAATATTCTAGAAGCAACATATCATGTTTGGTGACTCTAGCTCTTATTATTTACCCAATTTGCTCAAAAAACAGGATGTCGATATCGATTGCTTGGAAACGGAGTAAGTTATCGATTATCGGAAACAAACTCGATCTGCGCAGGCACTACATCTAAAATTTGAGCTCTCTAGCTCTTATAGGTTCTGAGATCCTTGCGTTCATACATACGGACAGACGGACAGACGGACGGACGGACGGACGGACGGACAGATA
Organism: Drosophila littoralis; assembly: GCA_018903485.1. Lineage (NCBI taxonomy): Eukaryota > Metazoa > Arthropoda > Insecta > Diptera > Drosophilidae > Drosophila > Drosophila littoralis. The sequence continues at coordinate 249,767 of JAEIGF010000362.1, read as the reverse complement.
GACAGACGGACATGGCTAGATCGACTCGGCTATTGATGCTGATCAAGAATATATATACTTTATGGGGTCGGAGATGCTTCCTTCTGCCTGTTACATACATTTGCATTTTGCACAAATATAATATACCCTTTTTACCCATTTTCAATGGGTTCAGGGTATAAAAAAAAATAACTGAAGATATAAATAATACAAATATAAATTGGGGTCATGTTAAATCAGAAGATAATCCAGCGGATGTGGCCTCAAGGGGAGTTTGTCCAAGTAAATTAAGAGAGTGCCAAATTTGCTGGAAAGGGCCAGAATGGCTATCAAAGTCTATAGAAAATTTCAAAGGAGGTGTTTCCATCCCATCTAACAGTTAAGGAACTCAAAAAATCAAATATAATGTTACTTAAACAAGAACAAACAAATCAATTTACAACAGAAACAAATTGCTTGCATCTGAAAAACGAAATTGAAACAACGAGTAAAATAATAGGACTAAACCCATTTTTAGATCAAAATGGGATATTAAGAGTCGGAGGTTGACTCCAAAATTCCAATGCAGATTTCGATGTCAAACATCCGCTTATTTTAAACAGAGGGCACATAGCTTCTCTAATAATAAGAAAAGCCCATAAAGAAACATTGCATGGAGGAATTAACCTTTTGAGAAATCATATCCAAAGAAAATAGTATATAATTGAATTAACAGACTCCTTAAAGAAACATCTGAAGGAATGTGTTAGATGTACTAGATACAGGCAACACACAGTAGAACAAATAATGGGGAATCCCTAGAAATATAGGACAGAACAGAATTCTTTCCGTTCCGTTCTTAAATACTGGTGTAAACTATGCAGGACCATACAACATTAGATCCTCAAAAACTCGGGGACGAAAACATATAAAGGGTATATAGCAGTATTCGTATATATGGCCACAAAAGCAATTCACCTAGAAGTAGTTAGTGATTTAACATCAGATGCATTTTTAGCAGCACTCAGATTTATAGCAAGACGCGGAAAATGTGCTCACGATACTCCGACAATGGAGCTAATTTCGTCGGGGCATCAAGGAAGCTAGATCTAGAATTTCTAAAAGCGATCGAAAGTAACAATAAGATTGCCCCTATACTAGAAAATGAAAAAATCCAGTGGCATTTTATCCCGCTGGCAGGACCTTACTTCGGAGGTATTTGGAAGGCCGGAGTTAAGTCACCTAAAAAGGGTAATAGGCGACAAAAATTTAACATTTGAATAAATATTAACATTGTTGTATCAAATTGAAGCAGTTTTAAACTCACGACCCTTGTACTCATACGGAGAAGACATTGACGATACCGATGTGTTGACACCAGGCCATTTTCTAATTGAAAGACCAACATTAGATAGCATAGAATCAGAGACACAAAATAAAATAGGCAACTTCGACAGAAGGAAACTGATTCAAAGAATGAAGAAAGAGAAAGAGAGAAAAAGAAACACGGGATCTACAAAAGGGAAAAATAGTCATAATGAAACACGAAAACTGTCATCCAGCAAGATGGCCTTTGGGAAAAGTAGAAGAACTACATAGGGAGGGAAAAAGACAACAAAATCAGAGTAGGAAAGGTCAAATTACAAGAGGGATTTACCACAAGACCAGTTACCAAGGTGTGCCCACTTATAGGAATACAGGCAAAGGAAAAAAATGAAAATGAGCAGAAAAATAAGGAGGAGTAAAGAAGATGCTCTAAGATATGTAAAATCTCAAAGTTAGGATTGATGATGATGATGATACTCATGCACACAGCCCCGTTAAGGAAACAAGAAAGAAAATGGGTAAGAGAAAAAACTAATGGCTCCTCAGCAATGTATCTAAGCAAATTAGTACAAAAAATGAGGATTGTTTGTGAGAAACTTCATGGATTTGAAGATCAGTGCAACTTTATACTCAATAGCACACAAAGACAAATTGAGGAATTAAAAGAAAATAATGATCTATTTACAACATTAAATATTATGGGTTCCTTATACCACATTTTGGTTGGTCGCCGACGATAGGGAAATAATGGAAGAAAACATTAAAACATTACTTCAAAATCAACAAATTTAAACGAGTTGCAGAAGAAACAGACGTTAATAATCGACACAATAGCAAATATAATAAAAAAAAATTCCACAGAGGAAATAAATAGAAATTTTGAAAAAATTAATCAACGAATAGAAAATATGACCGAACTTCTCAAGGAGAGCTATAAAGAATCTATTAGTTTCTTCATAATAAATAAACAACTTAGCTCCCTAATTGATGAATGTGACAAAATACAAACAGGAGTAATAGGAATATTAATTCCGCCGTAAAGTGGGCGGCCAAATAACCCCACACCTGACACGTGTGGCGGTAACCTTTGAGCGGTAACCGCTCATTGCCATATTTAATTCTTTTTGTCCGATTTATAACACTTCGCACTAGTTTTGTATGCAGTATTTACTGCTGAATTTTTTTAATTTTTCGCGTAAATCTTCTATTTGACTATCACTCACATGATACTTTCTTTTATTTCAATTTGTTTTTACTACACAAAGATTGGTGATTTAGCTTTGTAATAGCTTTGTTTGCAACATAAAACAATTAAGAGGTGCTAGTCTGGAGCTCCCGACTAGTTAATACCCTGAACGGTCTTATTCCAACACCAAACGCAGCTCGTTTGAATTAATACAGATAAATTAATTACCGCACCACTTGCCACTGCCTCTACTTACAGCCACACCAATAATTGAGTTTTATTGAGAAAAAAAAAGTTTTAATTGGTTGGCAGCACAGAAAACAATCGCAATGATTACAGAATTCAAAGAAAACGCGGATGAATGTGTGTGTACATGTATACAGAAGTTCTTGCAATTTGCGACGCAAGCACGTGCGCGTTAAAATACCGAAAAACAAAACAAAAACCGATCTTAATGAAATTTTCTACAGTATATCTTATTGTACCATAGAATATTTGTATATTCTCAAAAAGTCAATTGCATTTAAATTGTGGCTTAAATTGGTTGGCAATACAAGTTGGTCATTAACTTGATTTATAGCTCTGCGGTGGTAGCGGGGAGGTGGCGATAAGCATAAAATAAAAGATACTTGATATATATATAATATTCTAGAAGCAACATATCAAGTTTGATGACTCTAGCTCTTATTATTTAACCAATTAGCTAAAAAAAAAACAGGATGTCGATATTTTTATCGATTGCATGGAAACGGAGTAAGTTAATGATTATCGGAAACAAACTCGATCTGCGTAGGCAGTAGGAGGACCTACAGCTAAAATTTCAAGTCTCTCTTATTGGTTCTGAGAGTCTTGAAGATCAGTGCAACTTTATACTCAATAGCACACAAAGACAAATTGAGGAATAAAAAGAAAATAATGATCTATTTACAACATTAAACAACAAGTTCCTTATACCACATTTTGTTTGGTCGCCGACGATAGGGAAATAATGGAAGAAAACATTAAAGCATTACTTCAAAATCAACACAATTTAAACGAGTTGCAGAAGAAATAGACGTTAATAAACGACACAATAGCAAATATAATAAAAAAAAATTCCACAGAGGAAATAAATAGAAATTTTGAAAAAATTAATCAAAGAATAGAAAATATGACCGAACTTCTCAAGGAGAGCTATTATGTTTATAAAGAATCTATTAGTTTCTTCATAATAAATAAACAACTTAGCTCCCTAATTGATGAATGTGACAAAATACAAACAGGAGTAATAGGACTATCAATTGAAATAAATAATGGGCGACTCAATCTAAACATTTTAAAACCAAGACAATTGAGGGACAAGTCACCAAGATAAAAGATAGCCTATCCGAAAAATTATTACTTCCAGGAAAGAGAAAAAATACAGAAATTAAGGAAATTTACACACTGATAAAGGCAAAGGGTATTTTATAGACAATAAACTTATCATAAAACCAAAATACCATTGTTCAGTAGACACCCTTCCCATCTTTTTAGAATTATACCAGTACCAATACAAAGAGATGGACAGATGGTAATGATTCAGTTAAGTTCAGAATATTTAGTGTATAACTTTGAGATGGATTCGTACCATCTAATGATTGAATCAACATTAAACAAATGTCAAAAATGGCAATCAATCAAGCGAGTGTGTGAAGGGAATTGGCCTTAGAGCAGTGCCAGCGAAAGCACGTGCGAAACGTCACATTTTAAACCAAATAGACCATCAAATTGTGTTTATAGATCGATAGTAACATTCAAAACATATTGGATAGAATAAGAAGGCAAAAGCAGTTGGCTCTTCAAGAATTATTCCCTCTTATATAGGAGAATTATAAGAAATACCTAAAGTGACGTGGGATCCATTGACAGCGATTAGGATTAGTACTTTTGAGGAATTAAATAAACTGTTAAGTAAGGTTCAAGATTTAAAAGACCAACACGTTGAATTATAGGGTTTAAACTTCCACCACGTATCTGGACATGCTTCGTTAATAATTGTATTAATTTTAGTCGTAATAATTATTATATATAGTTTAACAAAAAATAACTACAACAAAAAAACTGCAGGCCATCACGTTTGTCGGCCCTCCTCAGAATGTTCACACAGCAACACTTGACACCGAGTCTCACTTAGAACCTCGGTAAAATTATATCTCACACCATATTGTACAACTGCAGCCAGCAGCATAAGAATAGATGGCGCACATGTGGTCGCTTAAGATTCTAAACGTGACCTACGCTAAGAAATATCATGTTAGCATAATAAGTAACAAGGGTAAAAAATACCCTAATTAAACACAATAGTTTATGACTGCTGCTGCTGATAATGCATTTACAGCATACCTAAAATAAGACACTCTGTTAGTATAAGTACTCCAACGTTGAACACTCTGGTTCACAGCGGAACTAATAGCAATCGAGAAAGCGCTTGACCACGCTCTTATTTGGGGCCTTCCTTCGCGCCGCCATCTTTACGGACAGCAGAAGCGGAGTTACACTGCTAGCCAAACCACTTCATTCCCCAAAACATCCGCGAAAAAATTGATCAGGACAACGCTCTACAAAAATTGAATCGCACATATCCCGGGTCACGCCAGTATAGCGCAAAATAACAGTGTGAACTCGGCCGCCAAGAATGCCCCAGGACGTGGATCCTTCATCTCAGTGGACTGGACTTTCAAGGATGCATTGAGCACCATCTACAGAACCATAAAAGCGAATGGGAAAGGGAATAATGCAGAATTCTCAGCCATGAAATTCAGTTGTTTCTGCAACCTGTTTCCAACCACCTTTAATAATCCTTGGTTTAGCAACAAAGGAGTTACACTATACACCGACAACACATGTGCCACATGCTACACTATGGATAACGCCTCGCACATAATTTTAAGCTGCCGCAAACACACTGCCCCTCGACGACTGTTTCCATCACTAGTCGGTCACACCAACCTACACGATTTCTTCCAAAACGAGGCTAACACCGCATACCAAGAATTAACTACATTTTTAAATTCTAACAGCATCACCATATAAGACCACAAATGGGTTTGAATTTCTGACTTGGCAATTTCCGCCGTAAAGTGGGCGGCCAAATAACCCCACACCTGACACGTGTGGCGGTAACCTTTGAGCGGTAACCGCTCATTGCCATATTTAATTCTTTTTGTCCGATTTATAACACTTCGCACTAGTTTTGTATGCAGTATTTACTGCTGAATTTTTTTAATTTTTCGCGTAAATCTTCTATTTGACTATCACTCACATGATACTTTCTTTTATTTCAATTTGTTTTTACTACACAAAGATTGGTGATTTAGCTTTGTAATAGCTTTGTTTGCAACATAAAACAATTTAGAGGTGCTAGTCGGGAGCTCCCGACTAGTTAATACCCTGAACGGTCTTATTCCAACACCAAGCGCAGCTCGTTTGAATTAATACAGATAAATTAATTACCGCACCACTTGCCACTGCCTCTACTTACAGCCACACCAATAATTGAGTTTTATTGAGAAAAAAAAATTAATTGGTAGGCAGCACAGAAAACAATCGCAATGATTACAGAATTCAAAGAAAACGCGGATGAATGTGTGTGTACATGTATACAGAAGTTCTTGCAATTTGCGTCGCAAGCACGTGCGCGTTAAAATACCGAAAAACAAAACAAAAACCGATCTTAATGAAATTTTCTACAGTATATCTTATTGTACCATAGAATATTTGTATATTCTCAAAAAGTCAATTGCATTTAAATTGTGGCTTAAATTGGTTGGCAATACAAGTTGGTCATTAACTTGATTTATAGCTCTGCGGTGGTAGCGGGGAGGTGGCGATAAGCATAAAATAAAAGATACTTGATATATATATAATATTCTAGAAGCAACATATCAAGTTTGGTGACTCTAGCTCTTATTATTTACCCAATTAGCTAAAAAAAAAAAACAGGATGTCGATATTTTTATCGATTGCATGGAAACGAAGTAAGTTAATGATTATCGGAAACAGACTCGATCTGCGTAGGCAGTAGGAGGACCTACAGCTAAAATTTCAAGTCTCTCTTATAGGTTCTGAGATCCTTGCGTTTATACATAGGGAAAGACGGACGGACAGACAGACGGACATGGCTAGATCGACTTGGGTATTGATTGAGAATATATATACTTTATGGGTCGGAGATGCTTCCTTCTGCCTGTTACATACATTTTCATTTTGCACAAAAGCATTATACCCCTTTTACCCATTTTTAATGGGTTCAGGGTATAATTATAGAATATCAATGCGCAGTCTACTTACATCCTCTTATTTATTTCTCATCTTCCGTTTTTGTCGCTTCAGTGTTTTGTGTTGTAAACATTTTTCAGTCGCTGCCGTCGTTGACGTTATTTGCTGCTTCTGTTGTTGTTGGGATTTTGATTCTGCATCCGTTGTTTTTATATGAATATAAGTTTAGTGTTTCTTTAGTTGGTTCTTATCTCAAATCCCATTTTTCAAAAAGTTTCAACCCCCAAGTCAAAGAGCTCAGAGATGTAAGATAATTGCCCTGAAGACGGTTGCCGAGGCGACACCGAAATACATCGGAAAAATATTCAGTAAAAGAAAATTGTTGATCGATTTAAATAAAATAATCATCGGACCGCAAGCTAGTCAAATGAAGGTATATTTTCAAAAACTTTAGTAACGGCCATTCAATACAGTTCAGCGATATTATTTATATATATAAATTTTATATTTTTCCAATATTTTAAAACTAGTTTTTTTATTTTCTTTCCCTATTATATTTATCGCACGTCCTTATGAAACTAAATATACTACATACATACTAAATATAACTCCTACAAACATATTTTTAGTGTATTAGCCCTGGGTTTATATTTGAAGAACTAAAAAAGTTAATATCCATGTTGTACTACTAATGTTTGCATGACTTTACGTATTTGATTGTTTGTATTTAGGCAAGATTTAATACCAAGGGAAAAAGCGATACATAAAATTTCGACAGCGTGTTCTTGTAACAATATGCATATTTCAAGAAGATTGTCAATGGCAGTTGCTGTAACAGATGAATTCTCATCTCTCAAACATTGAATATATGCGTTTAAAGTACACTGATTAACATCTGAATTCCCAGGGTTGTGCTTTAAATGTCTTATTAATATTATAAAGGCAATGGACCTAATCTGTGCGCTTGGAGAAAATATTAGTTCCAATAGACGCTCAAATAACTCATTTATAAATACAAATCGTTTTGATGTCAAACATTCCATTTCCTGTAGCGGTCCAAGTATCACATCTTCAATATTAGACTGCTTAATGATTTTTATTAAGTCCATAATATGCGGAGAAACATCAGTACAATTTTCTTTGCCGTACGAGCCAAGGGTCAAAGCTGGAAAGGAAACTCTGCACACGTCTTGAACATTTGTGCTTCCATCGAAAGACTCTATTTCGTTTGCAAACATTTTTATGTTGGATTTGGTTTCGTAATCCAGTTCATATTCAAATTTCCCTTCTTCGTCATCAAGTTCTGAAGACGTATAAGATTTGTGCTGAAGCAAAGCAACAGCTTGTACAAGTACTTGTAGTTTTACTATTGAAGGATACTTGAATGCTAATTCTGTCAATATCCCGACATATTGCTCAATAAATAACAATGCGCTTGAGGGATTGCAATTTATATATGACTGTAATACCTGCACAAATTTTACAAGCATCTGACATGCCTCTTTAACTGAGCTATGATGTTTAAAAAAAGTAAAGTAACATGATAGAGTTGTTTGAATTTCATTTTTATATGCATCTTCGAAAATAGTTGGCTGCAATAGTTCCAATGTCCTCAATATCTGAACAAATCGATGAAAATGGTGTTCTTCTCGTAAAGCCTTCATGCTATTTTGTCCCCTGCCTTGCATTACTGAAGATAATACACCCAAATGACGAAGAAACAGTAGTGGATGTGATGCAGCCAATTTTCGCAATAAGAGTTCTGTATCAGTTGATAATGTTTCAAAATCCTTTTTTGCTATAAGACTTCCCAAGCATGTTATTAAATTATTTGATATTTTATCAGCTTGGCAGCCCTTTAAACTTTGTAGTTTATGGGTTTGGACATCAGCTTTACAACATTTTACAAATTTTATGCGTGGATACATTATATAAAGTTGTTGCAAAATTTTATGTTTTAAAAAATCCGGAATTAAACTTTTTTCCACGTACTTGATAACTTTAACCATTAAACCTTTATTTTTTTCTGTGAGCTTAAACAAAAGATTCATTCGGGAGCATAACTTGAAATCGTAGTTATTATTCGTATCTGTTTTAACTTCTTCGATTCCTTCGTACAAAACGAAGTGCACAAAGGGCTCTAGCTCCAAGGGCTCCAACTTAAAAAAAGAATTTGGTTGTACATTTTTCGACATGTACTTATCCCTGCCTTTCCAGAGATTTGGATTTGTGGTCAGAGCTTCAAAATAGTTAAGCACGGTACTAAATTCGTAGTCAAGTTTATAATCTTTAAATAAACATAGGGCAATTCTTTCGATTGTACTCCAATTTGTTTGGTGATTTATTAGGGACAAAAGAAAAAATCTAAATTCACTACAAGATTTAGAAAACAAAAAACTTTCCTTTAAAAGTTTTGTACATACAATTTCGGGATCTGCTTCAGCAAGCCAGTCTATAAATAATCCATTATTGAAAATCTTGTAATTATTTTGCTTAACGCAAAATGTTGCATCGTTACAAAGATTTTCAAAATCTTGAATCATTTCTCTGACCACGTTTTTTGTTTCTAATAAACCAATTTTCGCTTTTAATTTTATATAGTATATTTGAAATGAACTTTTCAGCATAAATAATAAACTATTAAGAAACAATTCTGTTTTAAAAAACAACTTCGAAGTTGCAATTAATGGGTTTGATATTCTATTTTGTTTCAGTTTTTTTTCCATAACATGATAGGTATCGTTGGACAGCTTACAGCTAAAACATGCTCTTAGTAAAGTGGAAGCGCCCCGGCTTACGTTTATAAAGTTATTGTGTTTTTCAGCTCGTGTATAATCAAATGATGACTGATTAACAACATCGCATATTGACGTTATGAATTCACTATTATTTTTTGCTGGACCAACGACAAGGTCCAATAATTTATGAATTAATATTCGATAGTCTTTGGTAGAAATCATATTCAGATTTGGACTTTTCAGAAGAATTGTTACTATATCCCTTTGTGAACTACTAGAGTTTGAGTCATTAACATAATCGATGTCATAATGAGTAATTTGTATGTTTTCCTGATTTTGTGAGTTTATTTTTGGAAGATCAGGAACGGTTTGAGAATGTGAATGCAAGTCTAGTGCTTGAACAGTGTAGTGACCATTTTTAGCTCCTCTGGCTTGTTGTATTTCAATTAGCTGTGCTAAATACGCTTTATTTAATATAGCATTTTTAACAAGATCAAACTGCTCCAGGACTGCAGTATCAAGCATTGCTAATAATTTGGACATTGAGTTTACCGGCGTTCCAAAATTTTGCACAAATAACACTATCTGATCCGGTGTAAGATCATTTAAAGCAGCTTCTATTAGGCGATCTACCGGTGAACGTATCATCTTGAGTTTCAGCCAATCCGGTAAAAGCTGAATTTGTTCTTGAGGCATAGTGGGTAAAAACGCCACCGGTGCGGGCCGACCTGGAGGAAACCAGTAATCAAGAATTGGAACAGACTCCGCCATACTGCTGTTTGAATATGTTAGGAGAATAATAAATGCATGAATTATATTTATGTGTAATGGGAGTTGCACTCCATCTTCAAATTGAACCATTAATAAATCAGGGTATTCTGTCCATTCGTACGGCTCGTGAAATTCTCTTAATTTGATAATGTAATTGTTAAACATTACAAATAAGCATTTTAATGTTTGAATGCGGTTCTCATCAGGTTGAAGATCATAGTCTTCTTGAGAAATTATAATATGTTGAAACATTGTATTACGCTCAACAATTAGTTGTGCCATGTCAATTACATGGTCCAGCATTTCGTTAACTGGATCATTAAGCGTATGTGCGGTAATAAATTGTATATAGGCCATTATAAGTTCCGGACAATTCTCGACTTGGCATGCAGCTCGTAGCTGTGGGATTATGTACATTTTAGTCTCCAAAAAATGTGGAATTTGTTGAATTGATTTTAATAACCATTCGTTTTCATATTTACCGGAGTTCTTGAAAATTATTTTTAAGCCAGATAAAGCGGCAACTCTAGACTGTTTTAAGGTTGACGATAAACGTCGGAATATATAATCTAGTACTTCACAAACAACTTGATTGTTAAAACTAGAATCCATTATTAGATTTCTTATAAAATTCACTAATTCAGCATCCCGGCTATTTTCTTCGTTAATGCTATGTGCATTAAACAACAAAAATTCACATAGACACTGTACAGGGAGATGGCTAAAGTCACCGTCGCTGTTTTGAACTAAATCAGATAACCAAGGCATGGATTGTGTTGTACCTTGCCTTTGTATTATATCAAGAAGCAAGTCTGGCTTTCGACAACGACAAAACAAATGGCCTAACTTGTATGTTTGATTGAGAAACTTAAGTTGTTCCAGAACTAAATTGGGTACTTTTCTGGGGGTTCCCATAGGGTCCATTAACATTAGCTGTGTAATCAAAATTGCATTTTCCTCAGTAATTACAGCATGTGGAGAAGTTTGCGCTGCCAAATAGGTTTCAAATTGAAGAATATGATCTCTTTCAACAGTAATTATCTGAAATCAAACAATAAAACATTATTTAATAAAAAACGTGGCTTAGGTCTAAAATAAAAAGTGTACCTGTAGTTCATCCTTATGAGTAATGCAGTTACTAAATTGATTTGTTATACATATTTCTATGAGCATTTTCATTGTTGGGTAGTGATCCCAGCAAAATGCCCCGAAAGTTGACGGATTATGGGCAGAAATCATTAATAAAATTAACCATGCCTTCCAGTAAAACGCTATAATCGCTAGCTTTGGTGGTTCGTAATCCGCTGGTAAACGAATGTTTTCTGGGTGATGATATTCCGACATACTAAACAAAAAGTCGATTATGTCAAACTTATTTGCTTGAACTGCAGGAAAATCGGTTGCTTTCATTCCTGACACCCGTTTTATAACAAGCAATAATATATCAAATGTATTTGCTATGGAGAATGGAATATCCTTTGTTATGCCTATTAATATAATTCTTAATAAAGTCTCTTCATGAATTGGAGTTTCTGATATTATTCTTAATATAGCTCCCCTCTCCGGCTCTGATGGCCATTGGTCGCAGCGGGAGTATTGTTCTGGAATGTCAAGCAAAAGCAGTTTGTGTAAAGCCTGGTAGTATTCAATTGCTTGAATTTTATAAAGGTTTGGAACTGATTCATACATCCATGAAACTGAATCCAATTGTATTTGTGACATTTGATTATACAGTCTAATTAGGGCTTGATTATTTTTGACATCACGATTTGTTTTAAGTGATAAGCTTCCTTCACGTGCTTGTGGTGTTGCTGATAGAAACATACAGAGACAAACAATATCAACCACAGAATTAAATATTCGCTCTTTAAAATCAAATTGTTCGATTTGTTGATTCAGCTCTTCCCTTTCACTTAAAAAAGCTTTACAAAACTTTACAAGGTTAACATCAAAACGCAACATTCGAACAAGTTCTCTTAAAAAAACACGTAATGTCCTTAAACAATCGTCACGTTGAAGTAAAAATTCCTGGTATATTTCAGCTAGATTAACTGCAGACTGATCCGGAGCAGTTTGAAACATTGTAGCTGAAAGAGTTAATAAGAGTTACTTACAATATTTACATAAATACATTTTTTTTAATATTAGAGTCATGACTGCCCAAAAAAATGATGACGGACATGGCTAGTTATACTCGGCTCTTGATGCTTATCAAGAATATATAGACTTTATAGGTTCGACGATGCTTCCTTCTGCCTTTTACATACATTTGCACAAATACACTAGACACTTTTAACCCATTTTTAATGGGCTCGCGGTATAAAAATCGGAAATAATGTGTTCCTTAAACCCAAAATTTCATTTTGCAAACGTTAAGCACGCATCAAATAAATTTGCACCAAGATCTTTGAAAATTTCCAAAATATCTGAACAACGTATATACATATATAAACGCCTATCGTATGCTAAACAAAACGAGAAAGAAAGGCTATCTTCGGCACGCTGATAGGAAGGAAAATATCTAATGCCGAGTTTGGTCAAAATATCTTGATAAAGAAAAAAGATTTTTAATCAAAAACCTAGTTTTCGACCGATCCTATGGCAGATATATGATATAGTAGTCCGATGTAAATAAGATTGCCGTGTTTAATCAAAATTTTGAATGACAAAAAAAAGGTTCCATACAACAACTTAATTTTCGACCGATCGTTCCTATGGCAGCTATATGATATAGTGGGCCGATGTTAATAGGATTTTGCATATATATGAGGAGCATAATAATACTAATAAATGCCGAGTTTGGTCAATATATCTTGATCAACATTTTTTTGTATACAACAACTTAGTTTCGACCGATCGTTCCTATGGCAGCTATATGATATAGTGGTCCGATCCAGCTTGTTTTGACATATGTGCTGCGTGAAACAGAAAGAGGGACTTCTGCAATGTTTCATAAAGATAGCTTTAAAACTGAGAGACAGACAGACGGACATAGCTATATCGAATCGGCTGTTGATACTGATCAAGCATATATATACTTTATGGGGTCGGAGATGTCACCTTCTATGCGTTACACATTTTACGACAAATTCTCCATTTGACAGAATTGAAATTCAATCCACGGCAGCACGGGCTGGGAACGGTAGGGAAAAAGGCACATCCACCTTTTCGATGGTTTTCAATCTTAATGTTTATTATGCAAATTCAATGAGATTTAAGCAGAAATCGAGAGCATATATATTTCAAATTTCTGGTCTCTAGTGTTCGTATTTTCTGAGATCTACCAAAGATTGCGTCAAAAACGTCTAGACGTGGCCTATCGGAAAACGAAAAATTGCACAATTTTAATATATTTGGTAGCTTGATTTAGGCACTTTTTTAAATTGACTAAGGCACTGGTCCCTAACTCAATTAATATAAAATATTAAATGATTGAATTTATATACAGTTGGGATGTGCAGGAGTGTTGCGAAGTTGATTGCACCGAACAGCAACGTTCTTATTCTTATTATTTTGTTTTCTTCGTTTAAGAAAATTTCAATTTAGTTTACGACAGAATTAGATTTATACTTTCATTAATTTTTAACTAAACGATTTCAATTGTGGTCGATTCAATTAACAAACTGTGTATAATTACACTTACTGAGCGGACAGAATACCAATCGTATGCACGAAATTCTAATTATTTTATTTATTCGTTAATCAAAGGGACGAAATTTTTTTCCATTCTAGCAACTTGTTGGCATCTTTCTTTTTGCTAGTCATTGATCTTGATGTTGTGTGTGAATTTAATTTTTTTTGAAGCAGCTGAAGCTTTGGTTTATATCGCGTATACCCTCGTCAGATTCAGCATTAATATTATTAGGTTATGCTCACTGGAGGAGTTAAAATTGTATAACGCAATTATTTTAGATGCCATTGAAAGAGTCAAACTTGTTGCAACCAATTTGGGCTAATGACCATAAAAATTCAAGCCACGTCCACTCTGATCTCATTGCAAGTCACATCAGTCGGATTTTACACTTATTATTTCTTGAATAAAGACCAGCATTTTGCAGTAAGCAATGTAATCATGTATTACACAGTAGTTGCATCCGACTAATCTGTTATATCTTAAATCCATCGCTAACGTCTCAAATAGGTACAGAGACCTTGTGTTAATGCATCTGAAAGGAGACTTCTCAGAGCCCATAAGGTTTACTCTCGACCAGCGAGTCGATCTAACCCTGTTTACCGTCGCCCATATGTATGACGCGTCGATCTCGGGAGCTGTAAGAGCTAGATTGGAAATTTGAAACACAGGTCCTGTGTTGAAGGTATTTCTTAACCGAGCATTGACTGTTAAATTTCTGAAGATTTAGCAAGTTAAACGAACATTGTTTACTTACATCTAATCTTTATAAATTGCAAAAATATCTTTACTTACCAAGCATTCCCATGTTATTTGGATTTCTTGTATTGGACAGCTCATTTTGTACGACAAGTTTCATAATGGTACTTAATATATTTGGCTGCAAATGTATCATCTCTTTTAGACATGACATATAATGATTGATAAGTGGTTTAGTTTTTAAACGCATTTTAACTAATACTTGAAGCACTTCGTTGTCCTGCATGTTTTTGCCCTTGATATTAAAGCATATGTATGATAATAATTGCTGGGCGAACTTGACAAGTTTTCCGTTATGAATCCATAGTTCCAATCGAGAGATACTAAGGCAGCGAACCTCACCGATTCCCGAGCTGGTGCAAAGAAATTTGAGAAAATTTCTGGTATAATTATCCTGTTGCTGACGTTTGTTTAGTTGATCTCGGATAGCGTCGCCAACTAGCTTTTGAACAGTATTATCTGCAAATCGGCGCTTTACTAAACAAATCGAATCAGCTGCCTGATCTGATTCCAAATGCAAATAAGGACTTGCATCTAAGCTCTGAGTCGAGTTATCACCAGAATCATCATCGACAGTAAAATTGTCTCTATGCGCTTGGCCTGAAGGTACTGTTGTGTTCATATCCCAACGTAGAAGGCTTAGATGAGGAGTTCGAGTCTTAAAAGCGGCACAAATATTTTTAACAAACGGCGCACAGTAGTCACTGTCTGCCCAAAACCGTTCATTAACGGCATCATCAACGTAGGTCCGCAGGAATATTTCTGGCCATTGTGATATATCTGAAAAGCCTCGACTAAGTAGGTTTGTAATAAGTATGTGAAGATTTATATTGTAACGCATTTTGATATTAGTCTCTCGGCGCAAAAAAGACAAAAGTCCGTATGCAACAATATCACTGTTGAAGAAATGTGGATGCAGTTTTGCCAGATACAACAGCGATAAATATGCGATGCTATCCACCTTAGCCCGAGAAGCAAGAGAGGTGGATGTTGCGTGCCTAATGAGCCCACAAATAATTCGTACGACTTCATTATCGTTTTGCTCGATCGCAGCGTATATGCAGTCTATTACATTTGCTATATCACACTCATCCGGCAATTGTTCCCATATTTCGTGGTGTGCAATACCGGTTGTTGTGGCCATGTCGGGGAATCCATCTTTAAGGCTAGCACGATATCTTTTATTGGGATGACTGCCAATGCTCGATGAAGCATCTCTTTTTCTCTCTGTGGAGGCAGAGCTAGATCCTGCAATTCCTTTTATTGGTAATATTTTCGTCTTAGAATCGTCACGACAACTTTTGGTGCCAAGAGCAAAGAGTTCTGCACCCAGTAATACTTTTTTTTGGCCCCTATTAGGAACATTAGGTTTATTACGTTCCATACTTATTTTTTTAATGCACAAAAATATAACTTCAGATACTTCTCCCTTGTACAAACGATACCTTTTATAACTGATTCATTTAAATAGATGAACTAGTTTTTGAACTTTTGATTTAATACGGAACATACCATGAATGAGTACTTATTCGTTACATTACAGAACAAAATTGTTGTAAGACACTAGCATAATTGATAAAGCGTTTTTCTGCATAAATGAATATGACATTGTATATTAAAGACAGTGCACACGAAATTTATGATCTAATCGTACTAATATTTCCACAATTTCGAATAAAAATAACATAAGATTTATAAATTGCACATATAAAATAAATCTTTAATATACAGTTTGTCAAGTAATTGTTTGCAAAATGAAAAATAACGCTAGATTATTATTTTAAGTTATCTTTATATATAAGGCACAAAAATTCATAAATTCATAACACAAACGTAAAAAATTAATAAATAAAATTGCATACTAATATTTCCACAATTTCTAATAAATAAATAACATAACATGATATATACCTTTATAAATTGCATATATAAAATAAATGCTCAATATACATTTTGTTAAGTAATTGTTTGCAAAATGAAGAACATCTTATTATTATTACTTTAAGTGATCTTTATATATATAAGCCACAAAAATTGCAAAATCAAAACACAAAAGTAAAAAAACAAACATAACTACAATTCGGCAAAAATTGCGAAGTCAATTAATTGCTTGCGTAATTAAAAAACTATTATTGCAAGTGTAACTAAATCTAGGAAACTATATCTATGGTAGCTAGGGTAGTACTCATACTTGGCATATCGCCCATTGGTATCCATAGACTACATAAGATTATGCAGGTCATACATTATCGTGTTTTTAACCATTTGTTACGGACGTGTTTTTCCCCTTTGAACCGCTCCAGCTGGCTCATTGGTTCTCAAGGAGTAGATCCACCCCTGGCCCGCAGTTCCCGATATCAACGCCGCAATGAACAGTAAACTTCTGTACAACAATACAACAAAACTACTATTAATAACAAGTAAAAGGTTCTAGACGGGAGTTCATGACTAGGGGATAACCTGAACCCACTTATTCCAACACCAAATGCAGCTCTTTTGCTTTATTAGTAACAGATATAAATTTTAAAAAATATAAGATCCCTTGGCAGGTCTCGAACTCGCAACTAACCGCATTCCTTGCCGCCGTCTCTACTAAACTACCACACCAGCTACAAAAAAAAAATAGTTTCCTTGGTAGGTCTCGAACTCGCGACTTACCACACCACTTGCCACCGCCTCTAACAACCAGCCACACCAATATTGAAACTTAATGAGAAAAAAACGAATTAAAATAGTAGCACAGAAAAAAATACAACCGCAATCGCGATGCTGTTGATATGTCAATTCTATAGAATTCGAAGCAGACGCGCATGAATGAATGTGTGTACATGTATACGGAAAATCTTTCAATTTGCGCTGGTGCCGCAAACACGTGTTACTTAACCGATCTTAATGAAATTTTCTACAGTATATCTTATTGTACCATAGAATATTTGTGTATTCTCAAAAAGTCAATTACATTTAAGTTGCGCTTGAATATTATTTCTTAGGATTTTAAATTGTAACGTGTGGTCTCTTTCTCATAGGCTGCGTGCATAGATTTCTGCATCTGCATGATCGTCGCCGATATAGATTCGGATTGCCCAAGCAAAAAAAGGTTCACACTCTCGTACGCGTATCTCCCGGTCTTCTAGTGAGCGATCCTATATGTATTTGCTTTCTTGGTAATCTCATTAGACGTGAACTGGCTGCCATTGTCCGTATGAATAACTTCAGGTACTCCGAACTGTGATAATATATGACCTCATGATAGATTCACCACTGCCGTAGTCGTCGCCTTTGATATCGCTTCCAGCCAAACGAATTTGGGAAAGTGATGGAGCACTATAAAAAGTTGAGTATTGCCCTTTTGGGAACGGGGATACTTTCCCAAAAAGTCCATGTATAGCTTTTTCATTGGCCAGGGTAGAATCGCTCCTTGACTGGCACTGCGTCTTCCACCAGTTGAATAGTGTGTATTTATATGTTTGTATGCCCGAATCTTCGAGATTCGCTACCCAGGAAACCTTCTTTGGCCTCTTTCAATATACGTTGTTGCTCCGCATTCAGCGCAGGGGCTTTTATCGGTTCGCCTTTAGTCGTGAACTCTGAATCGACTTACCCCAGCTCCTCGACTCCTAAGAGGGTATAGATGCACCGCTAGTTTGTGAGCCTGGCCGTTGTATGATATTACAACATAGACACAGCTGATTGAATGTCGATCTCTCGCTGTCTAATCTTGACCGTTGCGAATGCACGATCGTCGCCGATTGAATCGCAGCGCATACCATTCCACGCTCCTGCCGCTGTTTGTAGCGAGAGCGCGCTCGTTTGTAACTATTTACATTATTATTGCTACGTTACGACGGGATTCCGGCTTGTGTTCTTGCTTCTGTACATGCGGCATCCGTTGAGCAGCGACTTCCTCACTCTGTCGTGTTGCAGTGTCAGCTCGTATCTCGGCTTAGCTGTCGCTGTCATTTGTCATTTGCGCCTGCAATGATCAAAACCCGGAGGCCATGGTCTTACGAAAGGTCTCTTGGGCCTGCAACGATGCCAAATTTAGAGCCGATGCTATTTCTCCCATGACACCCACTGATTGGCCTCCCGCGGGACGACGGAGTTAACCATGGCCTCTGATTAGGAGCTAATAACCAGTTTGGACAGATATCGGCCTTGGATTCTCTGAGAGCCTTGGATTGGGACCCTCTACCTCTAATGTAATCTATCCCGCTCCTATACATTCTATTCAAAGTTTGTTTCTACTTATTCCCCTTCGGCATCCCCAAATTCAATATACCTAACTATTTCTACCAAAGACGATATAAACACTAAGATAAGCAACGCCATACAACAAAATGTTTCTATGCTGCTTGATTTTTAGAAAATTGAGAACGCAAACGAAATCTTTATCATTGCGCTCTCACAGCCGAAAGAGCGAAAAAGCTAAAAATAGAATGTAAACTCAGCTTCGGCTCTATGAGGGCCGTGCAAGCAATTATGTTTGTATGCGTGTGAATATACATACATAACAGCATATTTGAATGTGTTGTTCACTGCCTTAGCAGAGTCTCTGGCTGGCAAATAAATAAATTTATTTAGTTTTCTAGCGCTGATCACGACCTACCCCAATTTTGTATTTGAATATGAATGCATGTTGTGTACTCAGGTTGGCTCCATAGAAAAAATGTATTTTTAAGTCAATGCAAATATTTATATAACTTCTTTAAATTAAATTATTAATTAAATTATTATTTTTAAGTAATAAAAAATAAATTAAGAAATAAAATGCAAATTTGGTGTTTTTTTTTTTTATTTAATTATTTTTTATTCGAATTATACAGTACAAAGTCACCGCTAACTAAATATTGGGTCCAAATTCATATTTATTTACACAAATAAATATTTTATTTGTATTTTTTATCACTCTTTTATTTCTTAATGGGGAAATAAAACAAATATAAATTTAATTTAAAGAAATTATATAAATATTTTCACCGACTTAAAATAACATATTTTCTACGGAGTCAACTTCAGTAAACAACATGCATTCATATGTGAATACATATTTGGAGTGGGTAATGCATGATCAGCGCTAGAAAACTAACAAAATTAATTTCTTACCAGCTAAAGCCAGAGCAGTGAATAACAACACATACATACATACTTTAAAGTTCTTATGCATGCATAATTCACGCATACAACCAAAGGTGCTTGCACACCATTGGCTGAGACAAGAACTTTTCTCGAGCATACACTGTTCAAAAACAAAAGTGAAATCAATCTATGTGTGCTATTTTCTTATCGTAGTTATTGCACAAGATGCGCCTTCTGAAAAATTTATTTAACTCTTAAATTTTCCTGTAAAATTAATCGTTAGTATCTAGAGTAATATATCATTTAAATAAAGAATGCATTTCATGGATGAAGCACAAGCACTTTGCGTCGATCGTAAGCTTTAAACATTTTCGCTCAATGTACTTCGAAAACGAAGCGACGCAAAGCACCATCGACCAGCTTTGCTGAAGGCAGGCTGGCGACTAACTTCGTTGTTCGTGTCAGCATCAGCAAGCCGCGACTTCGGCATTCGTTCGACTGGTCTTTGGAGAACGAACAGTCAGTCGGCAGGCATTAATTTCCGTGTTCCTAAATATTTTCAACAAACTTAGCATTTTCGGTCTACTCTTATCTTACATATCTTCAAATGGGAAATGTCTGCAAGGTTAAATCTTCGGCGGGCCGAAGAAACCCTACCTTCTCGTTTTGAATTGTTATCGATTTGTTTTTCTTTGCCCCAGCATAAAAACTTCATTGATTCTTGTCCTGTGCACAACACACTTAAGACATTATTTTTGTGTCTTCTGGTTTTTATACCCTGAACCCATTATAAGATTAAAGGGTCTAATGTTCACGCGCAAATGTATGTAACAGGCAGAAGAAAGCATCTCCGACTCTATAAAGTATATTTATTCTTGATCAAATTGATCCGTCCGTAGGTATGAACTCAAGGATCCCAGAACCTACAAGAGCTGGAGGCTTGCAATTTGGAACGTAGGCTTAGAATGTCCGCGCAGTCTGAGTTTGTTTCCGATAATCGATAACATGCCCTATAAACACGTGATTACGACAGTCAGCGCAAATTGCATGAATTTCTATATGCATCATATACACACGCATTCATAAGTGTCTTTATTGAATTCCAATAACAGCTTTGCAATTGCGATTGTATTGTAGTCTGTACTGTGTGCATTTGCTGCTAATTAAATTCATTTTTTTCGATAAGAATGAATCGTTGTTATGGCTGTCGAGTAGAGGCGATAGTAGCTTGGTACGGTTCAGGTTCATTAAGGGAACAATTTTATCTTTTTTTTTAAATTTGTTTTTATTAATGCAAACGCCTACAAATTCGTGGAGCCAGCTGTATTTGAAGTTGGTAGAAGGGGGGAACTCCCGACTAGAGCCTCTTACTTGTTGTTTTCATTAAAAGTGAATTTTGTCCTATGATGAGACTAGAGATGATGGCAAGTTGTGCTAACGATACAACAAACGATTGGGTCAATTCCACTAGTATTGATTGTTTTACAGTGCTTTTACTCTGAAAATCTGAAGTTAGTTCGTGCTACGCATCCCGTTTCGGCCCTTCACATATCCTGGGAGTTTCTGCAGACGAAGGGGAATTTTTTTGGCGTTGACCATAACGTTCGACCTACTGGCCCAGTCAGCGAAAGCATTTACGTATGCCTGCACGATATCTGTGGCTGCCTGCAGCGACTTTAAAGAGACCATCATGCATATGTCATCTGCACATGAGGCCAAAGACGGGCATGCTGCTAAAGCTCCTTGAAGCTCTCTTGCGATTTCTGGACAGTCTCTCCCTACTTTTAACTGTGCAGGACCGTATCGTGGCAAAATAGGGCGAGGGCAGATGGCCAAAATGCCAAACTCAATGAAGTGCCTGATGATCCCGAAGACGGTTTTCAGTACAATCGCCGGACGGTGACTCAGATGATCCGGCATAAGGCCTTGGGACACCGCAATGACTGCAAGTAGTGACCAGTCTTTCCCGAACCATTCAGATCGAAGACGGAAGACTGATAGGCTTTTGTCTGTAAAGGTTGGTGTTTGAATCAGAAGCAACTTTTTCAAGCATGTTCTCAAATATTTGCTTATTTTCTTTTAGAGTCGGGCATCGACCAGTGCAAGCAGGCAAGAGACGCCACCAATCTCTACTTTTTCTACTCCCGTGACTAAATTTTTTGATTGGAGTGAAAATAGCTATTGTCACTAAGTCCTACTAGGTCTCGCATTTTTTTTGTAAGCAGCTCTCGCTTCATACACTAGAAGCGCAACTTAATAATTAGTTTGTACATACAAAAGTCGATCACAAAGTCGCAAGTCGAGGTTCATTTTCGTTTTATGTTTGCAGCTGAGCAGATGTGGAAGAGAAAAGAAGCGCGTGCAGAGCACGAATGTAAGACTCATAAGCTTGTAAAATGTAGGTTGTTAAATAATGGAAAGATAATAAAGATTTCAGTGCACATCGAACCAAATCGAATCGTACAGCGTACAGCATCAGCGTACAGCGAACCATCGAAATAGTTGTTTCTTTTCGTCGCTAGAAATCCCTGCCAAATACGTACCCCGGCACGTGTCTCGGTGCCAACAGGAGGACTTCTATATCCATTTAAGCGAGGGTTCACTCCACCGATTTATGTTGTTCGGTACATTAAACGAACGAAAAAATCTGGGGACAATCTCTCAACGTATGTTTGAACACTGAGTCAGGTCATGTTCATTGAGATTTTCCCAAATGGCACATTATTGTAGGGAAAATGTATTTGGGAAAATAGAGCCCCACAGTTTATATTTTATATATGCTACACTTAAATTTTCGAAGTCTCAATTTATATGTGAAGCCTACGAATACTTACACATGTGCTCTGTAAATAACATTTATCTTTGGAATAATTTTTCGGCTTTCTTGATCTAGTTGTCTTTCTAGTTTTTGTATTGAATGGTATACACCAGCCCCTGCCGGACCGGTTCGGTCTTCCTTTCTTTTCGATTATTTTCTGCCTTTCATATTTTGTTACTGACTGGACTTTTTCCTTTTGCAGGGCTAATATGTGTTCATCATGACGGTTAGCCCTCAGCCTTCGTAGACCGTCAAGGATGTCACGATTCAGGTTTCTAAGAGCGCCAAAACTCTGGCGTTCGATGATAATATGCCACATTCTAGGGAACTCTCGCACGAATCAGCGTAGTATCTAATCAGTGTCCTTGTTTCCAGCAAGATTCGTCTGTTGCTGTTCATTCGAGTCATTTTATAGTTCGTTTTCGTCTTTCGAACCCCAGTATACTTCTATTTACCCCTTTGAGTGCTTGTGAGTTCCATGCTGGTCCATTATTGCCTAATAAATTGAACGTACATATAGTGATTATTTTTTAATAATTAATAGTGCTATATATATATTTGTTTATATAAAAGTTTGTCATTTAAAAATTATTTGGGTTTGGGAAATTCCACCTTCAAGTATGGAAAAACGGATCTATGAAAAGTTTTTTGTTCACCATCCGATATTCTTAAACTCACTTTCAAAGATTTTTATACCAGTGGTGTTTCACATTTATTGGAAAATTCGTTCCTCCTTTGGCGGAATTGGAACAACGCATTGCTAAGTGAAAATTATTTGAGATGTGTTTCACACTCTTCGCATAATTCAAGCTTCTGGTTGGAAAATGCGATGCAAACATTTTTTTGGGATGTTTTAAGTTCTTTCCGATTTGAATCAAGCTCACTGTCAAATCCCTACAAAACAACCTAATCAATACGTGTTTCAGAGATTTTTGAAATTTTTTTCGCAACAGTGGTTAATTGGCAAATAACGGATAAGTACTTTTATTTGTATCTCAATGCCCAGTAACGTTCATTAGTGATTTCTTCGCTGGCAATATATTTTAAAGTACTTTTGTCAAGTAACTGAGACTATAAAATACCATATCATTAAACGCATTGGTAAACAGCGTTTGCAGTCGTGTTCAAAAAAAGAAATATATTATTAAATTCGGGCAGTAACGCATTAATAAGACTATTTATTGATCATTTTAAGAAAAAACTAATTTATTCTCAGTTGTTATATACCTTGGTGCTTTAAAATTGAAAATATCGTTTTTGTTCCATAAAGTTCACATCTTTCTAAGAGAACCAACCATATAAACGTAAACAAAACACATATTGTATAAACTACTGAAATGGCAGATTTGGAGGCTGTTTTAGCTGATGTCAGCTATTTGATGGCTATGGAAAAGTCAAAGTGCACACCAGCAGCAAGAGCCAGCAAAAAGTTAATTTTACCGGATCCCAGGTACCCATTTGCAAACGTATTTATTCAAATAGGTCTATCTGTCAATGAAAATTATGTATATATGTATATACATATATATAGATATATGTATTTCTGTGAGTAAGCAACGTTTTATATCTTAATATATTTCAAACACGCTAAATTGTAGACAGAGCATTTTCTCTATACATATTTTTTTATTTGCTTCCGATTACATCTGTATACAAACTAAAGGGTATACGCACATATGTACATATATGTATATGTTTGACCAGTTTTATTAACATATGTATAAATATTTACGTGTTCATGATTTAAAATAAACATTTGGCTTAAACATTAAAGAATGAACTAACATTCGTCATCCATATAAAATTAAAAAAAAATATCCTTAGAACAAAAAAAAAAATGTGTATGTATACATATGTACATAATAAAATATACAAGTGCTCAAATGCATGAACTTGCATATGTATGTACTTAAGTACATATTCGATTTGTTCTACCCTGAAATAATGTAAGTGAAAAAAGTCAAAGTACGTTGTGAATGAATTTAATGTTACAAACTTTGTGTAAACATATCTGAATCCATAAAGCATTCATTGTATCGTATCCCCAAAACAAAACTAGGCAATATTCTTGTGTTATGTGTATTGGATTAATAGATACATTAATCAATCACCGTTTATTATACCCTTGCAGACCGTATTATAATTTTGTCGTGAAATGTGTAACGCATAGAAGGAGACATCTCCGAACCCATAAAGTATATATATTCTTGATCAGCATCAACAGCCGAGTCGATATAGCCATGTCCGTTTGTCCGTCTATCCGTCTGTCCGTCTGTCTGTTTCTATGCGAACTAGTCCCTCAGTTTCAAAGCTATCTTAATGAAACTTTGCAGAAGTCCCTCTATTTCTGTTGCACGCAGCACATATGTCAAAACCAGCTGGATCGGACCACTATATCATATAGCTGCCATAGGAACGATCGGTCGAAAATTAAGTTTTTGTATGAAAAATCATTTTGTTTTCAAGATATCTTGACCAAACTCGGCATTTATTAGTTTTACTATGCTCCTCATATATATGCAAAATCCTATTAAGATCGGACCACTATATCATATAGCTGCCATAGGTACGATCAGTCGAAAAGTAGGATCTTGTATGAAAAACAAAATGTTTTTCAAGATATCTTGACCAAACTCGGCATATATTAATTTTACTATGCTCCTCATATATATGCAAAATCCTATTAAGATCGGACGCCTATATCATATAGCTGCCATAGGAACGATCGGTCGAAAATTAAGTTTTTGTAAGGATCATTTTTTGTTTTTCATGATTTTTCGATTAAACACGGCATTTAAAGATTACACTATGCTCCCTTCATTTTTGCAAAATCTTATTTACATCGGACTACTATATCATATATCTGCCATAGGAACGATCGGTCGAAAACTAGGTTTTTGATTAAAAGCCTTTTTTTGTGTTTATCAAGATACCTTGACCAAACTCGGCCTTAACCATTTTCTCGGCATTAAAAGGTTGGGTCTGCAAGGGTATTAGATCTTCGGCATGCCGAAGATAGCCCTTCTTCCTCGTTTTCTTTTGAAATATTCCCATATTTGGACTGAATAATACATATCTTAATAAAGAATGGGGTTTCACATTAGAATTCCTTATTGTTTAAAAAAAACACTTAAACCCGAGAAAGAAATGCTATCTTCGGCACGCCGAAGATCTAATACCCTTGCAGACCCAACTTTTCCGATGTAAAAGAAATTTTGCAAAAATGAAGGGAGCTTAGTGAATTCTTTAAATGCCGTGTTTAAATAAAATATCTTGAATGAAAAAAAAGTTTTCCATACAACAACGTAACTTTCGACCGATCGTTCCTATGGCAGCTATATGATATAGTGGTCCGATCTTAATAGATATATGAGGAGCATAGTAAAACTAATAAATGCCGAGTTTGGTCAAGATATCTTAAAAAACAACATTTTTTTTTCATACAATAACTTAATTTTCGACCGAAATTTTATGGCAGTCGTATGATATAGTGGTCCGATTTTAATAGGATTTTGCATATGTATAAGGAGCATAGTAAAACATATGTGCTGCGTGCAGCGGAAAGAGGGACTTCTGCAAAGTTTCATAAAGATAGCTTTAAAACTGAGAGATTAGTTCTCATAGAAACAGACAGATGGACATGGCTATATCGACTCGGCTGTTGATACTGATTAAGAATATATATACTTAATGCGGTCGGAGATGTCTCCTTCGATGCGTTACACCTTTCACGACAAAATTATAATACCCTCTGCAAGGGTATAAAAACAGTTCACTATTTCGATAACCGAGGCGTAGGTAGGGACCCCCTTAATAAGATTTAGACGTTGTTGCAATCTAACTAGATTGCTTTGGAGCAAGCATCTCCAAATAACAATTAAGTATTTCCAGATTCGTATTAGCCATTTATTGAAATAACAGACTCTTAGACAATATACACAATCTTAGTAAACGGCCCAATAGAGCAATAGTCATCAAATGCTCCTTAAAAAGCAGATCTTATCTAGAGTTAAGGCTATTTATTCTCTTCTTAACCATATAAGAAAACTTCAATTTAAGACATCAATTTATTGCCCGTCTAAAGTTATTTGTTATATAGATATTGGGAAACTTGAAATTTAAAACTTCCCCCAAAAAATCTTCGACCCCAATATTTCACACATATTCTTAAGTAAATGCACACCCGAATTTTCGCCGGTTCAGCCCTTGGCCTGCGTTTATCATCTAAGAGGGGGGATTTTGCGAGTTTAAAACACGAATCAGATGATTTTTCACAAAGATCTGATTGAATAAGTATTAGTTTCTAATATTGGGAAATTTGTTCGAAGCCGATTAGATGAAACTTAAAACATCGCCCAATAAATCTTGTACCCGAATTTTTCGCCGAGGAATCTTTTTTTTTTTTTTTTTAATGAAAAAGTACTGAACCGATCGAATGGTAAACAACGCGATTTTCCAAATAGTCTTAAACATATCGTAAATACAGTAAAATAAAAAAATAAATATTAGGAGGAATAAGAGTATTCTGAATGTAACTTTTAAACGCAAAACTCGTATCCTCTTTGTATTTATTATGTGTATCTCTGTATAGATTAAAATTAATTTTGTATAAATGTCAACATTTTTGTTTTTTCTAGGTTTTATGAGTATGTTTACAAATTTATTTGTTTGATTTTCAAATATTAATAAATTAATAAATGCCATTTAATCTATTTTATTACCTACAAATTTAAGTAAAGTCGCTTTAAATTAAGTATATTAAGACAAATGTATGGCCAAATTAACATTTCCTAAATCATCTTTATTAGACAATGGTTTACTTTTCACTTATGCTGGGGAAATGTGTTAAAATCTGTATGTAATCCTTAACCCATTGAAAATGGGTAAAAAGGGGATACAATATTATACAAATACAGTATATACAAATATCTTAGTTTTTAAGAGCTAGCGTCACCAATTTTAACATGTAGCTTCTAGAATAGTATATATACATTAAGAATCTTTAATTTTATAGCTATCGCATATTTTCGTGTAACAGCAAACACGATTGGAACAGAAAAATAAGTATTTCTATAACTCAGTTGATTTGGTTTATAAAATCAGTCGTTAAAGCTGCAGCTGCAATAAAAGGTATCGCTGTTAAGCGTACCAGCATTACATTAACATGATCTTGAGTCCAATTACAAAAGTATGAACAATCAAGAAACAACTGTCAATGAACATTTAATAAACATATAATGTCATATGTGTATAGACAGGCCTTGACCGTGGCAAAATTTGTGTTTCAAGTTGTACGTACTACTTTTTCAACTATATTCCGAAGGTAAACAAAAAAAAAAATTCCCCACCAATTTATTGCAATATGAGATTTCCAGTCCCAGAGGAGTGAAATATCAAAAAAAAATGTGAAACACGTCTCTATTTAATGTTTTTAAAGATCTTTGGTAATGCTCATACATTTGAAACTTCACCCTTTTATTCTTTGACCTGTAATTTTCATCAAAGTATAAATGGATTTTGAGAAAAGTGTGAAACACGTAAAAGATAAAATTTCACGAAGATCTTTTAAATAATTTTGAAGCCGATCGGATGGTAATCAACTAATTTTCATGCAACCGTTTTCCACCAATTTACCAATGTTGCGGACAGGACAAACATTTTAATATATTGAGAGATAAATAAATAATGTGGGCAACTTTGATATACAATGATAATCAATCCTACATCCATTTGTCAGATTTCTTTTGGGGCTCCATTCAACTCCAGTTTTACTGCGCAAAAATTGTTGGCTCTTTAAAATTATGAATTAATTTGATTAGGTAATTTACCAATCCAATTAAGCGATGTAGGCATTATTTGAATATAGAGGGCCCTGATCTTAGTCGCCTTATAATTAAATTTGGTTTGGTTCGTCTCGAATGTTTTTTACTGATTTTATAAATTTTCTCGTGAGTTTTTTGAGCTGGTTTTATAAATTTTGTTTAAAATGAGATTGTCGTCAGTGAAAATATCAATATTTTCGAAGTGATGACTGATGCATTAAATTAACCTGCGATAAAGACAACCTAAGTAGCCCATCAATAAACTTATGTCACTTGCATGGTAACCACAAGATAGAATCCATGGATTACACAAAATGGCATAAGCACTAAGCTTCTGAGCTGACTGACAAAAGGGAACTTGGTATTGTGATATATAAAAATAAGTAACACCGTTGTTTTTCGCGCGAGTCCCAATGCACCTTAAACGAATTTGAATTGAGAGAAAAACTCTGCACCCATTATAGTTGTGTTAGCGTCGTAAATGAAGCAGTCCAAGATGTCTGGCTGTCACGTTTGCCTTATTGGGGATGAGAACCCATTTTTATGATTTTGTCTTCACAACGAGCATAGTTTGAGGAGATCACTGATCCAGAGTCGATCAGAAAAATTAACAAGATGGCTGATTAATCAAATAAAAACGGCGGCTGTTTTGGATAAAGAATCCAAATGTACTGAATTTCCTGTAGACTGTGAGCTGTTGAAATTTATAACAGCGTCTTGCACGAGCTTATAGTCTGCTGTTGTTACGAACTTTTCCAGTCCGTAAAGCTTATATTTAATGGCTAAAACCAGGACTGAAGGCATCGTCAGCTTGAAATAGATTACAGGAAGTCATATATTGAAAAGCAAGCGAAGCGAAACATCAGTACATTTTTGTGCGAGTGTGGGACAATGCCAAGGCAAGGTATTTGGTATCAGAAAGTAAGGAGTGGATTTAATAAGGATTATATGAAGTAGATTAATTTACATATAAGACCTTGGGGGAGTGTATAAACACGAAACGAAAGAGCAGAGTCGACAGCTATGAACCTCCTCTGATACTGTAAAGTCGACCGAATCTGTAAGTGATTTGGAAGGAAAGAAGATTCTGTAAAAGCAATAAAATCAACTATTTAAGTCCTTTAACAATTAAGAACGTAAGTTGGTAGCTATCTAAGACGCCACAAGAAAAAGGTGGTTATAATAACGGAGTTGAATTTTTCTACCGTTATACCTTGGGCTTGAATGTAAGCGTATATAAAGAATTTAAAATTAGCCAATACAAAATTAAGGAAATCCTGTTATTGAAAATATGCTTAATCGGGGTAGCGCCCATTAGGGGCTTAGGCCCCACAGATGAGGTAGTGGGTATAATATCAGCTGTGACATTTACCACAGCCAGTGGTCCGGACGACGAATTTTCTGAATGTCCTGAGATTCAGATTGTGTAGCCAATTCACCAGACCTGTGTAATCCAGGCATTTTGATTATACAACTTTATCCATAGCCAGCTTGGTATGTTTGATTGGTGTGCAGCAGTCTGCTTTTGGTAGGCCTTTTTCAAAACAGACAATTTAATGCTCCATTATAATGGTTACGCAACATATGTATAAGAAAAGCAACTAGGGCTAGATAAACGAGAAAGAAAGGCTATCTTCGGCACGCCGAAGATCTAATACCCTTGCAGACCCAACCTTTTCATAATGCTCATATGTTTTGCCCGTATCTAAGAAGCACAGGGAAAATAGTTAATGCCGAGTTTGGTCAAGATATCTTGATAAAAAAAATAGGTTTTTAATCAAAAACCTAGTTTTCGACCGATCGTTCCTATGGCAGATATATGATATAGTAGTCCGATGTAAATAAGATTTGGCAAAAATGAAGGGAGCATAGTGAAATTTTTAAATGCCGTGTTTAATCAAATTATCTTGATTGACAATAAAGTTTTCCATACAACAACTTTATTTACGACCGATCGTTCCTATGCCAGCTATATGATATAGTGGTCCGATCCTAATAGGATTTTGCACATATATGAGGAGTATAACAAAACTAATAAATGCCGAAATGGTCAACATACCTTGATAAACAAAACTTTTTTTCATACAACAACCTAATTTTCGACATAGTTATATAGTGGTCCGATCTTAATAGGATTTAGCATATATATGAGGAGCATAGTAAATCTAATTAATGCCGAGTTTGGTCAAGATATCTTAAAAAACAACATTTTTTTTTTCATACAATAAGTTAATTTTCGACCGACATTTTATGGCAGTTGTATGATATAGTGGTTCGATTTTAATAGGATTTTGCATATGTATAAGGAGCATAGTAAAACTAATAAGTGCTAAGTTTGTTCAACATATCTTGAAAAACAAAATGTTTTTCATACAAGATCCCACTTTTCGACCAATCGTTCCTATGGCAGCTATATGATAAAGTGGTCCGATCCAGCTGGTTTTGACATATGGGCTGCGTGCAACAGAAAGAGGGAAAGTTTCATAAAGATAGCTATAAAACTGAGAGACTAGTTCGCATAGAAACAGACAGACGGACATGGCTATATCGACTCGGTTGTTGATACTGAACAAGAATATATATACTTTATGGGGTCGGAGATGTCTCCTTCTATGCGTTACACGTTTCACGACAAAATTATGATACCCTCTGCAAGGGTATAAAAAAAGTTTCGTTGGCTGCCGACTCGACTAAACAGGCACACCAGGCAAAAAAAAAAGTTGTTTTCTCGGCAGGGCTCGAACTCGCAACAGACCGCGCTTCTTGCCACTGCCTCTACTACAATACAATCGCAATTGCAATGCAGTCGATAAAATTCGAAGCAGACGCGCTTGAATGTGTGTGTGTACATGCATATAAAAATTCTTGGAATTTGCGCTAGCTGCCGCAAACACGTGGGCTGGCAAAACACTTTTTCTTTTGTGTTTGTTAACCGATCTTCATGAAATTTTTAACAGTACATCTTTTTTTACTATAAAATATTTGTGTACTACATGTACTATGTTTGTGGAATATTGCGAAATGAAATCAAGGTGACGCAGCTGGCAAGGTTACGCTTTTTCAGAATTCTGAGAAAAAACATACATAAATAGATGGCTTGATCTGTTTTGATGACAATAGCACGCGCCTCCAGGATATTTTTAATTAAAAGTTTGGCCGCATAGATAGCTAATAACTCTCTCTGTCATATGTACTGTACTATTTATTAGGTTTGCGTTGCATATCATATAAGCATTAGGAGCCAGATGAGCTACGGAACATTTGCACACTTTAAATGCATTTATTATCTACTCAGTGTACTCGATTTTGGTTTTCTTAGTGTGTTTTCTATGAGTGGTGCTTGAATTCCAGATGCATGACGACTATACACTACGAAAATAATAGTTAATGATTTCGTATGGGGTCGACTGTAGTTGATGATGGCGTTGACTCGATCTTCTGGTGGCCGTATTTTAATTTCGTCGATTGTGTAGCTCAGGAATTTAACTACGGACTTGGCTACTGAACATTTATTTATAATGATCAAACTATTCTTTTGATGTTTGGAGAGAGTGGTTGGTTCTCTTTCTCGTGGTTATGGTTGCGGGCATAACCAATATGTCGTCGATATAGCAATCGATAAAGTCTGTGCCTCTGAATATGCTGTCCATCAACCGCTAAAATGGTTGGCGACCGTTCTTGAGACCAAACGACATATGTAGGAATTCAATAAACCCTAAACGCTTTTTTTATCTCCTCGTAGGCCATAAGAATTTGAATATAGGCACGAACTAAATCGAGATAAAAAAAAAGTCGTGAATATGGTTTAACCAAAGACAAAACGAGAAAGAAAGGCTATCTTCGGCACGCCGAAGATCTAATACCCTTGCAGACCCAACCTTTTCATAATGCTCATAGTGCTTTGCCCGTATCTAAGAAGCACAGGGAAAATAGTTAATGCCGAGTTTGGTCAAGATATCTTGATAAACAAAAAGGTTTTTAATCAAAAACCTAGTTTTCGACCGATCGCTCCTCTGGCAGATATATGATATAGTAGTCCGATCTTAATAGGATTTTGCATATTTATACAAGATCCCACTTTTCGACCGATCGTTCCTATGGCAGCTATATGATAAAGTGGTCCTAGCTGGTTTTGACATATGTGCGGCGTGCAACAGGGACAGGGAAAGGGACTTCTGCAAAGTTTCATTAAGATAGCTTTAAAACTGAAAGACTAGTTCGCATAGAAACAGACAGACGGACAGACGGACATGGCTATATCGACTCGGCTGTTGATGCTGATCAAGAATATATATACTTTATGGGGTCGGAGATGTCTCCTTCTATGTGTTACACATTTCACGACAAAATTATAATACCCTTTGCAAGGGTATAAAAAAATAAAACGCTTTAGTCGGGAGTCCTCTATTGTGGGATACCCTGAACCCTCTTCTACCGACAGCAAATGCAGCACGCGTTGCGAGGTCATTTGCTCTGGCAGTAATATAAATTAAAAAAATAGTTTAATAGGAATCGAGCCCGATCGCACTACTGGCTACCACCTTTATTTGACAGCCAAACCAATAATTTATTATCGATGATATGAAATATATTAAATTAGCAGTACATGCACACAACACATAATACAATACAATTCAATATAATGGTGAGTAGTTTAAATTGGTTTATTGATTTGATTTATAGCTATATTTCCGGCGCGGGTGCGGGTGGCGATAACTATAAAATTAATCTATCTTTTAAAACCTAAAAGATTTGCTGAAAACACTATTTCGGTATCGATTTTTATCGATTGCTTGGATAAGTTATCGGAAATAAACTCGTACTGCGGGCACTACGAGGACTAACATTAAATGTTTCAAGTCTCCACCTCTAATTGTCTCTCAGATCCTTACGTTTATACTTTCGGACGGACAGACAGACGGATTTGGCTATATTTACTCAGCTATTGACTACTTTATTGGGTCGGAGATGATTTTTCTGCCTCTTACATACATTTGCACAAATTCATTATACCCCTTTTACCCAATTTAAATCGGTTCAGGAAAAAAAAAACGGACACGTATTGCACATATTTACCAAAAATATTACATCACGGTTTACTCGTAATTTCTGTGTTTCAAAATGTGCTCAAAAGCCGGATTTCGATTTTAATCGAATGCATGGAATCATGGCAAGTTATCGACCATTCGAACAAACTTTTATTGCGCAAGAGGATTCTTCGAATAAAATTCTTATCCACAATGCGTTGTTGTATATCCTGGCGTTTCCCCAGTCTCGTGTAAATGCTCAACAGTTTAGCGGTAGGTGTGTGCATGTACTGCTATTTTAATTTAATTTTTATCATTATTATTTTTTTCCAAAATTAATTGTTGGTATTGATGTCGAATAGAGGTGGTAGCATGTGGTGCGGTCTGTTAGGAGTTCGAGTCCTATTAAGAGAATAGTTTTTTTTAAATGTTGGTAGAAGTGGGTTTAGGGTATCCCCTGGTCGGTTCATTGTCTATATTTTTACCTTTTTATTCTTCGCAAACGTTTATCTGTGAAATCTATGTTATTTCAGCCGGTGGTCCTAAAGATGTACAAAGATGTGATGAATTTCAACGATCCGCGCGATTCGACCTTTTTATACCCTGAACCCATTGAAAATGGGTAAAAAGGGTATGTTGCTTTTGTGCAAATGTATGTAACATGCAGAAGGAAGCATCTCCAACCCCATAATTATATATATATTCTTGATCAGCATCAATAGCCAAGTCGATCTAGCCATGTCCGTCTCACTGTCATACCGTCCGTTCGTCCGTATGTATGAACGCAAAGAAATCTGAACCAATAAGAGCTAGAGAAATTTTAGCTGTAGGTCCTCCTAATGCTTGCGCAGATCGAGTTTGTTTCCGATATTCGGTAAATAATAAGATTTAAATCACCAAACTTCACATGTAGCTTCTAGAATAGTATATATATACATATATCCCGCTACTACCTCATAGTTATAAATCAAGAAAATAAACCAATGTATGAATACACGAATATTTTATAGTAAAATAAGAATTATTGCTGAAAATTGCATTAAGATCGGTTAAGAAACACAAAAGAAAATGTGTTTTGGCTGCCCACGTGTTTGCGGCAGCATACGCAAATTGCAAGAATTTCTGCATACATGTACGCACACACACACATTCATGCGCGTCTTCTTGGAACTCTATCAACAGCATGGTAATTGCGATTGTATTGTTTTTTGTGATACTATTTTAATTCGGTCTTTTCTCATTAAATATCAAATACTGGTATGACTGTTGAATAGAGGCGGCGACAAGTAGTGCGGTTAGTTGCAAGTTCGAACCCTGCCAAAGGAATTTTTTTTGTTAATTTATCTTTATTACTACTAAAGCTAAAGGCCGCGTTGCGCGAGCTGAATTTGGTGTTGGAACAAAAGGGTTCAGGGTATCCACTAGTCGGGAGCTCCCGACTAGAGCCTCTTTTTTGTTTTTTAAATCTAAATGCGAGTGATTGCCTATAGAATCCCTCCCCAAATGGTTTGTTACACCATTGACAGCTTACCGCTCGGCTGTGAACAGTACCAATAACGAAATTAATAATCAAGGACTCATTCTTGATCTTTAAATTATTATACGGTGATAGTCGAAGGAGTTTGACGATCCGTATTACAAATATGTAATTTTAGTATCTCGTCCTATTGCTGATTATGCTTCATGTGTCTTGACGCCACAATATTCCATTCATGGCGACAGAATTGGATCAGTGCTGAAACAACTCTTGTTGTTTACCTTTGCCGTGATACTCTAGTAGACTTTAAATGATTACCTTCCTTCTTTATTTAACCGTAGACTCTTTCTGCTCCTGACATATTGCACTGCTCTTAGCTGCTTAGAGATAGAAGTAACAAGGGAGGAAAACGGGTGCCGTTTACCTTCAACTAGGCCGGTGACCCAAAGAAAGATGAAAGATGTTACTTGCATTTTCTTATAGTATGATATGCTTAACTTTTGTTCATGTGGACACATAGGATTTGTAATATCTTCTGTAGATAAAAAGCATAAACAAACCCGTGAATAAGTTTGAGAAATCAGATAATGCATTTGAAGCACTACACAAGTGAAATAAAGCTATTGTCACTTACATAATTTTTCTACACTGTAAGCCTAATTTAATGTAATTATTACATTCACAATAAAATATTAAAAAACCAAAATACAAAAAATAAAAACTGATGGTTCTTTTCCAAAAACCGGGAAAACAGCAAAGAAATTAGCAAATGGTACGCTCTTTTATTTTTAATTTTTACTTTTTTTCCTATCGCACTTTGTTGGCTATACCATATGCCAAATATTAAGTTTAGTTATTATTTTCTTATTTCTTCAAATGGGTATATATGCATAATATATGTACAGTCGGTTTGAGAACACGACAGCCACTACAGAAAAGCCATGTGGGAACATATACATACAATTTTATATACATTTAAAGTACATATGCGTATGAAAATGTCCTTCTGTCTTCTATTTAATAATTTACTGCTAATTAAATTCATAAAAATATATGTTAAGAATTTTATGGCTTGTGATTTTATGTTGCTTAATTTTAAACTTGATTTTTCCCCTTTTAATTTTTAGTGGTCGCAATATTGCGACAGGCTTTTTTAACACGAGTGCTTGAAAAATCAATAAATTTCGCATCGATAAGCACATCGCTTGTGGGTGCATCCATTTTGCTAATCTCCAGCGCTCGTCGGCTGGAAGCTCGGAAACGGAAGCAATCGGTTTTGAAAATGGTCTATATGAACACGGATGTAACCAATTCTTTTTTAATACATTTGCCTATTTTTCATATGGATTTGAAGTTTTGTTATTAGATTTATAAAACACTAGTTATTATATATATGTTTTAAAATTACAAAATTTGTATTAACAGAAAATTAAAATAAAAACAATATAAATGGCAATTGTAAAGTTAATTTACAGTAGCTACTTAATATACACAAATAACAAATGTCACCAAACCTATCTTATTGATATGTATGACGAAAAAACACTTAAAAATTGTTCTGTGGAATTACAAAAAAAAGTAGGTTGGTATTATTTAGTTTTTTTTTTTCAGAGGTGAGGGTAAAAAGGGTATAATGCTTTTGGGCAAATGTAACAGGCAGAATGAAGCATCTCCGACCGTATAAAGTATATGTGTTCTTGCTCAGCATCAATAGACGAGTCGATCTAGCCATGTGCGTCTGTCTATCCGTCCATCCGTCGATAACTTGCCCTGTTTGCAAGAAATCGATACAAATCGCTATCACAATCTTGTTTTTGAGCAATATATATCAAGGATCTTTCATTTTATAGCTATCGCCACCTCCCTGCTACCACCACATAATTATAAATCAAGTTAATAAATCAACTTGTATTGCCCACCAATTTAAGGCATCATTTTAATTCAATTGACTCTTTGAGAATATACAAATATTCTATACAACTTAAGTTAAAAAACAAGAAAGTTATTAAAAAAAATGTGTTTTGGTTGACCTCGTGCTTACGGCAGCTAGGGCAGATTGCAAGAATTTCTGTATGCATATAAAAACAAATGTACATTTCTACGCGTCTTTATTGAATTCTATCAACAGCATTGTAATTGCGATTGTATTGTTTTCTGTGCTGTTATTTTAATCCGTCTTTTTCTCCACCACGTCTCAATTGCTGGTGTGGCTGTTGATTAGAGGCGGTTGCAAGTAGTGCAGTATATTACGAGTTCGGGTCCTAATGGGGGAATTTTTTTTTGTGTTAATTTATTTTTATTACTGATAAGGCAAACCAGCCAGCTGAAT
This sequence comes from Drosophila littoralis, assembly GCA_018903485.1. Classification (NCBI taxonomy): domain Eukaryota; kingdom Metazoa; phylum Arthropoda; class Insecta; order Diptera; family Drosophilidae; genus Drosophila; species Drosophila littoralis. Next base: position 212,610 of record JAEIGF010000362.1, on the reverse strand, counting down.
TTGGTGCTGGCAAAAGGGGGTTTAGGGGATCTGCTAGTCGGGTACACCCGACTAGAGCTTCTTACTTGTTAGTAACAATATTCTATTGAATTTAGAAAATTATAAGCGTGCGATATTTTTGACAATCTTTTTAATTGTAAATTCGGAAAAAATAGAAAAAATGTTTATTGTTTTACATTTTAAATTGCTCATAAAAATCATAAGGTAAGCCGGCTATCCTTTATCCGCTATTCAGTTCGCCCCCGCGCTGCTACGTCTGCTCTACAATCTAATACCCGTTATATGTGTACAGATAAGTTGACTCTCAAACGCATTAGGGGTAGATAAGCGCTGTACGTCTACCGGTACTCATTTTCATACCCTGAACCCATTGAAGGGTATAATATTTTTGTGCAAATGTTAATGTATGTAACAGGCAGAAGGAAGCATTTCCGACCCTATAAAGTATATATATATTCTTGATCAGTATCAATAGCCAAGTCGATCTAGCCATGTCCGTCTGTCCGTCCGATTGTCCGTCCGTCTGTCCGCCCGTCCGTCCGCCTGTCGATCGATCGATCGATATCGACATCCTGTTTTTGAGCAAATTGGGTAAATAATAAGAGCTAGAGTCACCAAACTTGATATGTTGCTTCTTGAATATTATATATATATATCAAGTATCTTTCATTTTATACTTATCGCCACCTTCCCGCTACCAAGTTAATAACCCAACTTGTGTTGCCCAGCAATTTAAGCCTCAATTTAAATGCAATTTTGTCTTTTTGAGAATACACAAATATTCTATGGTACAATAAGATATACTGTAGAACATTTCATTAAGATCGGTTTTTGTTTTGTTTTTCGGTATTTTAGCTGCGCACGTGTTTGCGTCGCAAAATGCAAGAATTTCTGTATACATGTACACACACACATTCATGCGCGTCTGCTTCGAATAAGACTCAATTGTTAGTGTGGCTGTTGAGTAGAGGCAGTGGCAAGTGGTGCGGTCTGTCGCGAGTTCAAGCCCTACCAAGGAAACAATTTTTTTGGCTGGTGCGGCTGCTGAGTTGAGTCGGCAGCAAGTAATGCAGTCAGTTGCGAGTTCGAACCCTGCCAATGGAACTTTTTTTTTTTTAATTTATCTTTATTTATTCAAAGGAGCTGCATGTGGTGTTGGAATAAGAGGGTTCAGGGTATTTCCTAGTCGGGATCTCCCGACTAGAACCTCTTGCTTGTTTTTTTTTTGGCTGGTGTTGCTGCTGAGAAGAGTCGGCAGCAAGTTACGCGGCCAGTTGGGAGTTCGAACTCTGCCAATGGCACTTTTTTTTTTATCTTTATTACCTTAAACGAGCGCATAGCGCGTGCAGCATTTGATGTTGGAATAGGAGGGTTCAGGGTATTCCCTAGTTGGGAGCTCCCGACTAGAACCTCTTAGATGTTTATTATATTTTTTTTTCACCAAATGTATTACCTGCGGAAATTCTAGACAAACAAACAGCGAAGAATTTTACCATGACCACAGGTTACAGCGGCACGTTAACGACATCTACCCAATTTTGTGTATCAGTATACTACAATTACTTCCTCCTACTAAAGGTCTGGCATTAATCGGAATAGGAAATTGCTAAAAATATACCAGATAAAATGAATAACTTTGTGCGCCCAAATTCATGTAGTTGCAGTCCTGATGCTTCTGCTATTTAGTGTGTCGTACCTATAATGTCAATATAAAATTAAGAAAAACCTTAAACATAATTCTCTAAAATATTTTTAATAATATTTTTCGAATTCAACTTGGAAAAAGATTGAACACCAACATTATTTGCAGTTTATGCCGAGCACATTTGTAAAAAATAAAAAAAAAAAACGAGGAGTAAGTACCACATTACAAAAAACAACAAGTAAGAGGTTCTAGTCGGGAGCTCCCGACTAGGGAATACCCGGAACCCTCTTATTCCAACACCAAATGGAGCTCGTTTGAATTAATAAAGAAAAGAAAAAAATAAATAAAGTTCCATTGGCAGGGTTTGATGATCTCGCAACTGACCGCATATTTACTTTCCTCGGTAGGGCTCGACCTCGCGACAGACCGCACCACTCGCCACTGCCTCTACTCAACATCCACACTAATAATTGAGTATTATTGAGAAATAAACCAATTTAAATAGCAACACAGAAAACAATCGCAGTGAAGACAGAATTCGAAGCAGACGCGTATGAATGTGTGTGTGTACAAGGTGCACTGTACACTGTACATGTATAGAAAATACCGAATAACAAAACAAAAACCGATCTTAATGAAATTTTCTACAGTATATCTTATCGTACCATAGAATATTTGTGTATCCTCAAAAAGTCAATTGCATTTAAATTGTGGCTTAAATTGGTTGGCAATACAAGTTGGTCATTAACTTGATTTATAGCTCTGGGGTGGTAGCGGGGAGGTGGCGATAGGTATAAAATTAAAGATACTTGACATATATATAATATTCTAGAAGCAACATATCAAATATTTACCCAATTTGCTCAAAAAACAGGATGTCGATATCGATTTTTATCGATTGCTTGGAAACGGAGTAAGTTATCGGTTATCGGAAACAAACTCGATCTGCGCAGGCACTAGGAGCACCTATATCGAAAATTTGAGCTCTAGCTCTTATAGGCTCTGAGATCCTTGCGTTCATACATACGGACAGACGGACGGACGGACAGACAGACAGACGGACATGGCTAGATCGACTCGGCTATTGATACTGATCAAGAATATATATACTTTATGGGGTCGGAGATGCTTCCTTCTGCCTGTTACACACATTTGCATTTTGCACAAATACAATATACCCTTTTTACCCATTTTCAAATATATTGATTCATATGGTTCCGACTGTTAGTTTTACGTTTTAAAATAAAAGTGATTAAAAAAAAAACAATGAACTTATTCGCAATTGTTACTCAGCTTCTTTGCAATTCAAACACAAGAGAAAGAGAAAAAATTGTTTTTATTTCACGTAACTACATTTACAGGCTTAGAATTGAATGATATCATTCAATTCGTCCAGTGAAGCTTGGGACGTTTTGAAAATTGTAGTGCCTGACCTAAACTAGGGAAATTGCTGTCGAAGAAAAGCGTCACCAAAAGCCATCGGAAACCAACCCCGATATTTTTCTTTATTTGAATTATGTAAATTCAAAACTCTGCGAAACGAGTAAAGGATGGAAGGACAGATAGTCTGAAGGCTGTATAGCTACTCAATGAAAATCAGAAACCCTCCATCCTCATGACCCATGCTGTTTATCTGAAAGAACCCTTAAAAACATACGCTAAACTGCATAACTATACCAAATAAAGCGCATTTGTGAAAGTTCTGCTGCGATTTAAAAATTATAGCCATGTTGTGTGGAGTATTATTGGAAGGGTTTCTGGGATTTAAAGTGGTTAAATTAAGAATTTATGCATACTCCGCCCTACTGAGGGAAGGAGTTGGAAATCATGATGTCCAAAATGCGTCTCTAGTAATCGTTAATGACATAATATTGCCACAAGAACTATGTTAAAGCTTTAAATACGGAAGCACTATAGTTCATTAAAATTGTTTTTGCACTTCTTTTAATGGCAAAAATTAACGCGTACTCGATAGGCGCAGATTCGAAAGCTATTCGGAAATAAGTGTACTCTATTTCGAGATCGGATGAAAAATCAAACTAGAATTCATTCCGAAAAAGAAATTACTGGTCACTTTCTGGGCAACAACCAAAGGGAAGATTTTATTGGAAACGTCAAAAAATTGAATTGATTACACCAACAATTAATATCTATGGAGCGCCGCTATCAGAATTTGTGGATATCATACGAGATTCTATTTTTAATCTAATTCTCTTTACGCGAAAAGAAGGACACGTTACATGAACCATTCTAGGAATTCCGACTATGTTATCAATCCGCACTTGAAAACTTAAACAACAGTTAATGCCTTAAGACATAAGCAGTTAATCGTGTTCTTGATAACCATTTATAAACATATATTTTTTCTAATTACTGAAGGGATCATTGACTAGGGCAAGGTGTATGAAAAAAACACCAAATATGGTATAAAACAGCCAGAATAAAGTTTTCGGGGTGGTGGCATTATTTTGACTTTAAAGTACGAATATCGCAACTCATGTAAACCAATCATCGCAAACCAATCACCTATATCGAAAAAAGTATCTAGTTTTAAAATTTTGTATTTGCTGTCTCACCACCGATTTCAATTGTTAATATCCAAAATGCCGCCTTGCTTATACAATCGTAAAATATTGATGAAATATATTATAACTAATGATCTAAATTTAAAAGTATGTGAATGACAAGCGGGTATTGCCCTGCCTTGCGCGCGGAACGTTTTGTGCTAAAAAATTTAGATGTTTCCCTTCCACTTAGTACACGACCGTGGAAAATTAAAATCTACCTGTTTCATATTGAACTCTACTTCTATTTAAAAATATGTTGAAAGTGCCTCGAATAAAGCACAAAATGTTGGAATCAAAAGGTTTCCGTCCTTGTTAGTCTAGTGGTAAGAATCTTGACGCCGAATAAAAAACTTTCGTTTACAGATCCGACTTTAACATCCAATAGCGGTGAACTTTGAAAAGGCTTGTCAAATAAGTCCTGATAAAGATCTTTGAAATTGAGTTTGAAACTGATAATAAACCAAAAAGATAAGTTTCGCCGGATTTCCATAGTTGTGGGTGGAATTTCTCAAATCGATGAAAAACTTATTCATTAAGTTCTAATGTAGAGCTTTGAAAAAAGGTTTAAGCCAAATCGGACAAAACTTAAAAATCCATCAAAAAAAGTTTGAATCAAACCTTCCATTCAGGATGCTTTGATTTTGCGAAAAGTGTGAAACACGTCTCAAAGGATTTTTGATCTAGATCCTTAGATCTCACCAAATCTTTGAACCCCATTTCGACCAATGAGGAATGGATTTTTTCCAAATGTGTGAAACTCCACTCACCTAATTTTGAACAAAGATCTTTGAAAATGTGTTTGAGACCGATCGGATGTTATTCCACACTTGCATCTTCATCACAAGGTAACTAAAATGAAAATTTCAGCTTCTTATATCGGCTGTGCATTGATCACCAATCAGTCAGTCTGAACAAACAGTTTTATATAAAGAAATAAACATATTTATTTAAAAGCTTTGAGGGTGTATAAAGCTTTTTAAAATCGGTAATGAGATTTTCGAGCAATAATCAAAAATACCAGCTCATTTCTAACTTCTTTTAACTGATACAGTTTAGCTGTTTCATATTATCACTAACTATACATATAGATGGGACAGCTATGTCTGACTTCGTTTTTGTTCGTTTTCGACCAGTAATATGAAATAATGCCACGCTGTATGTATTCAAAACTGGAAATTCAGTTGTCAAATTTGCATCGAATAGGCAGATAATCACATAGGCACATTAGCGCATAAATGCTTGTATTCAGACTCTCTGCGCGAACCCATTTTCGACTTCACTCGTGTAGAATGCTGGCCTTGTAGCTCAATAATAAAACAAATGATTAAAGGCAAATGCCGGAGCACGTTTGCGTGAGCTATTTGCCTTTGCTCTCTGATCTGTGTGATGACATGCAGATTCTGCGCACTTACCCGGTGAAGTAACGGAAGGATCAATTTTGAATCGTGTCCGATAACGTACAGCAAGGACGTGAATACGAATCCAAGGATTTTGCCCACAACCTTGTTCCGATCAATGAACTTGGCTCCAACGCTGTATGGCCTAATGTGACATGGAATATGCCAGTAATGGCTAAACAATAAAAGATGATCACCCGACCTTCGACAATCGTAATGGATTCCAGGTGTGTGGGATGAGATTGGCAGTGGGCAACGCTTCGTGCTTGTAAGCCACGAACGCAGGTTTCGCGGATCGCAAGCTCGCAAAACATAGAATATTGATGAATATGTAGTTGGCACACTATTTCTGACTGCTACAATATAACGATTCCGGTAAGATGCTATCTTAGATATGCAAGACTGCGGGATTATGTTCTACTGTAAATATTTGAATCTGTTGGCATATGAGCTTAGCTCTAGGGTTTTCAATAATGCAGTGAATGATGCTATCGCATTGTAAAATCTTAATATAAAATACTTTCATTAATCAGGTTACAGGGATATCTGCGACTTCAAATCGTTAATGTTCCTTTTTTCTTTAAGGATTTTTTAAGAAGTTTATAGTGTTAGTTAAACGGCTTATCTGATCTAGTATTTTGGTGTTAATCAAGGGTGCCTGCCACGGTCTTTAACGCTGTACTTAAAAAGCCTGGGCTTCTCGCCATCCTGTGGTGCACTTGAAAGGCGGACAACAAGTTTCTCAAGTTTTCAATATCTATGTCTTATAGCCATTGAATGTGCGACTGTGTAAAACATCTGACGTTCGTATCGTTTCATACATTATGTGTAGGAAATTTAAGATATTAGCTGAGTGCCTTAGGAAATCACGTATTATTTGAATGTGATCAATGTGTAATGTAATTAAATGTAATGTGTGAATAGTCAGTAATCCGAGCATTAGTCCCTATGAGATCCAGAAGTACCGCGGAGAAGCTTGGGGATTTGAAATAGGACAACTTCTTAAACTGTTACAAACGTCCGGTATTTATCTCAAGGCTTGTTTTGTGGACCACACTCCTCTTAATTGAGACTGTGGTCCCCAAATCTGACTCGACTTTTTGTTCTTTTCCATTGTTTGTGTTAACATAGATTTTGTCTAAAACGTCAAACACTCAGTTCTGGCTTCCCCGGTTTTTTTTTATACCGTGTTGTGAAGTGTTGTGTTCTTTCCAGTGTTGTGAATCATCTGGCTTTCCATAGATCATAGAAATATATGGTATCGGGTACTTGTCTTGAAAAGTAATTTCGTTTAGTTTATGAAAGTCTATACGCAACAGTTTTTTCTTTTTACCCAGCACATTTGTTTCATTTTTATCGACCACCCATATTGGATTATTAAAGGGGATCGTGGCTCCCTGATGATGCCTTTCATTAGAAGGTTAGGGATATATCTTAGAATATATGGGCTGGTTATCGGTTGATCGGATTGTGGCTACTAAAGATGTGTTATATGTATGACAGTGACTCGTTAGAGTCTGCAAAATCTTTTGATCAGATTTTGAGCCTATTATCTGTCTGTTTTTATACCCTAGACCCATTAAAAATGGGTAACAAATTTATTATGTATTTGTGCAAGGTAGAAGAAAGCTTCTGCGAATATAAAGTATACATATATATTCTTGATCGGCAACAACAGTCGAGTCTGTCTGACCGTTCGTATGTATGAATGCAAGATGTTGCCACCTCCCCGCCGACACACTATAGCTACAAATGAAATAAATAATAAACCAATTTGAACTACCCACCAATTTAAAACACGATTTAAAGAATTATAAGACATACTTTTGAAAATTTCAACAAGGTCGGTTAAGAAACACAAGAGATACTAAGAAAATGTGTTTTGGATACCCACATGTTTGCGGCAGCTAGCGCGAATTGCGGGAATTTCTGTATCACACATTCACGCGCGTGTTTGCTGAAGACTACCAACAGCATTGCAACTGCGATTGTATAATATTCTGAGCTGTGTGTATATGTATGTCACTATTTTAATTTTTTTATTCTTGCTAGGTGTCAATTGGTGGTATGGCTGCTGAGTAGAGGCAGGGGTTGTTAGTGCGGTTGTTAGTGTTACGTGTTCGAGTTTAATTGAAGGAACTTTTTTTTTTTTTAATTTATTTTTATTACTGTTAAAAAAAAGGCGCTCGTAGCATAAGCTGCGTTTGGTAGTGGGAGAAAGTAGCGGTCGGGAGCTCCCGTCTAGGGCCTTTTACTTATTTTTTTTAAGTGCGACTAAGTTTACAAGGGGCCTGCACATAAGACCAAAGCACTGATCATGGTAACATTAATTAAAAACACATTATGTGTTCTTATATGATCTTCTTTTTAAATTTTATCTTAGTCAAAATTCAATTTTTTGATAAATGAAGCCAAAAGCGTTAATAACAAGGTACACTGGGCGAGTTCTCGATTTCCTATTTTAGTGGGCGAGGTTGCTTCCAAAAACAGATGAAGGTGACATGTTGTCCGCAGAGTTCTGATAGGCTTACAAAGGTGGTAACAACGCACATTCTGCAAAGCGCGCTGGAGTACAACATCAAAACATTAACAAAGTCTATGGATAAGGAAAGGCTTTAGTATATTCAGTATATTATCAAATATGCTTCATAATGGGCATAATGGGTTCGCAGCAAAATGGGTTCGCTACAGACATATCTGTATAATTAATAACGTTACGTTTTAACTTAAACAGTTTATTAAATATGAGAACCGCTGCTTACAAGGACGCACCTAAACACTTGGTTATCTGCTTTCTGCTATCCTATCCTGACTGCAAAGCTCGTGATGGCACCGGAAGTTTCATTTAACACCACTGCTTTCAAGCGAATTGCTATCCAGCACAGTGAATCTGGCTGCAGTCTACCGCCAACCGCGCTCTCTGCTATCGCAGACTCAAGCTTTACACTCCTTTATAGGATTATTCAAAATAAATTTTCGGTGACGAATTCGCACTCATTGAACCGATCGAACGACTTGCGCATACACACTGCATATAATACAATCGCCATTGCAATTATATGCAGTAGGTTCTATTGTGCGATAGAATATTCGCAATCAGCATCAGCCTTAACCTTGTAACAATAAATGGTTGTAGTTCCAATTGGAATTTGTATTGATTCGATTATGCTGGATAAGATGGCGGTATCTAATAAATACAATATAATATTTTAATAATAATAATATAATAATATATATATAATCGGGCACCCTACGGGCGTCAATTTATACCGTGTTGGCACAAGGGGGTTGGGTTTGCGCACATTAAAAATCCCTATCATTTTGTATGGGGGTATATTTCCCCAATATGACAGTTCCGGTAGAGTGAAGGTTTCTATTGCGGTTGGGCGCCAATTATTCAAGTTCTGTCTTTGATGAATCCAGCAATTCTGTTAGTAGACACTATGCTTAATCCAATCCCGGTGGTGGGCAATCAGCGTGAATCTATGTTCGGCTTGACTTGTCTTGTGGCGCAGCAATAAAACAAATGATTTAACGGCAAGAACTGAAGCACGTTTATTGAATGGTCGAGTATCGACTTAACCTATCCAAATCAAAATCAAATAAAACTAAAGCCCCCAGCGAGCTGAGGCGTAAGCTACAGAAAAGGCACAAGCGATAACGCTGCTCTTGGGACACATGCAAGGGATCACCTTACCGCCGCTGTTAAGTTACACATATAAACTTAAGGAAATGTACGCGCACGAACAATTTTAAATGCACACATGCGCTTTGGAAAGGTTGACTGAAAATAAGCTGTGTAACTTTGCTACAATCAGCACGCAGAGCTTAAGCGGAGCAACTTATGAAACTACTTAACCGCCATATTAAGATTACTTGGCCATACGCTTATTTAGCTAATCGTTAATGACGACCTAGCTTATAACATAAAGATGTCAAGCGACCCATCTATCCAAGGGCCACAACACACTCAAGAGCAACTGTAGCATCTACCAACAATGATTCTGATACTAAAAAACTACCACATAAGTATTAACCACAAAAAAAAAACAAATTTGGCAAAGAGTAAGTTGTCTTCAGATTTTGCCTATTATTTCTGCACAGATCAGTCCACCTCTTGTGTGCACCCAAGCAATCAACAATTTCCCCAATCCTGAGTCGATCATTGTTATGTTTGACTTTGATTAAAGCTACTATCAATAAATTTAACTTCTTAGCATGTAAGTTATGGCCCTATTGAATTGCGATCTCTATCATTACTTTTACGATGAAATAACTAACTGACTACACGACTTGTGAAATTAACTAAGTTAAATAAAGATGAATTAAGAACACAAAACTGGTGTCAGAAGTGGTAAAAATTAGCATTTATAACGACCAACTGCGAGACGTAATCAGTTCACTGACTAGCGCCAATCAGTCAGCAGTGTAACAAGTGGGTCAAAATGCAAGTGGAACAGCAACCTCTACGAAAGTACCGCCGTTTTCACTGACAAACTATAAGGATGGAGAAGACTCTACAGTTCAAGACTACTTCCAACGATTCGAATGGGCACTGCAACTGAGTGAAATTCCTGAGCTGAACTGAATACAGCGATACGTATCCTGATAAGTCCGAGGCAACGAGAGACACTACAATTCAGAGAGATTAAGGCAAACGATACATTTACGATGGCAAGCGAAACATTTACGCAGAGAAATTCCGCCACCTACGCCAGGAACCAAAAGAGTCATTAGCAGAGTTTGTTCTACACTTAAAACATGGAGCATAATTTTCCAAGTACGACTCGATTCTAGACAGGATACTAACAGACAAATGCTTTTCGGTATGCAAATTCGCAGCATGCGATGAGGGAATTGCGAAACAGCTAAGAACCTTTGCAGACGCATACGAGGATGCATATTTTGTGAATTGTTACAATGATCAGCAAACACGGTTATTGACAACCATATGCAAATACGGAGCCTACATGCAAACTGGGCTTCTCGCCAAGCAGGAGGAAGCCGTCAATCGGAGTGAAGCAGAGAAGCAAATGCTTCGAATGTGGAGGCCAACACTTGCGCGTAGATTGCACATTCACAAACAAGAAATGCTACGTGTGCCAACACGAAAAAGATCTCAGAGTCAACAGATTCAGACGCCCCGGAAGAAATACAACAATTTAATACCAACGCTATCAAGTCAGTAGGTAGAAAAATCAAAACAATGAAGATTGATAGAATAAAAATACCAATGAAACTAGACACAGGTGCTCCGTGCAGCATAATGAATGAAAAGACCCTTCGGAAAATAAAACCTTTAATACGATTAAAGAAAACTGACTGCAAAATTTCGAGTTATACAGGGCTCAGGATCAACTGCTGTGGACTGGCAGTTAACGTGACTTATGGAAAGGATACACGTAAACTAAATCTATATGTAGTAAAAGGAAACCTGGACACACTGTGTGGGCGAGAATGGACCTCCCAATTTGCAAAAGAAATTGATTTTACTGGGATCTTAACAAACAATTCTGTCAACAACAACGACATAGATCTGGAAATGTTCTCGACAAAAGAAGCGTGGGGAAAACCATAGCAGTACAAGCGACGGGACTGACTACGAGTAAGAGGGCACAACTAGAGCAAATACTAACAAAATTTGATTCGATATTTGACTCTGCAGCAGGAGCCTTCAAAGTACCAGCTATTAAGGTGCACCTAAAGCCGGACGCGAAACCAATTTTTGCTCGCGTGATGCTTATGCCAAAGAGATCGACGCAAAAATTGCTGCAGGCTTCGACAAACGAGTTGATTACTCAGAATGGGCATCCACAGCACATGTGGTAACAAAGAAGAACCATCCGATTCCGAGGACAGAGAATGTATTCAACCAAATGAAAGGATGCACAGTGTTCGCGCATTTGCGCATTAATCAAGAATTCGCACACGTATTGTCATTAAATTCGGTCACACACGGTATCATTCGACCGACTCGTGCAGAGTACGGAGAAACGAGCATACCGGCATGCCATTTAAAAGCGAACAATGGACGCCACATTAAAAAATATTCCTAACGTAAGTAAGTTTCTTGACGATATTCTAATATTTGCAAACAAAATTATGTATTGATAAGTTGCTAAGAACCTTAAAGACAACATTAGAAAAACAAATAAGAGGCTCAAGTCGGGAGCTCCCGACTAGGGGATTCCCTGAACCTTCTATTTCCAACACCAAATGCAAATATATATACTATTCTAGAAGCAACATATCAAGTTTGGTGACTCTAGCTCTTATTATTTACCAAAATTGCTCAAAAAACAGGATTTCGATATAGATTTTTATCGATTACTTGGTGACGGGGCAAGTTATCGAATGTCGAAAACAAACTCGATCTGCGTAGGCACTAGGAGGACCTACACCTAATTTCAAGTCTCTAACTCATATAGTTTCTGAGATCTTTGCGTTCATACATACGGACAGACATGGCTATATCGACTCGGCTGTTGATGCTGATCAAGAATATATATAAATGTTTATGGGGTCGGAGATGCTTCTTCTGCCTGTTACATACATTTGCACAAATACATTATACCCTTTTTACCCATTTTCAATGGGTTCGGGGTAAAAAAAGCAGATAAGGTTAACGGGTGTGGGCTCGCTAAAGATTCAAAATTCAAAATACATTTAAGTAATAGAAACAACCTTTTAATTTAATAGACATTGTGAATTATATTTATTGTTTTTTTTTTTTATTTTTCATTATATCTAGCTCTGTTTGCACCGTACATATCCACCATGAGCAGTGCGTTTCAATTCTACGTATTGTAAATGCTCAGTATCGATTGCATTGAATCATCAGGATAAATATAACTGTAAAATTAACATTAACTTGTCATACAATTCAAAACAAACAACAAGACTCATAGGATATAGATATATGCCTATATACCTTTTGAGACATCGTTTATTAAGGACGCTAGCGCCAAACGCCATGTAGTAGAAACGTGTTATTAAACAATGCTTTAACATTACGGCCTCTCTCTATATTTGAAGTTAAATTAATTTAGCCTGTCTTCTTGCTACCAAACACATCTGTCAAATACTAATAATAATAATAATATTAATATTATTGGATTTCGCACAGCATCCTGAACATATACTTAAACCGTATAAATCTTCTTTACAGCGTTAGAAGCGTTATGTACAAATACCTTGAGAAGGAAAACGAACTCAACTTCCACAACATTTTTAATCAGATTATAGGTATTGAATATTTTATAAGATCCCAATCTGCATGATAATAACTTTTATATCCTCCATAGGCTACTTGTTGTTTAAGGACTTTTGCGAGAATGATTCTGATGAACCTATTCAACAGTTAAAGTTTTATGAGCAGGTATTACCATTTTGTATGACTATTATATGTGCATTATATATTGAAATAAATGTTCCTTTTAAGATTAAAAACTTTGAAAAAACCGAGTGTTATGAAGAGCGAAAAAAACTGGCTAGAGAAATATATGATAATTTTATAATGGAAGAAATGCTGTCACACACATATGTAAGTACTCAAACCGAGATAAAAGCCAAATGACACATTTTTTTAATAGGAATACTCGAAAGATGCCGTCGCTAATGTCCAAAAATATTTATTGAAAAATGAAGTTCCTGTCAATTTATTTGAAGTAAGTTTTCAAAAGAATATAATGTTTGTAGACTTTTTGATATAAGTATATATAACTTAATATTTATAGTTTTACAAAATATATGTGTATATATGTGTTTACAAATAGAAGTTGCTGTTTGTACGCAGGTGTTGGTGAATTTAACAAGGGAATTTCACCATTGAATTTTACAGCTTGAGCTAATAATGCGATTGCTGTTGCGGAAAAGCAATAGAGAGAAGAGAAAAGAAAAATTGCAAAGAGAAAACAACAAATTTGGAAAAATGCAAAACATAGGAGACTTTAAAGTGTATCAGCTCAAACTCCTTTTGGGAGAGCATACTCGATGAATTTATTCGGTGATTAGAGGAACATGAAGGTTCAGATGATGTGAAAATGCCACATGCTTCTCTGCAGAGTGTAGAAGATGGAGAATCAATATATCAGCTGCAAATTGAAATATAAAAAGGTTAAGCGCCATAATGAATAATTTAATAAGAATGCATGTGCTAGTGTACTTTTTTTAATTTTGAGCACGACGCTTTTAAAGTCCGAATGCAAACATGAACTGATAAACAATGATGTGTTTTCAAAGGATCTAAATTAGCTGAACAAACGACATATATGCCCTCATTAACCGTTATTGAGGACAGAATGTGTCTCAACCACACACCCGAACCAACGAAACCCTTAGAAAAAGATATTCGCGATCATAAAATTCGAAAACTGTGATTCCTATTGTAGTCATAAATAAACAGAATGGAAGTGTTCGCCTACTATTTTCTCAACAAGCTTTTAACTAAGGAAAACTTTCCAGTTAAATATTTTTCATCGTGTGATTTAAATTGCGGATATTATATCAGAAATTCAAAAGCGCGCTGTTAAAGGGCATATGCTGCACCTTATAGATGACATTTTTTATTGGAAGCTTTAAGGTTCTTTGGTCTTAGTGGGTATTTTCCAAAAATTCGTTGCAGGGCTTTCGATAATAAGCGTATTGTAATACGTAAGCATCGGCAGTTTAAATGGGATTAATAACTGACGAATACATTCGAGAACAGTGCCGATTGTCTACATCAGTCAATGAACTTCTGGGAACGAGAGTCACTTTTATAGCTATGAACCTGATGCATTAGCTGTGGTCGAATCTTTGAACTGCTTTGAGATAAAACATATCAGCGTAATAACTGATTTTAACGAGTTAAAAGCTTCAATGGAACAGTTAACACCACGAACTTCACGGTGTTGATTGCGTGTCGAAAAGTTAATCGAAATAGGTCATCCACCAGGCTTTCATATGTTATATGTGGATATCTTAAGCCTTGCACCATATGGAATGCACGCGTTATTTGCTATACAACTTTGAGATGAGTTTCACCTTCCTACCTTTTAATGGACTTCGAAGACCCCGGCAGTAGTCCGGTGATGCCCTAGTGTGTATAATAGATATCGTCAAACCCAATTCACCCGCCGCAGCCGCGGCTCGACTGATTCAATCACAGGCGAAAAAAAAAGGATAAGCGCAAAGTCTTAGACAGCAGGTCCCCACATGCCGCGCGGCGAAAACAGAACAAGACTGACACCAGTTCAGTTAGCATACATGCTCCCAATTGATATGCTCTCTTGACCCCACCCGATAACGACAAAGACATGGATACTAAGAAATCTGAGGCCGAGCAGACAATCTCAGCCCAAGAAGCGAACTTGCCTGCCTCAGCGACTCCTCAGGTTGGGGGCGGCAGCCATCCCAACGCTTATGCCAGCACCAGCTCTTTCGTGCAAGAAAAAACGGCAAATAAAAATGCCCCCACTGGAGAAAAGAATCCACTGCCCATCGTCCTTAATGGCATCGACGACATCAACGACGTGTGCCCATACTATCCGAAATATTGGAACTGGAAAGCCTGACCATCAAATTTAACATAGGAAGGACTATGCGACTCCTTGCCAATGATGTGCCCACATACAGAGCCATCATACAGAAACTGGAAGCACAAAAAATTTAGTACAACTCATACCATCTGCAGAAGGAGAAGCCCTACCGCATAGTAATCGAAGGCCTCCAGCACTCCACAGTCAACGACGACCTGCGGAGCCACGTACACAATCCGAGCAGCAAAGTCACCAAGGAGCTCATGAATACTCACTTTATTAAGTTGCAGACGGCGACTAACAACAAGGAGGCTCTTACGATCAATAAGCTGTGCAAGCAGGTCGTCATGGTGGAGATTGCTCGAAGAAGCTAGGATATGGTGCAATGACATAGATGGCAGGAGTACGGGCACACTGCCACATACTGTAGAAAACAACACAAATGCGTTAAATGCGGAATCATCGCGCTGCTGATTGCACACGGCCCGACACAGTTCCGGCAACATTCGGAGTTAACAACCCTGCCAACTATAAGGTCTGCGAGTGGTTCACCGCATACACAAAGCGTGCGGGGGCCCCAAAGCCCGCCGAAATTATAAATCTCCCACTGATTCAAGCGAACCGAAGCCGCAGGTACTTGGTATTCAAAATCGCTCAGCTAGTGGCGGCTACGCTGTCCCCGTCGGGAGTAACTTGGTTCACTTCCCCAAACTGAGCATTGATAATCGTGTTTACCAATATTTGACTGTAAGAGTCCCCACTGTTGCTTTTAACGTGGACTACACCCATGATACTCGCTATGGCGAGCAACAAAAATTCTGAAGCGACAACCCAACAGAACCGTTCCCCTTCTTCGCAACAATACTGTCTTACAGACGATGAGCAAGCTGACACCTGCGCCAGCCACATGGAGGAACAGTTTTCAACATTCGACTCTGCTTCCCAGAAGAGCTCGATGAGACTACCCGAACGTTGGAGACTCCTATTCAGATTTCATCACCTATCAGTCCCATCCGCGTGGAGGAGGTAATCAACGTCGTCAAAATTCTTCCTAGGACTAAAACTCCGGGCCATGATGAAATATGCCATACTGCCTTTTTTATAACGTTGATCTTCAACGCCATATTAAGGAGGCAACACTTCCCTGCCCAGTGGAAGTTAGCGAGGATCCTTATGATCCATAAGTTGGGTGAGCCGGAATCTGAGCCTGAGTCATATCGACTGATCAGTTTCCTGCTTTCCTTGTCGAAGGTATCGGAAAGACTGTAATGCTTATGGATCATGGCCATCCTTCCTGATCACCAATTTGGGTTCAGGGAAGGGGAAACAACGACGTAGGAGACGCCCCAGAGTCTCCCGACTACCCACGTGACGATGCAGCCTTATTCAAAAAAGCCGCTTTTGACGTTTGTCCCCGATAAAGCCTGAGGACTCAAACATGCTTATCGGAACATCACCTAAGCCAATTGTTTTTTAATCCAATACAATAAAAAAAATAATACAAAATATACAAGCTCGTCGACTTAAAATGATAATATTTTGCTGAACATCCGGCAATAGTACATTCTGGGAATAGTAAATTCTTTAAATTTTATTATAATATTATTATATATAATTATTTTATAGTAATATAATTTTAAAATAACTTGAAAGCTATCAGCATTGGTTGATACCTAAATAAACAAATATTGACTTTTGCCAAACTGAGTAGTATTTGTTGGAATATTTGTCGCCAACAATCAACTTATGTAGGAAGACAACCCCGAGGATTGTCCTATGGTTGGTTAATACTCTACTACTCCTACTCTGCTGTAGGAGAAGAATGTTCAGGTATTCAGACTAGGGCTTTCTTAGCTGTTAGCTTAAGTTAAGTTATATGTACTTTTGTTATTTATCAGTTTATTTACTTTATATATCTATGCGAGAAACTTTTAAGTTAAATGTCAAAACAAATATAAATATTTAATAATCATATAGGTATCTTGAAAGAATCTTCTTAAGTAAACAATAAGTAAAAGTACATAAATATTGTACATTTTAGTTATTTTTTTAAATTAGTCCGTTTTTTAAATTGTTATTTTTTTTACATATTTTCATAGCCGTACATGGATGAAATCTTTGGGCAACTTAAAGGTAGACCGTTCAAAAAGTTTTTGGAAAGGTAAGTCTTGAAATTTAAAAAAAAATTAATATCAATTATAGTTTCGTCCAAATATATGTGCACTAGTAAAATTTTCAAATTTAAAAATTATGAATACATTGGGCCGATTCGAATAAGAGTTTATCCCTTGAGTAGGAGCATGGTTTATCTATTACTCAAAGGCGGTTGAAATGCACAACCTGTAAGAGTGCCCTAGACGATAAACCATATGCTCACTCGTGTTGCAATTATTAGGAATTCTTCCTTAAATATGTATCTATACATAAAAGAAACGAGAAAGAAGGACTATCTTCGGCACACCGAAGATTTAATATCCTTGCAGACCGAACTTTTTCACATATGATAAAGTGGTCCAAAGTAAACAAGATTTTGCTATAAGTGTAGGGATGCTCCCTACTTATAAATGGCGAATTTTATTAACATACTTATCTTGAAAAACAAAAATGTTTTCCATATAAAAACTTAATTTTCGACAGAACGTTCCCATGACAGATATAAGATATAGTGGTCCGAACCAGCCGGTTCCGACATATGTACTGCGTGCAACAGCTAGAGCGAGTGGCTATTGATGCAGAGCAAGAATATAAATACTTTATGGGGTCGGAGATGCTTCATTCTGCCTGTTACATACACTTGCACAAATACAATATACCATTTTTATCCATTTTCAATGGGTTCGCAGTCTTGTAAAGTATACATCAATTACACATTAGTTAGCTTTGCAGCAATTACAAAAGGAACAGCCTGAATACTGATGTGTTACACAGAACTCAGATCTTCGACAAGTACGAAAATAACATTATAGAGTACTCATAGGCTAATTTTTTGTCGGTGTTACGTTTGAAAGTTGGATCAGCAGTAACTAGTAAATTTTTGTGTTAATATCGCCCATCCCTAGTTTAGGATATAATCATTTTCATCATTGCCACAAGGACATTTTTTTCGCCCAACTCAGTTGACCTAAGCGATTAAAACAATCAATTCACACTGAGTACATTTTTGAGGAGCGAATGAAATTTAATGAAGATGTGAAACTGGTGTTCACATTGGCAGCATCTAACATCTTTTGAAAAGGCAACCATTCAAAGTGTTGTGGAACAAGCTCCAAACGTATGAGTTAAGTATACAAAGCGCTTAAGGATACAAAACAGATTCGCCATCAGGACTGGTATTCACTGACTTCAGAAAGCGAAAGTCGCTGAGAAGCGAACTCTCCCTGTAAATAGACTAATATGTATAACTAATGTGTATAAATGTGGTTTTTATGATATCAGAGAAGTGGTAGTTAGATTGACTGTTTGTACTCTCATTCGCATTATCGAATATGGCTAAGTTAACATTATATGAATATGAAGTCGGCAATGCCGAATGTCATTTTAGTAGCATAAGGAATTATGTTTGCTTGTATTGAAATTTGATTTGGCAAACTGCATAGCAGAGAAATCTTTAATTATCAACACATATATCATTAGCTCCTGCGTCGTTATGCTTGTTAATGTAAATGTAAATGATTTTTAGCAATCGAGTGGAACAGTCAACTGGAATATCCTTTCCATGATGTCTGGATGAAACCGCTCTGTTTGGACTCTTAAGTTTACATAAATTATTGAGATAGGGACTAATGTGTGTTGCTCAGTTGTGGACAGACACGGGAGAAGTGCTCAACATTTTTTTTTTCCTACGAGGGCAGATTTTTTTGGCCTTACGTCAGCATGTTATAGTAAAAATTATGTATCAGGTATTGCTATTTCGGGATTTAAGAGTTTGCAGTTAGGCAAAGCGAGCATGGCATCTGAAGCTGCTTTACAGTGGTAACGATTTATCTGCAGCAGTCGTACATACTACTGAAGGTAATCCTTCCTATGTCGTTTTATCAATCCTTTCCATTACTCGACGTACATATGAAATGCCTGTACCAGCCATCAGCTCGACCAGATAGCAGACACTCATCCAGTATGCCGCCACCCTCTAACATTCAGAGGTGCGATCAGCAACCTTCACTATGTCCTTTCGAACTGTTTGTAATGCATAAATGGAAAAAAAAAACACGTTCAAATGAACAATACCAAAAATGAGTTGAGTGAAATTGAATGCGAAACCGAATATGTTTGAGTGAGTGATGCGGTCACGTAGAACTCGGACGCACAACATTGAAACGAAATGAAAACGAATTAAATGAGTGGGAATGCGTTGGAATAAGAGGCTGCGTTTCGAATACATTTGACCAACCGCTTTTTTTAATTGTTGTTGTCTTGTCGCGCAAAAAGAAAGAGACGAAAAAGAAAAAGAAGAAAGAAAAAAAAACAAAACAAAAACAACTAAATGCGCATGCAAAATACATACAGATTCGTCGCCGTTTTTTTCCTCGTCCATTTCTTTTGATTGCTGGCTTCTGTTGTATCGAACGAAATGAAGGCACGCACTCGAGTAATTCGAGTTTCTTCGGCTGTGTCAAAGTTTTTATTCCGCTTTTCGCTTTTTTATTCTCACTCATTTCACTGAATGCCGTCTCCAGCGCAACATTGTTTTGAGTCCTATATACATAGGTTGTAAGTGAGCTTATTAATCGTAAATGTTACTTTTAAAAACTGTCTCATCTTAAATTCTTTCGGAATCTCTAACTTTGGGCCTTCGGAATTATTCCTTTTATTGTTAATTTTGTTGCTGTTTTTCAGGTTTTCGTCTACTCACATATTATGGTTAAGATAGAGTTTGGTTAAATTGACTAAAGCCCCATACTAAGCTAAACACCAAACAGCGCTTATCAAATGAATGAAAAGCAACGAAGGGTATTCAATATCTGCTTCATTTAAATTATATGTGTTACTTTGTGCGATTTTGTGTCTCCTTTTAAGTTTTAACTTAGAGCAAAACAATGCAATGCAAGTCTACCACGGTATGCGCTATAATAGGAGCTCCTTCCTAAACGACACACGTTACATTTTATAGCAGCAATGAATTAAAAGCCTTGCCAACAATTTTTTTTTTGCAACAAACAGCTACTTTAATAATCTAAGTGTGCAATTTTTTTAAAGTTTTAATTTGAATTTGTTACCAGGAATCAGATTTACCCAGATCCAGCCAGCAGCCAACGCATGGGAGGTAGATCATATCATTCTTGACAAGCACAATGTAATTGACGCACAGCTACTACACACCCCCCGAGTCCAACACTTGTTGTAGGTGTGCCCCATGCTGCCATTCAACAAACCGGTTGTAGTTCAGTTCTGCAAAAACGGTAAATGAGCAGAAAAGCGAGAGTAGTGGGCTGAATAATCGATGTAATTTGTCAAACAAGAGTGCGAAGCTCGTTAAAATTAAGCAACGAACGGCCGACAGAGCGATAGATGTGTCATCTGCGAGGAGATGTTTAAAGTCAAAACTGGCTGGGTTTGCCACTAGTAGCGATGAATCGTTTTAAGGACCTTAAAAATGCCACAGTCGATAGCTCCTTGACAAGCTCTAAGTGCATTGCCTTACTAGTAAACTTGATGACAACGCTCGAACAGCTTTCAGACTATCTTTAAGAAGTCTTGCACTCACAGGCTCGACCAAACTCGGATCGATATGAAGCACCTTATGTCGAATTATGGAACCAAATGCATTATGTGCTTGCAGTTAAATCAGCATGATGAGCCTTAATAATGCTTTTCTTTAATGAAATTCTAGGAATTTCAGAGAGACAAGAAGCCAGCCAATTGCGGCAACCATTAAATAAATATGATGGGCCATGATACCAGAGCTCCGATTGAACTAGGGGATCGGGAACTGTGCCGGTAAAAAGGATGTCAGCTGTCCGTCTGATTCTGTCCGATGAAACCACGGACTAGTCGCACCAGCAATAGAAATGGTCGAAGGGATGCCAGTTAGCTTGACCCCGTGCATCAGCCTCGCTCCACATATCCTCAACATGTTTTTACGGCGAAACTCAAGACTTGGAGCAAAGAATATGACTTGTAGATAGCGGCCACCCCATAGATACAGTTTCCATAGGTTTCCACACTGGCATCCCAAAATACATACACTGCAAATATAGCTTCTTGGAAGAGCAGCACAGTAGGAAACGAAACATGTTGAATCTTTTGAATGCTACTGCACAGCTCTCTCTAGGCTGTATCACGTGCAATGGGCAAGCTTTCATCCCAAGTCAATTGATCCTTGCAAAGAAAGATCTTTGATTTAGCTATGACCCGAAAACACATCACCCGCTAGTATATATATATATATATATATATATATATATATATATATGGTGGCTTAATTCTTGTTTTTTTTTCTATTTTCGGGGTGAGCAATCACGTCTCTTCGCTCCGATCATTAACTTTCGTCTATCCAAATAAACTCTTTTCCTCGCATCGCAACGAATACCCACGAAAACCAGTGGTAACCGCTTTTCGTTCTTGCAACGCAACGAAAACCAGTGGTAGCCGCTTTTCGTTCTTGCATCGCAACGAATACCAGCTGTAACCGCTTTTTATACCCTGAACCCAATAAAAATGGGTAAAAGGGGTATAATGTTTTTGTGCAAAATGTAAATGTATGTAACAGGCAGAAGGAAGCATCTCCGACCCTATAAAGTATATATATTCTTGATCAGCATCAATAGCCGAGTCGATCTATCCATGTCCGTCTGTCTGTCCGTCCGTCCGTCTGTCTGTCCGTCCGTCCGTCCGTCCGTCTGTCCGTATGTATGAATGCAATGATCTTAGAACCTATAAGAGATAGAGACTTGAAATTTTAGCTGTAGGTCCTCCTAGTGCCTACGCAGATCGAGTTTGCTTCCCATAATCGATAACTTACTCCGTTATTCGGTAAATAATAAAAGCTAGTCACCAAACTTGATATGTTTATTCTAGAATATTATATATATATATCAAGTATCTTTCATTTTATACCTATCGCCACCTTCCTGCTACCACCTCGAAGAGGGTTCAAGGTATTCCCTAGTCGGGAGCTCTCGACTAGAACCTCTTACTTGTTCTTCTTGCAACGCTTTCTGCGTGTCCTTACACGAATCAGCCGCCAAAGAACTGCAAGCACACCAAGAGCACTATGCACGGGCCACACTCACGAGCAAGAGAAAAATCGATCTCTCTCACCGATTCTGAGTGATTCGAATTCACCACACAAGACTAGTTAACTGTTTGTTCTTCTCTTCTTTATTTATTTGAGTACATATCCACCATTTACAATATTTTGGTGCTCTCTTATTACAATTACTCATTATTTCTCCCTTTGGTACATACATTCTTCGACATATATATATATATATTATTTGTAATAAGAGTAATTGTATAAATATATTTATATATATATATATATATATATATATATATATATATATATATATAGCTGAACAGTCCGATTGAAAATTTAAATGAAAAGTAAAAACTTCAGCTACTAAAAACATCGCTAACTTTTAATAACTTCTGCCACAGCCTATGCGAAAAATGTTTCCGCAATTGGATCCGTAACTGAGTGCAGTACCTGCTATCGCTTTTACTCGGCAGCCGTACCAACCTATCATTTTCAAAGAAAATAAGTAAGAGGTTCTAGTAGGGAGCTCCCGACTAGTTTAAAGTAATAAAGATAACTTAAAAAAAAAAGTGCCATTGTGTAAGGAAGCTACTGGCCGGGGTACAAATCTCGGTCTCGCCAGGTTCAGCCAGCCTACAATACATTTGTTGCTGGAGTAGAGGGTTTAGGGAGAGGGGAAGTGTTACAAAATATCGCTACTCTGCCTTCGATCGCTCTGGCGGAAAGGCCTGCGCATATCCGGAACGACCGAGCCGACCTTCGGTGTTCGATGGATAGCGCAGCGGTCCCTGCCAGCGTCCGTCTCGGCCCACACACAAACTACCGTTGGGAAAGTACCTTGAGCGACGTAACGAAGCCTCGTCTCTTGATACTTCGCTTTAGATTAGAAAAGGGTTATGTCAAGCGACGTAATGAAGCCTCGTCTCTAGATACTACGCTTTAAGTTAGAAAAGGGCTAGGTCGAGCGACGTAATGAAGCCTCGTCTCTCAATACTACGCTTTAAGTTAGAAAAGGGTTGTGTCGAGCGAAGCCTCGGTAGTCACGGTACCCGAGGTTAAGGTTAATAAAAGATGACAACGATTAGAAACTTCTTTACGAGTATTATCTTATTCACTTAATCTTATCCTTATAATTGTTCAACACCAGTCTACTGTTTCCTTACGGTAAAACTTAGCCGCACTGCCTGGAACCCTAGCGCTCCGCTACACATTTTTGGGGTTATGTTCCAGCTCTGCAAAAGTGCCGGTACGCACGCTAGCGAGCCGTGCGCTCGAGGGCTGTGTTGAGCAACCGATCAGCAACGCACGGTTCCTGCGGCGGCCAGTGGTGATGTTCAAATTCAAATTCTATTCTATTATATTCCTTATTTCAATAAATGTTTGATAATTCTGATGTTAGAAACGGTTCCTTGCCTTCTTTACTACTAATTCTGACAACACTATAAATTTAACAGCTCCTTGCCTTTCCTACTACTAATACTTATGCTACTTAAAACTAACAAAACAATAAAACTACAAATCTAACGGCTCCTTGCCTCTCTTGCTACTAATACTTATGCTACTTAAAACGAACAAAACCATAAAACTACGAATCTAACGGCTCCTTGCCGCGAAACAGAATTGTGGGGCGGCCATTCTGGGTAGCCGCCTCACACCCCCCTTACTGCGAGGAAGTGACGGTTACGTCGCCTTTTACGTTCACCGTGACGTTGTACTCCTTGGTATCTTCTGACACCCGGAAACGGGTCCGTCGATATCGGCCCAAGCGGATTGTATTTTCTTCCTCGATGAGAGCCACTAAAGCCGCCGACAGAGGTATCCCACGGGGAAACACCCTCCACCCCAAGGGGGTGAAATCAGAAACAGGGCTTCTGACGGCCCTTGTTGCGTAGGAGTCATCGGCGCGTACTCGGGACTGCCACCAGGTCCACTTCTTCGTCGAACACCGACTTCAAGCTCGTGTCCCACCCGTCGATTCTGTCGAACAATTCTGCGACGTCCCCCCACAGCGGCGGCAACATGTCTTGCGGGCCGAACCATGCCTCTTCCATCTCCTCCCGGGAAGTGCTGTCAGGTGCCTGTGCGCGTATTATGGGCCCGAGGGGGGGCATTACATCCTCATCCCCGGTCTCCGGCTCCTCTGCAACCATCTGGCAGACAGTTATTGGTACCACCCAAGGATCGGAATATCCACCTGGGGGAGTAACCACGGCTCCGCTACTACGGTTATCCTTCTCAGGCCGAGAAGGATCGTCTTGGCGCTCGCGGGGCGAACGCGGCACACTTAGTTGCGGATCTTAGAGCGCCTCGGGCTCCGGGTGGGACTTTTTGCGGGTCGATACCGCTGTCCTCTCGACACTGGGCTGCCGTTGGCTCCCACTTCGGCGCCGCTTACCTCGGGTGGCTGTCTGATGACAGTGGCAGTTCCGCTGGCGTTTTCCGCCAGGACCTCCTCCTGTGTTCGTTTTCCCACGCTTTGAAAGGCCAGAACGGGATGCACCGCCCACCTCGGGCATTTTAGGCAGGTAGCGCAGAGTGATCCGAGGAAAGCGGCTATTCGGGCCACCTCCAAACGGTGGGTGGTGAGGCGGCGGCGGAATAACGGTTCCGCGTGTTCGTGTTCCGTTACGGGTTCGTGAGTCGTCGTGGGCTCCGGCGTCAGCTGGCTCCTTTTCTCTGCTGGGGTGTCGCATTCTACCCCCGAAGGCGACGACTCAACTTCTGGGGCCGATGGTGAAATTCCCACTTCTGCCGACTCCATCGATCTGGACTCTCCCATTGGTGGCGTGTGCTCATCCGTCTCGAGGGGTAGGAGGTCCTCCTCGTCCGCTTACGCGTCCACCTCGTCAGTTGCTGTCAGGACTGTCCCCTCAGGCGTCATTGTCGAAGTGCCATTAACATGACCATCCCGCCCAAGCGTTCCATTATTTTGGTCCGTCGGGAGTGCATCGTGTGGCGGAAATGGTGGGGCGGCTCTTCCTGCTGTCGCCTTCGATAGAAATCGCGCCCTTGGCGGGAGTCGCGTCGGCGTCCTCCGGTGCCGGGCCCAGGGAAAGGCTCGGTATCCGCACTGCTAGCATCCATGTCTGATGAAATCGAAATTACTTCTGGGTCCATCTGTAAATTCAACTTATTCGTTAGCTTATCTGTTACATGGTTGTTAATACCCTATTCCTACAATGCGGCTCTCATTCTACTAAGCCCCTTCTAACTACGTTATTAGTGTAAGTCTAAATTTAGTAAGTGGTTACGTCGGCCGACGGGTGCCAATCTCACTCCTCGCCTACTCATGGATGTCCATAGGTCCGGATCCCTCTTCTTCGTCATCAGTGAAACCTTGGTGGAATGGTTTCAGCTGTGAAATATTGGCCACCCTCTTCTTTCGTTCGCCTGGGTTCGCCACGACGTTGAGCGCCCCTCGTCGGTAGTGAACGTCAAATTGGAACTGTTGCAGCTCCAACGCCCATCGCGCAATTCTTCCTGAGTTTTCCATCGAATTGAGCCACTTGAGTGCCAGATGATCCGTTATCACGTCGAACCGGTACCCTTCTAGGTAGCAGCGCAACTTCCGGATCGACCATACTATCGTCAGGCACTCCTCTTCGGTGGCGGAATAGTTCACCTCAGCTTTCAACAACTTCCGGCTCGCGTACGCTATCACTCGCTCCTGTCCCTCAATTGTCTGCGTCAGCACTGCGCCGAGGCCATACTCACTCGCGTCAGTCTGCAAGAAGAACTTGGCGGAAAAGTCGGGGCAAGCCAACACAGGGGCAGTCGTCAAGCTATCCTTCAATTGACGCAATGCCTCCTCCTGTTCTTGCTCCCATGCCCATTTCCGCCCCTTCCTTAAGAGCGCTGTGAGTGCCTGTACTTGCGTCGCGAAGTTAGGGACGAAGCGCCTGTACCATGACGCCATCCCGAGACACTGCCGCAGTTCTTTGCAATTTGTCAAGGCCCTCAGGCTACGTATCGCCTCCACCTTCTCTGGATCGGTACGTATTTCTTCCCCACAAATAACATGTCCTAGGTAGACGAACCTCTCCCGGAAGAAACTGCACTTCTTCCTATTCAGTCTGAGATTGGCCGTTCTTAACCGGCGGAACACCACCCTGAAGTTCTTTATATGTTGCTCGTTCGTTGCCCCTATTACCACGATGTAGTCTAGGTTGGCGAGCGCATGAGGCTCCATCAACGGCCCTATTACCGTGTCCAAGGCTCGCTGAAATGTCGAACACGCCGAATGTAAGCCAAATGGCCTCACCCGCCATTGGAAAAGACCTCTTCCAGTGACTGAACGCCGTACACTCCCGACTATCGGCTGCCATCGGTATCTGCCAGTACTCGTGCTTCAAATCCAGAGTGGAGATAAACCGGGCGTAACGTAACCGCTCGAGGATGTGATTAATCCTGGGAACAGGATAAGCATTAGGTAGTCGATGCACATGCGCCATTCACCAGTCTTCATTTTGACTAAGACGATTGGGGCACTGTGTGGCCTACGCGACTGCTCGATGGCACCTGCCTGGATCAGCTCATCCACCTGTTCGTCAATCACCCTCTGCATGACCGGATTCTTCGGATAATATCGCTGTTTTAATGGCTTGTCGTCCTTCAGCCGGATCCTGTGCTCCGCCATATGCGAGACTCCCTGCAGACCCTCGAAGAGTGCCAGTTCTGACTCCAGGAACTCCCTAAGTTCCGGATCCAGATCCGCTGGCCACTCTCGCTTTACGTCTCGCCTCCTCCGGGCACCACTCCAACCCCAGATAGGGCTCCATGATCGCTCCACTCTGGCAGTCGATCCTGATCCCCTGCGTCCGTGCGGATTCTAGCCATTGCTCCTAATCCCTCCGTTATCTGGCTCCTTTCCGCCGTGCCGCCTCCATGACCAGCGTAGATCTGCCTTTGCAGCTCCACACGCCGCATCTTGGGCTCTCCAAGCTCTCGATCCAATCCCAAGCGAGACTCTTCCCTCGCTTCCTTTTCTTTGTCCTTTCCCGTTCGTCACCGAGCAGGCACTCCCGTTCCCTGACGCTTGAGGCCTTCTTTCGACTTCTCCCTACTCTGTTGCCGAGCAGGTGCTGCCTTTTCATGACCTGGGAGGCCTTCCTTCGGTTCCATCCTCATCTCTTCTCCATTCTGTTGCCGAGCGGGCACTCCCGCATCTTGACGCGTGAGGCCCTCTTTCGGCTCTTCGCTTGCCCCGGGCCTTGCGAACGGTGCCGTCGTCGTCTCTAAGTCCAGCTTTGCATTGCCGCAGCGGATTGTAGTGCCTTTCCCCGCTAGGCCAACGTCTAACCACAATGCTTTCCCTACTTCGTGGGTGGACCCATCTGCCTGCCGAATGCGCGCCTGTACGTCCTCCCCACTTCCCCGGTATCGATGGTGGCAGGCGACGATTCGGCCACCGTCCACCTTTAGTGGGTGTACTACTTCCCTTGTGTGTCGCCTTCGACCCGATCCTGACCTGGGCGACGCCGTTGCCCGTTTCCCGCCTCCGTGCGGCGACAACAATCCTGGCTACTTCTGCCCCGGTGCCCGCATACCCAACAAAACAAGACGGGCGCGTTGGGACATTCCCTGGCTAAGTGCACCTCCTGTGCGCACCTACGACATGCTCGTCGCGGATCATACCCGGTTCCACCCTCTTGGCTCATCATTTGGTTTGCCACTTCCGTGGGGGACGTTGCCGGCGGGACAGAGACTTCTCTATCCACACCGATCGCTCCGGATCCGATGATGAGGTGTCCCCCCGGGGGTTGTACCGTCCTTGCCAATTCCGCGCTACTTGAGCATGTGACCACCTGACTCCCTGTCCTGCTTCCGGAGTATTCCGCTCCCTGTCTCATCACCGTTTCGTACTCCACCGCGAGCTGAGTCAGCTGGAATAAGGTCGAGAAATCTTGCCGTCGCAAGTAAAGCCTGTATTCGGGGGTGGCATTCTCATATATACGGTGCAGCTCCTGCGCCGGCTCATATCTGCCATGATGCATCAAAGCCCTCAGCTCTATTAGGTATTCCTTAAATTCTTCCCCCACACGCTGCCGGCGGGATCGGATTTCGGCCTCCAGCCACTCAAAGTAGCGTGGTGGTAGAAAGAACTATAAGAAACCCCTCCTAAATACCACCCATGGCACATCCCTCAGTCCACTGCTCAAAAACAAACGAGCGGCCCAGTCGCAGAATACTTCGCTCATGGCCGAGGGCTATACCGCACGTAATAGCGCGCTCCTCTAAGTCCTCTAGGAACCCAAGTGGGTCGGAACGGCCATCGTACCTCATGCCCCATTTTCGGACTTGTTCCGGAACGTTTGCGAGAGGCCTGGCCTCCGACTGAGAATATGGCTGAGGAATATAAGGGCCACTATTCGAGTCGTAAGGGGTTCGCCCTAGCTCCACGTCGACCGGTGTCGTCCGGCGAGCTCCGCTGCCCCTAATCTCATGAGTTTCCCCTGCACCCGTGACGGCTAAACTAGGGATCGGCCCTGCAGACGCTCGTCTGCTCGAGCTCCTCAGGTCTGGTTCCGATTTTTGACGCGGCCGTCCGCCAACGTCGGGTAGAGTGTCCCAGGGAGACGGCTCCAATGTTTTGGCGGTCTGAGATTCTAACTCGGTAAGCCGAGCCCAAATCTAGGGTTCTGGCCGCCATCCTGCACGAAAGTGGATAGCCGCTTACGCAACTCCTCCACGCGCCCTTCCTTATCCAGCCCGAACTCATGGGTCGATCGCTACTAATTCATCCTTGCGTCGCTGGTCGATCCAGCGCACGCCTACACCCGGATTTTGGCACTCACCTGACTGCATTATGAGTTTTATTACTCATTCTGGGCTTGACTCCTCCCTCTCGTGAGCTCTTGTTCGAATTTTTTTTTTTGTATTTTAGTTGTTTTATAGATGGGCGGATTTCGTTCCGTCGGCTTATGTCACTCACTTTTGTTCGTGTCTTTTCTGCAGACCCTTTTTTTCTTTTCGTTTATTTATGTATATGTTTTCATTTATTTATTTGTGTTTTTTCTTCTTCTTTTGTTTCTGAGTTTTTCCGTTTATTTCACAGATTTTAACCAAAAAAAAAAAAAGAAAAACTGCACTTAATGTCCGTATAAGCCTTGTCCATCCCTTACTTTGGTCTTTGTTTGCCTTTGCCTTTGTTTCTTATTATATTACTTTTCTCTGATATTTATTGTTATTGTTTCATATATATGTATGGCCTTAGCGGCCCTTCGACGCCGACGTCGACTGCGGCGCGCGTTGGTGCACACGTGTGCAAGCGTGGTCTCGCGCGCGCTGTACTTTTCGACCGACCGTTAGCTCTTCTATTTTTTTTTGCTTTGCGAGCTCGACTTCTGTGCACATTTTGGTTGCCTAAATCTTGCAGGTGTTCATTTTGGTCACCTAACATAGGGTATGATATGCACTTGCTAGGGTATGCTCGACTATCTAATCCCCTAGATTTACATTTTAACCATATTTGGTGTCTTGCTTTTCTATTATTCTCTGCTAGGGTACATACATTCTAGGGTATGCACGACCCAGAAATACCCTATAGGCAACTTTTTTGCTTGTTTGTAAAACACTTATTTGGGCATATTTGCGGGGCTTTAATCCGCAAACATGCCACGCCCCTAATCGCCTCTACGTCCCTGCTCGGGCGCCACTTGTTAGGAAGCTACTGACCGGGGTACAAATCTCGGTCTCGCCAGGTTCAGCCAGCCTACAATACATTTGTTGCTGGAGTAGAGGGTTTAGGGAGAGGGGAAGTGTTACAAAATATCGCTACTCTGCCTCTTTCCGGAACGACCGAGCCGACCTTCGGTGTTCGATGGATAGCGCAGCGGTCCCTGCCAGAGTCCGTCTCGGCCCACACACAAACTACCGTTGGGAAAGTACCTCGTCTCTCTCGATACCCTGCACTTTAGGTGAGGAAAGGGGTTGTTATGGTGAGCGACGGAATGAAGCCTCGTCTCTCGATACTTCGCTTTAGATTAGAAAAGGGTTATGTCAAGCGACGTAATGAAGCCTCGTCTCTCGATACTACGCTTTAAGTTAGAAAAGGGTTGTGTCGAGCGACGTAATGAAGCGTCGACTCTCTATACTACGCTTTAAGTTAGAAAAGGGTTAGGTCGAGCGACGTAATGAAGCCTCGTCTCTCGATTCTACGCTTTAAGTTAGGTGATGGGAGTTATGTTCAGTACCGGCTAGTCACGGTACCCGAGGTTAAGGTTAATAAAAGATGACAACGATTAGAAACTTCTTTACGAGTATTATCTTATTCACTTAATCTTATCCTTATAATTGTTCAACACCAGTCTACTGTTTCCTTACGGTAAAACTTAGCCGCACTGCCTGGAACCCTAGCGCTCCGCTACACATTTTTGGGGTTATGTTCCAGCTCTGCTAGTTCGACACACGTCTATTACTGTGAGGGTCTCCGCAAAAGTGCCGGTACGCACGCTAGCGAGCCGTGCGCTCGAGGGCTGTGTTGAGCAACCGATCAGCAACGCACGGTTCCTGCGGCGGCCAGTGGTGAAGTTCAAATTCAAATTCTATTCTATTATATTCCTTATTTCAATAAATGTTTGATAATTCTGATGTTAGAAACGGTTCCTTGCCTTCTTTACTACTAATTCTGACAAAACTATAAATCTAACGGCTCCTTGCCTTTCCTACTACTAATACTTATGCTACTTAAAACTAACAAAACAATAAAACTACAAATCTAACGGCTCCTTGCCTCTCTTGCTACTAATACTTATGCTACTTAAAACTAACAAAACAATAAAACTACGAATCTAACGGCTCCGTTGCCGCGAAACAGAATTGTGGGGCAGCCATTCTGGGTAGCCGCCTCACAACAGGCAGGGTTCGAACTCCCAACTGACCGCACTTGCTGCCGACTCTACTCAGCAGCCACACCAATAATTAAGACAAAGTGAGAAAAAAAGGAATTAAAATAGCAGCATAGAAAACAATCGCAATGAGGTTATTCGAAGCAGACGCGCATGAATGTATGTGTGTACATGTATTCTTGAAATTCTTGGAATTTGCGCTAGCCGCCCCATCCAATTGCGCAGTAAAACACAAAACTTTTGGGGTTTTCTTAACCGATATTAATGAAATTTTCTACAGTATATCTTATTGTACAATAGAATATGTGTGTATTCTCAAAAGTATCTCAAATATCTGTTTTTCAGTATACAAAATCTAACTATGTCCATAAATAGTTGTTTGGGTATACTTGTGTGTTCTTCTAACTTGGTCCATTTTTGTCTTATTGTGTCCAGTGCTAGTTCCATTAGTATGCTGTGGGAATTGTTAACTCTGTCTTTAAAATTTATCGCGTTCTTTATGTTGTACTTTGAGTCTATTGTCCGATTTTTTAATACATTAATAATATATTTGCACAGCTCGTAAGAAGGAGATCCGATGGAGGAACATATTGGCCTCAGTGGCGTTCCTTCTTTGTGTATCTTCGGATGTATATTCTCGGAGGTACCGCTGTTGTTGTAGTCAGCTTATTTCCTTCGTCCTTTGAAATAAGAATAATTTTGCCAAGAAGTTGGTGTTTTACCCTGAACCCATTAAAAATGGGTAAAAGGAGTATAATGTTTTTGTGCAAAATGTAAATGTATGTAACAGGCAGAAGTTGAATTATATTCTTGATCTCAGAACCTATAAGAGCTAGAGAATTTTAGCTGTCCTTTTATTTATGTAATTGTCCACATTCATTGGTACGGTTTTGTTACACTTATCTGATGATAAGATTTTTATATTTTTATGTTCTTTTAAGAATTTACGTGTCTGTTTTACTTTGTCTAATATTGCTCGATCCCTAGTGATTTAGTTATTCTTAGTTTTATGCTCTTTAACCAATAAAGAAGTGCGCGCCGCCTCTTGTGTTTCTTTGTCTTTTATTGTTTGAACTAACTCTTCACCGTCTGCAATGTATGTTAAGAGAAGGAAATCTCTTTAATGATCGGCAGAGCGAACTTCGGCCCTTTTGCGAGTAATGCTTCTATGTTTGGCGGGAATTCTATTTTCGTTTTGTTTATGAACCACTCTTTTTTGGTGTTGTTGTCCGCTAGTGTAAGGTTTCGCTGATCTCGTAGCTTGTCGGGTTTCGTTTCTTGAACGTTGTTGTTATTTTGTTTTCTATGTTTCTCTCGTTTTCAAGATAAGCTCCATAAACTGATAAACTGTTCAGGTCAATAATACATACACCCATCAAAAGGGTTGCTTCCACCAATGAGCAGCGACAAGCTCAAATTGTCCACCAATTTGGAGTATGCAACTGGCCATTGGAACCATTGGAGATTCTCAAAGTTGGAAAGAAGAGAGGCGGCTGTTTTCAACCGTGTCAGTTCGTTTGTTTTCTGGTCGTTGAATTATATGAGGTAGACTGTAACCTGCTTAGCCATCTTGTTAAAACATTTTCGATAGATGTTTGCAGATATTGAGTTGGATGAATCAATTCAAGATATTTGTCAACCTAAATAAATAAAAAGGTAAAAGAAGTGGTTGATTTCGAACACCAACTTCTTCAATGATCTTTCTTCCCATTCAGTCGTGTAAAAGACTACGAGAGAAAACTGATGAAATGATTTTTTTTGTTGAGCAAATAAACAATTTATAAACTTAATGCCTCACATTTTAGCTGGCTGCAATAAGTCGTCAATAGGAGTGAGCTTCGAAGGGAACAGTATAATTTGCTTAGCTGCCTCGATACTTAGCTGCATCGGTAAGATAGCTGCCTGAAATTTTCATTTCGCTGCAATAAGAGCTTATTTTGTATGAAATTAATAACGTTAAGCGCATCTAAATTAACAGCCTTTTGCACTTAAGCGCCTCATATCGGCAGTAATTTTTTCCAATTTCTATGAATATCATAGAAGTCAACTGTGCCATCTATGATCAGATGATTTGATTTTTGATTTGTTTTTCTTATGCATACAATAAACTATATGGAAATTGAATTAAATGCCGCCAAAACCATCGTTAAATACATAAAGTTAATAAAAACTATCAAATTAATTTATTTAACTTAGTACTGTTGAAAAGAATTCGGTTCAACTTAAAAAAAAAATGGAGGTTACTATGAAATCGATTCACTATTAGGGGAAACAAAATTAAGTTAACTGCCTTTTAAGGATAGCTGCCTCTAATGTCTGTGCAAAGTACATGAGGCAGCTAAGCACATTATACTGTATAAGCCTTCTTGACAGAATAGTTTAAAATATTCTAACGGGGATGAAAACTTGCCATTCGTGATTAATATATAGAGCAAAGATCGGGGGATCTCCCACTTGGGTACTACCAAGTAGAGCACTCTAACATTTACTACTGGCGAGCGTTAAATGTTAAAGCGTTCGATAATTAGAAGACCCGTGAAGTATTTGTTCTATTATGTGCACCAAATATAGCAGCGGCTAATTATACTCTTTATATTATATATATAATAATTAAACTGTGAAATATCACACAGAGTTAAACCTGTTTTTCGTACGTATCTTTGGACATCTGCATTGCTCCAGGATTTTAGTCCAAGCCGTCAAAAGTTGTCTTCGATTTTACTGCTGCAAATTTGTTTGCAAATTTGTTTACGCATTAGAAGTGCGAAAATTCAGAAATCTTAACATGTTCGGTATACTGACACTCACTTTGTTGGCCAGGCGAACGCTGAACTCTGTTTTTAGTTTTTTATATGGCGCGTTTGTGCAACAGTTCTCTCAAACTGTTTACGTGCTGGGTTCCTGTTGTCTTCACTGATTACCATCCCGCCGTGGCCATTCTATCGCGACAATCCTCTGAAATGGCAAAAACCGGTACATACCGAGCACAGCAGGCTGGCGATTCCAGCGATGAAGCCAAGAAAAAAAGAAATGGTTGAAGATATTAAAATAAAACTAAGGAAAACTAACTTCAGCCTATGGACATGGTAGCTTAACCCAGTCTTAGTATCAAATATAGGTTTATGCCAGCTCTTTGGATGTGAGCCTGTGTAATCCTATTCTGAGGATCTTAGTTTAAGCTGATATATTTTCAATAGCATTAGTTCTAGTTTTTATCACCACAGTTTAAAATGGCTGTACTACGAAGACATTGTGGCTGAGTTTGATTTTATTTCACAGCTCAAGCCGTAAGAGCTATGAAGCTAAGATGTTCACCCGATTGAAAGTTTTTTGTTGAAAATCTAAATGGGTTCAAAATCTTTTTTAAAGATCTTCGTGATTAATCATTTGAGACTTGTTCCACACTTTTTATAATATTTATCTTTCATGGCTGATAATGTAGGTCAAAGATTGAATTGGCCAAGTTC
This sequence comes from Drosophila littoralis, assembly GCA_018903485.1. Classification (NCBI taxonomy): domain Eukaryota; kingdom Metazoa; phylum Arthropoda; class Insecta; order Diptera; family Drosophilidae; genus Drosophila; species Drosophila littoralis. The sequence continues at coordinate 177,972 of JAEIGF010000362.1, read as the reverse complement.
ATTCACAAAGATCCATTAGAAAACCCATTAAAAGCGTTCGCTTGCATTTTATATTTATGCATACACATGCTAGACATTCTGACCGTTAACTGCATGTCACTAGCATCAAATTATCGTGTTTCGATTATTTTGCTGTTTGACGTATCTATGTATTGTAAGGTTGGTAATAGTACGGATAGACCTAAATTTTCTTTGCCGCGGGCAAGGCCGGTGACTTTGTTGGAAGTCAAACGTGGTAATGGGTGTGCAAGAGCTTTTTCTTTTAACTAATACAGTAATTTGAATAAATAAATAAACATATGGAACAGAAGTGTTCAAGATTTGAATCGCAGATATCTCGCTTAGTAGTTCGATGCACAGACCAAAGCCACGCATGCTCTTCACGTCCCCTATGCAATATAGGAATGTTTTTCATTACAACCTTACCACTTTCCCCTTTTGGGAATGAAGTAGCCAACCAATTAGCCTAATGCTGGCATTTGTACAAACATACCAACACTGGTCTAATATTCTATGAGTTCGAGCCTATCATCAAAGGAATCGAACCTATTATGTGGAGTGAGATGTTTCATTCAACTGTTAACATGGCTCTTTACAAGTGCGATATCAACTGAAAAATATCAAGTTCCAGTTAATAGAGGAGTGCTAATGTAATCATAAATCGACACATATCTCATTAACCAGTAAATAACCATTTGTTATTTTTGCAGTGACAAATTTACGAGATTTTGCCAATGGAAAAACCTGGAGCTTAATATACAAGTACGTAACTGTAATTTGAATTTCCCACTCGCAAATAAATATTTAATTTATATCAAATACTTTCAGTTATCTATGAATGACTTTAGCGTACACAGAATAATTGGTCGCGGAGGCTTTGGAGAAGTCTACGGTTGTCGAAAAGCCGATACTGGAAAAATGTACGCAATGAAATGTTTAGACAAAAAACGTATTAAAATGAAGCAAGGTGAAATGCTAGCATTAAATGAACGCAATATGTTACAAGCCGTTAGCACAGGAGTAAGTTAGTAAATTAAAATATTAGTTTTAGTAATATACCTTTGCATTTGCTTTAAATAGATTGATTGCCCTTTCATCGTGTGCATGACGTATGCGTTTCACACCCCAGACAAGCTTTGTTTCATATTAGATTTGATGAATGGTGGTGACTTGCATTACCACCTCTCACAACATGGAGTTTTCAGTGAAGATGAAATGAAATTTTATGCTGCCGAGGTAATCAGTAACTATATAAGGTGAAAATAATATAATACAAATAAATTTTTCCATAGGTTATTTTGGGTTTGGAACATATGCATAAACGCTATATTGTCTATCGAGATTTAAAACCTGCAAATATTTTACTGGATGAAAATGGTCATATTAGAATATCTGATTTAGGTCTGGCATGTGATTACTCAAGAAAAAAACCTCATGCTTCAGTGGGAACGCACGGATATATGTCACCAGAAGTATTATCAAAGGGAACATCGTACGATTCATGCGCGGATTGGTTTAGCTTTGGTTGCATGCTATACAAGCTCCTTAAGGGTCATTCCCCATTCCGCCAACACAAAACAAAAGATAAACATGAGATCGACAGAATGACATTAACTATGGTAAGCTATTTTAACATATTGAACGTTAGTCAGGACCTTGTCCACAGCCAGCCAGACTCTGCGGAATTAAAGTACCATCAAAACTTAATTTGCCTCTTATGCAAAACACTAAAGTGAATTTGTAAAAAAACACTTTCTTCTATGAGACTTCTTCAGACTCAACACCAAACTCAACTTGACTAACCGACTTAATATTATTTAATGTATATATACTTAATTAAGTTACTGCTTAAAATTTTAAATATTTTAATGCAATTTTATTTTCCATAGTACGGACAAATCCGATAAATCATGCAGTGTGTAATTTTTAACAAGTAAGAGGTTCTACTCCACACCAAATGCAGCTCGCGCTACGCGCTCTTTTGCTTTAGTAGTAATAAAGATAAATTAAAAAAAATAGTTTCCTTGGCATTGCTCGAGCTCGCAACTGACGGCATTACTTACTGCTGCCTCTTCTCAACAGCCACACCAGCCATAATAAAAATAAATAAAAATTAGTTCGCTCACGCTACTTGTCACCAATTATAAATTCTTAATGAGAAAAAAACGTATTAAAATAGCAGCACAGAAAACAATACCATCGCAATTGCAATGCTGTTGATAGAATTCGAAGCATACGCGCGTGAATGAATATCCGCTAGCTGCCGCAAACACGTGAGCAGGCAAAACACATTTTCTTTTGTGTTTCTAAACCGATCTTGATGAAATTTTTAGCAATTATATATATACATATCAAGTTTGGTGACTCTAGCTCTTATTATTTACAACAACTTCTCAAAAAAAAGGATTTTGATATCGATTATTATTGATTACTTGGACAAGTTTCGAATATCGGAAACAAACTTAATCTGCGAGGGCACTAGGAGGACCTACAGCTGAAATTTCAAGTCTCTAGCTACTGTAGGCCATAAGGACGGACTGACGGACAGACAGTCAGATCGATTCGGCTATTGATGCTGATCAAGAATATATATACTTTATGGGGTCGGAGATGCTTCCTTCTGCAAGTGGTGCGATCTGTCGTGAGTACGAGCCCTACCGGGGCAACAATTTTTTATTTTTGGCTGGTGTGGCTGTTGAGTAGAGTCGACAGCAAGTAATGCGGTCAGTTGCGAGTTCAAACCCTGCCAATGGAACCTTTTTTTTTGTAATTTATCTTTATTAATTCAAACGACCTGCATTTGGTGCTGGAATAAGAGTGTTCAGGGTATTCCCTAGTCAGGAGCTCCCGACTAGAACCTCTTACTTGCTTATTATATTATTGTTCTACCGTATTTTTTCGCGACTGAGTAGCGAGAAGGATGCAGCAGGTATGCTAAAGTTTTGCTCTTTATTTTTTTACTCCGCAATCGTGGTGGTGAGTTCTGCAGACCGCTTCACGAAGAAAGGACAGGGCCGGTGACCATACTGAGACTCTATAGAATAAACGTGACCAGATAATTCCTGAGTATATCTCATTTCAGCCCAATGAATTAAACCGGCTTTTAGCTTTTATCAAGTCGAGAATTCTATCTAGTACCAACTCTAGGTGACTCACAGAACAGATGCGCAAATCCATAAAGCTTTGCATAAGATTACACAATAAGATACTTTCCGCCAGATCCAAGTGAAACAAGTAAGCGGTTCTAGTCTAGGGATATCCTGAACCCCTTCTTCCAAAACCAAATGCAAATAGAAGCTACATGTCAAGTTTGGTGACTCTAGCTCTTATTATTTACCAAAATTGGCCAAAAAACAGGATTTCGATATAGATTTTTATCGATTACTTGAAAACGGGGCAAGTTATCGAATATCGGAAACAAACTCGATCTGCGCAGGCACTAGGAGGACCTACAGCTAATCCTTGCGTTCATACATACGGACAGACGGACGGACGGACGGACAGACAGGCAGACGGACATGGCTGGATCGACTCGGCTATTGATGCTGATCAAGAAAATATATACTTTATGGGGTCGGAGATGCTTCCTTTTGCCTGATACATACATTTTCACAAATACATTATACCCTTTTTACCCATTTTCAATGGGTTCAGGGTGTAAAGAATATTAATTTTGTGCAATGTATATTTTGCTGTCTGTTCACTTGCTAGAGTGTCTATTTACTGAGTTTTGTGCATGTAGCTACATATTCTACAGTCTAATGAATGCAATAAAAGAATAGAATATAAGACAAAAAGTCATTAAACACTGTTAGTAATAACAATATTAATTATACTTTTTAAATGTCAACATTTTTTGTAACTTACATATTTTCTTCTTTTTCAACAGAATGTCGAACTTCCAGATTCATTTTCAGTGGAATTAAGGAATTTATTGGATATGCTTCTTCAAAGAGATGTACCTAAGCGTCTTGGTTGTATGGGGAATGGGTAAGATAAAAGGTCAAATTAAATGTTTTATTTTTAATTCAATTCCAATTTAATTTAAAGTGCTGACGAAGTCAAAATGCATAATTTTTTTTCTGGAATTGATTGGCACCAGGTTTATATTCAAAAATACACTCCGCCATTAGTGCCACCTCGAGGCGAAGTGAATGCGGCTGATGCCTTTGATATCGGCTCTTTTGACGAAGAAGATACGAAAGGCATTAAGTTAAACGACAATGATCAGGATCTCTACAAGCACTTCTCATTAACGATTTCTGAAAGGTGAGCCAAAAAATAGAATTAGTGTTAATCCTAAAGTCTTAAAGGGAACGGTACTTTACTTGAGGAAGCGCAACTGAAAAAGTAAACAGTTTCTTAAAACTGATGATTTTAATTAATTGGGATAAACGTTGTTGACGGCAACCGTTGTTGACCCTCCGGCCTTAAAGTACTTACACTGGACCACCAATGACAAAAGCGCCAAGACGGCCCCTCTGATGGGGCAGCATTCTTAAGCACAGCGGTAGACCACTAACCGAGGGAATGCTCGCTTGAAGACGCATCTTGCCAGATTTGTCTTTACCACTGGATGCCGACCATTAACGAATGTGGTAGCAGATTACCCGGCGTCTTGCCTGAGACAGGAGAAATTCCCAAACCACCTCAACAGACCACTTATTAGGAGATGCCCAGGGATGAGGGGATGAGGCGCCAAAAGGGACCATTCAATAAGTTAGCCGCAACTTCAATCTTCTGTGTGTTTATAAATCTTTGTACATTGAAAGCTAAAGCTGACCACTTTATAAAATCTCTAATGTCGACACTCAATCGTGTGTGTAGATTAATTTAACGATTTTTTTTATAACGTAGCTAAAATAAGAACACCGATTTAAAGACCCACAATCTTCTGAATTAAGCGGAAAAAGTATTCTAACGAACCAGATTGATATGATTTGCTCCACTTGAATTCGCAAGAAAAAAATAGGACGTACTGCCTCAAATCATTAAGGGATATTAGGCTCGCGGTTAAGCACCAAAACTGATAAGTGAGTGATTTTTATACCCTGAACCCATTGAAAATGGGTAAAAAGAGTATAATATTTTTGTTCAAATATGAATGTATGTAACAGGTAGAAAGAAGCATCTCCGACCCCATAAAGTGTATATATTTTTGATCAGAATCAATAGCCGAGTTGATCTAGCCATGTCCGTCTGTCTGTCCGTCCATCTGTCCGTATGTATGAACGCGGAGTTTGAGGCCATTCGGATGGTATCAAAAAAGCTTCTTAACGTGCACCTTCATCACATAACTACAGTAACTACAGTGGAAATTTCAGCTTCCCAGCTATAACTTTATAGGCTGTACGTTGATCACCAATCAGTCAGTCAGGACAACCCGTTTTATATATAGAGATTGATAAATATATTGTCCCAAACTTACATCAACATCCCTGCAGAAAGATATTTGGGTGTGTTTGGGCTCGTGTGTGTGGTCGCTAAGCTGTGAAAAAATAAGTTTTTGCGCATGATTGAAAGTTGATTGTTAAGTTTTGATTATTTAATACCCAGAACCCACGTACAGTGGGTAAAGTTATTATATAATATTATACCCCATGGGTTTGTGTAAATGTATGTTACTGGCAGAAAAAGCATATCCGACCCCATAAATGCATACATTCTAGCCATGTCCGTCTGTCTGTCCGTATGTATGAACGCAAGGATCTCAAAACCTATAAGAGCTAGGGACTTGAAATTTGGAACGTAGGCTTTCCTAGTGCCCGCACAGTAAGAGTTTATTTCCGATAATCGATAACTTGCCTATTATCTATTAGGCAAATCTCTTATGTTTTCAGGGTCACCAAACTTGACATGTAGCTTCTAGCACAGTATATATATAATGCTATATATCAGGTATCTTTCATTTTAAAGCTATCGCCTCCACCCCGCTACTACCACATAGGCATAGATCAAGTAAATAGGACAATTTGTATTGCCCACCAATTTGGTTCACCATTTCACTCACATTCACGCACGTGAATTTAATTTTAAAGTGGAAAAAAAAGTTTTTAATTTCTTGTTGTTTCTTTTGTTTAGGTAAATGGTGCGTTCTAATTTTAGCCAATTGTCACTCTGATAAAAGCTGCTTACATAGAGTAACAGGATACCAGATTCGAAATAAACAAAATATATTAGCATTAAAAAAAAAAATAAAAGATTTTAGCCAATAAGTTTCTTATACAATTTTTTCCATCTCTTTGCCACTGTCCACTGGCTTAAGAAATGTCACATTTTCGAATTTCACATATTGGTGTCCCACCGGTTGACGGAATCATGTGAGTGGGAAAAGTACCGCTTCTTTAAATAAACAGCTGATCGAGTTGCTTTAATTTACATAAGCACCGCAAAGTTTTTCTTCCAAAATTCAAATAATGCGCTCTTGAAGTAAGGGCTCCATTTTAGGGACTCTACGACATTTCGCAAACTTTAAATTCTAAAAACTGTGCGATTATTATAATTTTAAATTTCTTATTTAAAGTTGCCGCTTGAATTGGTTGATATATCAGCTGTTTATGGTTATGATACTTTCACATTTTTCACAACATCGATAGAAATTTCGATTAATCATCGCAAAAAACAGGAAATGTTCGGGGCGAATTTACACATTTTTGAAAAATGTTCGAAATGTGTTTTCTTATGGGGAAACGTACAGGCCGCATTTTACACATTTTGCAAAAATGGCACTTTTTCCAAAATGTGTAAATTCGCCCAAAACATTTCGTGACAGAGGCTATAACTCCCAAAAAAAAACAAATAATAATCTAAATCAAATTGACACTAATATAGCTTCGTGTGTAAGAAGCTACTGGCCGGTGTACGAATCTCAGTCTTGCCAGGTTCAGCAAGTTTACAAGACACTTGTTAGTTGCTGGGATGGAGGGTTTAGGGAGAGGGGAAGTGTTTCAAACGTCGCTAGCAGGGCTGCGTGTATCCGGAACGACCGAGCTGACCTTCAGCGTTCGATGGATAGCACAGCGTTCCCTGCCGGAGCTCGCCTCAACACATACGCAAACTACTGCTGGGATTGTTCTCATGAAAGACGAAATGAAGCCTCGTCTCTCTATACACCACGCTTTAGGTTAGGGAAAGGGGGTTATGTTGAGCACCGGCTAGCCACGGTGCCCGAGATTAGTATTAATAAGAAATGGAAAGGATTAGCAGACATTCTCTATAAACAACACTTTATTCACACTTCTTTCTCTGTAATTGTTATGCACTACCCTACTCTGTTTCCCTACGAAAAACCTTGGTGCACTGTCTGGAGCCCAAGAGCTCCGCTACCCATTTGGGGTTATGTTTGTCCCTTTGTCCGTTTCGACACACGCCGGCACGCTCGCAGGCGAGCCGTGTGCTTTCCTCGGTCGGTCAACTTCGCCGCGAGCTTTCGCAACTTCACCTCGGACCTTTCGCTCTTCGCCGCCGAACTGAAGTTGCGCTCTCAAAGACGGTGTTGAGCAATCGATCACCAACGCACGGTTGTTGTGACAGCCGGCGGTTGGATTCAAACTGGGTTCCTTGCCCTTAACTAGCTTCAACATATCGGCACCTTGCCTTGACTGTTCTTATTACTAATACAATGCTTATATACTATACAATGCTTACCATATAATTGGAATTATGAACTATGGCGTGGCTTCCTTAGTGGCCGCCTCACACGTGTTTTTTATTGAACACCTTATTTTGTCAAGGTGCTATTGAGGTTAGGGTGTATAGGTAATAAAAAAAAAACCTCGGTTCGTAGTATTTGGCCTTGTCGATATGGAGGATCGATACCGGGTTAATATCCGTATTCACAGACGAGTGGTCGCAAGTCTTACAATGTCGCACTATTACTGACCTGACAAAACGCTCACGTGTGCTATTGTGGGTGCCCAAGGGCTTTTTTGTTGTCCGTTTTAATTATGACAAATGCGAATGACTGATGCGACGGGATTTAAGCAACCTTTTTCCGCCCATTTACTACTGAAACAGGTATTTCTTTAGTTTTATGTATAGCTTTGAAAATAAGTTTGAATCAAATCAAACACAACTTGAAACATCGCCAAAAAATCTTTGAATCGTATTTCTTACACAGAAGTTTGGATTCTGCGAAAAGTGTGTTTAGCACGTCTCAAATGATTTTTCAGATAGATCTTTGAAAATGAATCTGAGCGCGAAAACACCGACCAAATCTTGACTCCCATTTTCACCAAGGAATGCATTTTTCGAAAAGTGTGAAACACCTAAAATGACTTTCAACAAAGATCTTTAAAAATTAGTTTAAGGTCGATTTTCACGATTTTTTCACACTTGCGGGTGGAATTGGCCGAAACCCCGTCTTAACGTGCACCTTCACCACATAAGGTAACTTCAGTGGAAAGTTCAGCTAGTTTGCACACACTTTCGATCAACGCTTCTAATGGCCGTAGAAAAATAACGCCTCTAGTGAAGTGTGCTCTGCAAACAAGGTGACAATTCTGAAGCGCAAAGCCATTTTAATTTATGAAACTTTCCAAACACTGCAAAATGCTCTAATATACAGTTTCGATGGAAATTTCGGCTCAGAGTGAAATCGCCTGTAGGATTCAGCGCTGGACGCAATCTGATCATTGGAAATATCAAATTATATATTTGCCACAGCACTTAAAAATATTGGAAAAAAAATTTATATTCAAGAGAGTGGCAGGTGGATCACCTGTGGCGCTCAGGGAGTTATCCCACCAATTCAACAGATCGCTGGATGCATCATTCTGCTTAAGCTGGACCCAACATCACAGGACAAGTGGGAAGAGAAGCTAGAGCACTCGTCGCTCGTCAACTTTATACCATCGTGAAAGCATATGGATACGTTTCTGGAGCAGAGATGCCGAACCATGGAAACTGTAAATTTTTTTTATCTCAACCTATGCCTCTAGCCATTTGATGGGAAAAACTAGAGCATTTTACACAAATGGAACCGTCATTAATTGCCACTAACTAACGACGCTTCTGACTGCGTTTTTTATGCTACCACTGGTTATGGGATGACTCCTGCTTTACGTCTTAGGGAAGCAAAACGAATTGTGCTTTGTGCTTTGTGCTTGAATTGTGTAAAGAAAGGTCATCAATTTTGATCATGCAGCTCCGTCCGTTCGAACCAGCGGAGCGAATCATCGTTCTCTGCTGCCTTTAAATAACTCTAATTTTCCGTCTGGCTAGCAGACTGCGCCTACTGATTTATCGTCAGTTGCCCATGCCTTTTTCTCTAAGTCGTCACCATCTACCTCCACCTTTCTTGCTATCCTGTATCTTAGAAGTTATGTTATCCTCTTGGCTATTGCTATGGAGTTCTTCAAAAATCGCTCCAGCACTTTGATTCCTTGTAGTGGCTTTTTGGATGTCGGTTCTCAGCTTCCCTTCATAACTTCTCGCCTTGCTCACCAGCTTCAGTTAGAGAAGCACAAGTCTCAAGTCTCTGAGCACTCAATATGCCTCACAGTTTTGTTAGCGCCTACCATTACTGATATTTAAGTTTTACCATCAACACTACAAATTGGAACACTCCCGCTGACATACGACTTGCAGATTCGTCTTTCTTTAAGCCACAAGGCGTGGACTTGCTGCTTAAAACTAGTCTTTTTTTATGAGCTTCTTCAGAAAACAAGTCTTGGTTGGAAAGTTTCTGGAGTCGGATCACGTTTGCGTGGGTCCACGTTGATTGCAAAGCATACTGTAGGCAAGTTCTGAAGAAAGTGCTGATGAATTGGTGCAATGATTTTGGGAGATAGAATCCTGCTTCGAAACTACACCAACCACTTCAATATTCTGTTCGCATACCCTTCAAGCGAAGTTTGGTATGTCTTGGGAAGTCACTGGAACGGAAATTACAAAATCGTCCAGACCTGGAGAATCAATATTCAAATTTTTAAAGAATGTTTAGATCTGGGTCATATGTCACCTGTCGCTTCAGAGTCCTTAGGACTTTCTCCCTCACTACTGCGTCTTTAAAGAAGACAGCAATGACAAAGTTGCGAGTCGTTTTCGACGGCTCAGGATATTGGTTATAGCACCAGACGATATTCTCCAATGCATTCTGTGGCGAGGCTCGACAGAACTGGATGATTTTTAAGCTGGATATAGTTACACATGGAGCAAATCCAGATTAATATCTCTCTGTCCGTGTTATGCATTAGCCTTCTATGGTTGAGGAAACTAACTTCCTAATTATCGGATTCTGCGGCGTGACTTTTACGTTGACGACCTCATTTCAAGAAGCAAAGGAAATTCTTAATCAGACGCCTGAAACCCTGGCAAATGGGGGCCTCGACCTGCGAAAGTGGTGCTCAAGTAATGCTGCTATGCTGAAAGGGATACTCGCAATAGGACAGAGAATCTTCCTTTAAGTTTGATGATGGGAGCGAGGACCTACTATCATCATTAGCATCAGCTTGGCATGAGGTTGGCAGCAGTTTTGAGAAAGCATAGCATCTTAAATTTCGCAACTGACTTAGAAGTTCACGGTTTCTGCGAGGCAAGCATCTAAGCGTATGGGTCTACGTCATTTATCGATGACCTTCTGTAAGTAGTTTTTGTTTTCCAAATCGTGTGTAGATCCTTTGCAAACAATCGGATTTACTCACGAGAGGATCTACACCAACTTAATTAAATCAATCTTCCCTGTGGTTCAACGGCTCAAAATTTCTATGTGGAAACAGAGAGGACAGAATTCGAACTAAGAAAAAGGTCTTTGTTGCGTTATGTCCCTTCGTTGATATATCTGCCAAATACTTGTTAACTCTTTAAATACAATGCAGCGTATATGGTCGCGAATATTTATAAATACATACACATAAGCAGACATCCTAGACTAACAGTGTGTGATATACATATAACCACCTCTTACTGCGGCTCGTTTAGAGAGCACACCTGTGGGAAGTTTGGAAATCACTGCGGTCGAGAAGAGTTGTTAAGCTTTTAACCTTTTTTGGATGATTTCGGCATCCTTGGAGTTGATGGTCGCCTGAAAAACTCTTCGCTGGATTTCGAAGCTCGCCATCCAATAATTCTTCTGCGGCACCATCCCATTAAAGGTTCACTCATCACAAGATTTCACAATCTGAACTTACACGCTGGTCCACGGGCGCTTCTGGTTCATAATCGGGTGCAGAATTAGCTGGTTGGTGGAAGGAAGACCATATCCAAGATGGTTGGGAAATTCGTGAGATGATTTCGGTCCAATCTTCGTTTAGTAGAGCATATAAAGGCTGAACTTCCCAAAAAACGACTGCTTGTCGAGCCTTTCAAGTCTCGGGCGTTCTTCTATAAGCCAGACGTAGGAAAAAAAAGCTCCAGTCAAATCCTACATGGCTGTTTTCGTTTAGCTTCTTGAAGCCCAGTGCGCGTATGCAGATAATTTTTTAATAGTTTTTATATTTGAAATGCAGCGCATCTGTATGCCCTATTAAGCTTTTAAAAATATTCAAATCTTTTAAATAGTAAGCCTTGATTAGACATTAATGTACAACCGCGATAAGTTAAGTATTATTCCATAGCTTTACAGCTTTAAAACGTGACGCGTACATTACTGATAACATTATATTACCATCAGGGCTAAGATATTTTGTTCGTGCACACCAACGCCACGAAATATTTAATTTATATATATATGTATTTTGTATTTTCTAAACTCGTAATTTACAATATATTGCGTTTGGCTGACAGTCTGAGAGTCGCCAAAGCAATAATCGAGAAGAAACTTTTCGACGATTTGATGTTGTCAATGTCAATATCGGTTGAACCTAATTGAAAAAATCGCACTTGCTTTTTACTAACAAACATAATATTTTGATTTATACAGGTGGCAACAGGAAGTGTCTGAGACTGTATTTGAAACAATCAACGCGGAAACTGATAAAATCGAGCACAAAAAGAAAGCTAAACAAAAACAACACTTTGACGCAGATGAAAAAGAATCGGACTGCATACTGCATGGATACATCAAAAAATTAGGAGGATCATTTGCTTCCTTATGGCAAACCAAATATGCTAAATTATATCCGAACCGGTATGGTATTTACTTCTATTCTTCCCTTTATTTTTATTAATTTTTTTCTGAATTAACTAACATTTAGTTACACATTGCATCAGCATGTGATCATGTTTAATGAAGCCGTTATTTTTTTTATAGATTATTATTATAATGAAATGGATTTTGCAAATTGTTCAGAGGAAACGTTTTGTTTATTCGTTAAAATAGATATCAACTAATATAGTCTGTTACACATTTTCAAATTTCAAAATCTTAGGAAATATTCAATTGCAATTAAAAAATATGTGCAAAAAGTTGACATTTTTGTGTTAAAAAATTGAGGAAAGGCAAAAAAAAAAATTAGGAGGATCATTTGCTTTCTTATGGCAAACTAAATATGCTAATTATATCCGAACCGGTATGGTATTTACTTCTATTCTCCCCTTTATTTTTATTATTTTTTTTCGAATTAACTCACATTTAGTTACTCATTGCATCAGCATGTGATCATGTTTAATGAAGCCGATATTTTTTTATAGATTATTATTACAATGAAATGGATTTTGAAAATTGTTTAGAGGCAATGTTTTGTTTATTCGTTAAAATAGATATCAACTAATTTAGTCTGTTACACATTTTAAAATTTCAAAATCTTAGGAAATAATCAATTGCAATTAAAAAATATGTGCTGACTCATAAAGATACCCACATACATATGTGTCCCGTAAGATAGTCCATAGATAAGCGAATAAGTTAGCCAATTACCAATTGTATAATGAATTTCACAGTGGACAGTTGGTGCTTATCCGTCTAGCACACTTTTTTATTTCGTAAGAACGTCAAGCTTATTTACATTACTAATTGAATATTGCCTATACTACTTATTTTAATGTTTGAATGTGTAAAATACCTTATTGATGGCTTATCTATTGGTTTTCTATGCTAGCTTTTTAACTAACAAACTTTTTAAACCTTGCCTTTGAAAATTGTGTAAAATTATGTAAAAATATGGGCTATTCTGTTGCAAAATGTTAATTTTTAACTTATAATAAAGATAAAAATTATTCACATATTAAAGTGACTCTCTGTAAGTCCATTTATTTTATTTTATTTTTTTTCATTATTTCATTTGGTCGACAAATCGAGGGTGAACGTTTAAGAATAAGGGAACCCCTAACAGTACACAAAAATGTCTAATAACATTCCCGTTTTCAGTCCGGTTAGCAATGCTTTTATTCACACCTAATTTTGTTAGTTACGTTATTAGCATATACAAAAAGTTAATATTGAAATAAAAAGATAATTGGCGGAAATGAAAAGAAGGGGATCTGAAAATTATTAAATCATTAAATATAGAGATCTGAAAATTTAAGTAATACTACTTGACTTGAGGTTGAAGATGCAATTTTATAATGATACCAGTTATATTGATATATTGATATTTATTTAGTAAGTCTGCTATTTATTTGGAAAAATTGTTGGTGTATAATTATACGGTTTTTTGCAAATGAACAAGTTTTTGAAGAATAATTACTTGAGTATATACGCGTCAAATCGAGTGTTATTATAAATCGTCGCGAATGAAATGTATTTCTTGAATCATTGTTTTGCAAAAAATAGGGTAGCAAAAGCAACATTATCGAAACAACAACTTCAATAATTTACCGACAATACACCAAGAGATATAAAAATCCTAGGTCATGTATGTTGGTGGATTCACGCAAGATATGGTGAGATGTTGACCCAACTTGATCTAACTTCGTAAGCTTACAGTATACCTAAAGAAAATGAAAGTGCACCGAAACAAATATACCTGTTGCTTCTTCAATATGATAAAAACATGTCTACAAAGGAGGTTTGTCTAAGATCCTACTGAATAGTCAAATTGAATTCCGTCCAGTCTTATGCAATCAGTTGACAGTTGCCTTCCTTACATTTGGTAATCTTTCCGGCAAAAGTGGGTTATAACCCCTCGGTATGTGATACAACCCTACGTTATTGGGAGGTTGTGGTCCGGTTGCAGGCCCCATGGAAAATAATTTTCTTATCAAACTAACTAACGAAAATTGCAGTTGAGCTTTTGAAAACGAATGCTTTATGAAGGACACCTAGGATGCAGGATTTTTCATCCACGACTTGGAGAACAATTCTAATGACCAATTGCATGTCACATGCATAGATGACACGCTCTGCATCTTCCTCCACGTTGTTGGTGGACAGCCAACAACTTGGTGAGATAAGAATTCACTCAGTCTTGATTTCTGGCCTCAATGTTTGGGATGAGTCGGTCCAGCGGCCTTTATTTGACGCGTCTCACTGGCCTTGCCACTTTTCACCCCCTTCTTCGTCGCTGGATTCAAAGATTGCGTATTCTCTGCCATGTGTCTTGCGGTGAACCATTGTTCTTTCTGCTACCAGTTAATCCAAGAGCATCACTACACTCGTAACGCCGGCTCTTCCGACCTGACACTGTTATACTGTTTTGACCGCACGTCAGGCATCATTTGAAAATATTTAAGACATATTTAAGTCTTTAAGCTGCGTAAAGTACAACCTATATGCTAACACCTGTCAACGGAATTCCCTGCGGATTGAGCATGATAGCTGAGTGTCCTCTTCAAGCTTGTGGCCTTCGTGTTAATGTTAGTCAGGTTCTAGCAAAGACCGGTTTTCAGCAATTTGATTGCCTTGCCGAATCCCACATACGTGAGCCACTCCTGGACAGTGTCAATTGGTTAACTGTTCCTTCAGCATAGGGACAAATTGCAAAATATCGTCTAAAAGTGGCCCAGCACAGATCACCGTGGAACACTCCCTAGTCCTGCTCTGTTCTCCCAATTGTATCATACTTGAGTACCCGTATTTTGAAATCACTGCTGATCACGAGTACCAATTATTGTGCAACCATTCTTTTTAATCAACACTTGAAACCCTGTGTAATGGCCATCATCAATAACTCTTTAGATTTGTAGTTTGGTGCCCTTGGCAGCTCGGCGTGCTTTTAAAAAACCGTATCTGAAGCTTGTTGTTCTTAAAACGCGTGGCAATGCTCAAAACATCTCTATATATCACATCTCCCGTGGCACTTATGAGCAGTAGGTTCGATCAAGCTCTAACAACTAATTTCTGGTCCAGAGCACCAGAGGTCTTTCCCAAGCTGTCTGCCATTGGTTATCTGCATCGTGCCTGGCAGTAGAGGCTCTTGGGAGTTCTCCCAATTGGCTGAAGTCAGATTACCCGTTTGAAATTTACAATTCGGGTCTGAGGAGGGATTTTCCTGTTCTTATCATTTTTTTTTCAATAAGTACTAGACGCTGGAGTTATCACCTACGCTGTACTGTGCGTTTTTTGGCTGGTGGGTCTGTTGAGTAGAGACGGCGGCAAGTATTGCGGGTAGTTGCGAGTTCGTACCCTGCCAAAGGAACCTTTTTTTTTTTTAAATTTATCTTTATTACTACAAACGAGCGCGTAGCGCGAGCTGCATTTGGTGTTGCAATAAGAGGGTTCAAGGTATCCCCTAGTCGGGATCTCCCGACTAGAACCTCTTACTTGTTATAAGCTAAATTATCTTATTCTGCAAGCCGATTGGTCCCAACTTACAACTGTACAGATATCGATTTTGCTATTTAACTATTTTATAATACCTTGTACTTGCTCTTTGAATTTAATTTGAATTTAAATTTTAAGAAGTCGCGCAATTCGGGATTTCTCCCCCATATGTTATATAGATGACCTTCACCGTTTTAGCCTTCAGCTTGCACATAACCGCAAGCAGTTTTTAAACTCAACTTTTAACGTAAGGCACAAATTTTGCCATATTCGGTTAAGCTTGCAGATAAGAGCTTCTTTTAATCATTCTCTACGTATAATGAAAATCAGACGACCTCTGTAACTGTTAAGGTTAAGGATCTGTTACAGAGGTCAAACTGCATCTTAAATCCCATTATTACTGAAAGCTCGCATTTGGAAATAATCATACATTTTCCCTCTCCATAAGAAAGCAAGTAAGTCCGATGTCGAAAAGGTATTCACAACATCTCAACTGCAACATTTATGAGCCAATAACTTTCTTGAGTTTAAATCACTAGTGATTTATGGTTTTAAAAAAAGATGCAGACTCATGTCATCTATACTGATTTCAAGACGGCTTTCGACTCTGTCAACCACTCCTTGCTGCTTCATAAATTATGCCTTCTCAGCTTCCCAGTCAATCTCTTGAACTGGATTTCAGAGTATTTGCGTAAAGGAACCCAAAATGTTCTTTTCAGGAATTCGTTTTCTAAATGTTTTCTGGTGACTTCCGGTGTTCCTCAAGGTAGTCATCTGGTTCCCATATTCTTTTCTCTTTTTCTCAATGACCGTCCTTCGCTATTGTCTTATTCTCGAGTATTATTGTTTGCTGATGATGTGAAATTATGACTTGCATATAAAGATATGGCATCATGTTATCTTTTACAAGCCGACTTAGATACGTTTCAGTCTTAGGGTCAAGTCAAGATAATGACATTCCATAGAATCCCTCCTCAATTTGTCTCTTCCATCCTTGATAGCTTACCGCTTGAGCGTGTCAACAGTACTTGTAATGACTTTAATGTTCTAAGTCTTTCTTGTTCATAAACTTAAATTCGACTGCCATGTTAGGACCGTGGTCATTGTTTTGGGTCTCATCAATCAATGGTCAAAGGAGTTAGACGATTCGTACACGACAAAGACCCTCTATATATCTGTGGTACGACCTATACTAGAGTATGCCTCTTGTATCTGGCCACCACAATATTATATTCATCAAGACAGAAAATAATTCTTGTTGTTTGCCCTTCATGCCTTAAATTGGTATTCTCGTGGGCGGTAACCGTCATACTCCAGTAGACTTCTGAAGATCAATCTTTCTTCCTTTATTCATTGTAGAACCATGCCTGGTGTTATATTTATTCATAAGCTTATTACGGGTGTAATCGACTCTTCTGGCTTGACTCGCAAATTAAACTTCTCTATCCCTACTGACTAGTAATTAGGCACCTTTACCATGTCAATTTTGTTCAACTAACTATGTCTTGCATTAACCGTTCAGGGCTCTCTGTGATGATTGTAACAAGCATTATACAGTATAGAGTAGAGAGTCTTCCTCTCTAATAAAGTCATATATTATACAATAGTAAACAGCAGTGGCCGCTTTAATAGGTGCGATCGGGGTCCCATCCGGACGAGCAGTTTTGCAGCAGCCTTGATTTCCGCAGTTCAGCACTTTCACGCCATTGGTAAGCCCCTTGGACCCTTGGAAAACTGAACTGCACACTTGGGCATTGGTTGCCTTGCCAGCTAGCCCACCACTAGCTTGTAAGCCCAAAGGGCTTTTCGTCAGCAGCCTTAAAGAGATTTTGAAAGCATTTATATTTGCTGGGCTTGGAAGCATTCTTGATGATTTTCCGTTTCAGCTTTTTTCTGCGAGTGACCGATTCGTAAGCAGCAAGGCTCTGTGCGCTGGCGATCTCCACATTCCACCAGACCAGGGAGCGCAAATAAGTAATGCGGGATTAACAACAGATGGCGTAGTTCGGGATATACGCATCAGACAATACTGAAACTATATTCATGTCATAACCTCATTCCATAGCTTTCATTTTCAGTATGTTTCATTTGCCCGGAGTGTAAACAACATAGTTTTTATTGGGCTCTCAATATGTCAAGTTTTGTGCCCACAAAACAGCATTTGCGGGAAGTTTTGATTTACTTCTTTAATTTGGAGAAAAGTGCAGCTGAATCGCATCGATTACTCTCCGAAGCTTATCCGGAGTGTGCGCTTTCGGTTTCAACGTGCGAGAGGTGGCTTGTGCGTTTCAGAAGTGGTGATTTTAATGTGGAAGACAAAGAACGTCCAGGACAGCCGAAGAAGTTTGAAGATACTGAATTGGAGGCATTACTCGATGAGGACTCGTGTCAAACGCAAGAAGAACTTGCCAAATCGTTTGAAATTACACGCCAAGCCATTTCCCATCGATTGAAACTATTGGGAATGATTCAAAAGGAAGGAAATGGGGTACCGTACGAGTTAAAGCCGAGAGACGTCGAAAGGCGATTTTTCACTTGCGAACAGCTGCTCCCAAGGCAACAAAGGAAAGGTTTTTGCATCGCAACGTTACTGGTGATGATTAGTGGATCCACTACGACAATCCCAAGCGAAAAAAATCATATGGTTACCCCGGTCATGCCTCAACATCGACGGCAAAGCTGTGTATTTGGTGGGTGCTGTGTATTTGGTGGGACCAGCTGGGTGTGATGTACTATGAGCTGCTGGAACCAAGTGAAACGATCACAAGAGCTTTGTATCGAACTCAATTGATGCGTTTGAGCCGAGCATTGCGTAATAAACGGCCATAATATTGGGAAAGGCACGACAAAGTGATTTTGCAGCACGATAACGCTCGGCCACATGTTGCAAAACCCGTAAAAACTTATTTGGAAACACTCAAATGGGAAGTCCTACCCCACCCGCCGTATAGGAGCAATGTCTGGCTCCTTCTGATTACCACTTGTTCTGATCGATGACGCATGACCTGGCTGATCAGCATTTTCCTTCTTACGAGGAAGCCAAAAATTGGGTCGGTTCGTGGATTGAGTCAAAAGACGAGTCGTTTTTTCGCCGCGGTATCCGTATGTTGCCAGAAAGATGGGAAAAAGTAGTGGCTAGCGATGGACAATACTTCGATTGATCAGTCTGTTACAATTTTTTCGAAATAAATTCTCAAACATTTGAAAAAATCCCGCATTTTTAATTTGCGCTCCCATCATTTTAGGAATTTCAGAACTTTATTCAAAGTAATTTAACTATTAGTAATATTTACTATTGTACTATATGCGAAAACACCGCACCAGTTTAATTTGTCTCAAAATACGCATTGTTCTATTCTAAACAGAGGTGAGAGTAATCGATAATGTGATCCTGCACGAGCATGGAGTAATATCGATTGGTCCGTTTCCATACTTTTATTCTATTAGGATACTTTTGATGATAGAATTGGCTGTGGCTCCGCTTATAATAGCTAATTTTAATTCTCATCGTCTTATGGATATGCTCCTGAGTTCAATTGTACTTTCAAATTTATTATACTGCTTATTTTATCTTATATTATCTTATCTTTTCTCGCTGAGGTTTTTCTATGCAATATTGAAAATACTTATGATACCCTGAACCCATTAAAAATTGGTAAAAAGGGTATAATCTATTTGTTCAAATGTATATTATAGGCAGGAGGAAGCATCTCCGAACCCATAAAGTATATATATTCTCGATCAGCATCAATAGCTGAGTCGATCTAGAAATGGTCGTCTTTCTATCCGTCCGTTTGTCCGTATGTATAAACGCAAGGATCTCTGAACCTACAAGAGCTAGAGTTTTGAAATTTTGAACATAATTCTGTTTTTTGAGACAATTTCGCAAGATATAACAGCTAGAATAACGAAACTTGACTTGTAGCTTCTAGAATAGTGTATATATATCAAGCATCTTTCATTTTATAGCTATCGCCACCTCCCCGCTACAATAATCTATAAATCTAGTAAATAAACCAATTTGTATTGCACATAAATTTAAGCCACAATTTTCATGTAATTTACTTTTTGAGAATATACAAATATTCTATAGCACAATATCTATAGAAAATTTCATCAAAATCGGTTCGGAAACACAGATGTTATAAAAAAAAACGTTGTTATATATAAATTGGCAGCCTACGTGTCAGCGGCAGCTAGTGCAAAGCGCAAGAATTTCTGTATAAATGTACACTCACATATTCACGCGCTTCTTTATTGAATTCTATGTGCTATGTATATGTTTTGCCTATTTATATTCGTTTTTTATTTCTCGCTAAGAGTCAATTGGTGGTATGGTCGTTGAGTAGAGGTTGCGGCAAGTAGCGTGGTCTGTTACGAGCTCAACCCCAACGAAGGAAATAATTTTTTTAATTTTAAATCCCCTAGTCGGGAACTCCTGACAGGAGCCTCTTTCTTTGTTATAATGTTTTTATTACATTCTGTGGGAAGTAAAAGTTTTTTAATTACGTGTCCAACTTCTTTCTGTTCGCTAAATCTACTCCTTTTGGATGATAAATGCGGATCAAAGGTTGAATTGGCGATGTTACGGGTGTAAGCTTTTTGCGAAGATCCAGAGGAATATTCAATTGAGATGTGTCTTACACTCTTCAAAAACATGCGGACATTTCCGATGTAAATTGCGGGTCTACGATTTTTTGAAGGAAGTCAAGTTTCGTCCGATTGGCTTTTAAATTACTTTAAGAGCCCTACATAAGCATTTATTCGTATAGCCCATGCTGAACTTAAGAACATGTTTCAGCGATTTTGGAAATAACATCCGCACGCATGGTAAATTGGTGAAAATGGTTGCATGAACGTTTTTAAGCTTACCACCTGCTCGGCTTTAAAATCATTTAGAAAGTTCATTATGAAAGTTAATTTGAGGCGTGTTGCCCAGTTTTCACATAATTTCGTCTCTGAGGTAATAAAGTCGGTTGAAGGCGGACAAAGTTGGTTCCAGCTATCTGTTCAATTTCCGGCGGACTTTAAGCTTCTATTCAAATATTTATGTAAAATATAACTTTAAAAGTTGAGTTATAGATAGTAAGTGTAATTTAAATTGGGTAGATTTAAATTTAAGTCTCGAATAATGCAATTGATTTCCCCGTGCGAAAAATGGTAAGGTTATTGATGAGTAAAGGCAAAGAACTTAGTCCTTGTATGCATATGTGAAATCGCATACAGCAACGATATCTGCGATCAGGGATCGCGGCTCATTTAGCAACAACACATGCTGACAGAACTGTGCAAATTAGTATGTAAGTATAGCTCATATGCAATATAGTGCATATCGCTAAGTTGTAATGAACCCACTTTTCAGCTCAATAAATTGGCAAAACAATCGTTTTGTATTAATCAGGCTTATCAAGAAGCATGTGTGGAGAATGCTTATATGTTTGTATGTACATACAAATATATAGTAACATCTAAGAACTTACTTCGCCTTCAGCTGCTACAAAATACATTTGCTCTTTCTACCCACCTATAAACGGGTGTCACTCAATGTGAGCATGGAGTAGTGGATACATTAACAATTGATCCAGCAATCTTATTGAGCAAACATTCATTTTTGCATAAACATCGTTGGTCCAACTATTGCTATCACCATCTGCATAACAATTTAGCTATTAAGCGAAACTCAATATCATATTACATACGCCATCGGCTAAAGACCGAGGTTTCATGCTTATAAGTTTCTTTCACTTTAAGTAGTTCTTAAATTTTATAAAAGGGGGGGAGCACATTACTCTTAAAAAAA
This sequence comes from Drosophila littoralis, assembly GCA_018903485.1. Taxonomy (NCBI): domain Eukaryota; kingdom Metazoa; phylum Arthropoda; class Insecta; order Diptera; family Drosophilidae; genus Drosophila; species Drosophila littoralis. The sequence goes on along the minus strand of JAEIGF010000362.1, from coordinate 156,592 downwards.
TTACTTCGGCTAAGTTTAATCACTCCACAAACTCAGAAAACATTTTCCTGAAAGTTAGAAATAATTACCTAAACAAACATTTTACGACCAAATGGTAAGGGAGCTGCTTAATTGCACCATTCTTTATGTTTCCTGAATAAGTAAAATTCAAATTAATGTATGTATGTATTTATTATGTATGAACAGATTCATACAAACATACGTACATACTATAACCAGGTATAGGCAGATAAAAAGAACTGCACAGTTACGCACACACAGAAAATATAAGGACGTCTGCACGGCTCTATTGCTCACAAATTCAGTAAGCACATGAGCGGTTGCATATGTATATGTATGTATGTAGGTACACTTATATACAATTTTTGTGTGCATATGATCGGGTTTGTCAAATTTGATGTCCATATAGTATAAATGCTTACCTATGTATACATACATATACATTTGTTATCAATGGAGTTATTTTAGGTCGAATGTTGCCGTGTATATTTTGGCAAAATTACCTGAAGTCTTAGGATATTGTAGGCTCTTTTTTTTGAGTGTATTAACACAAAAACCCACCCGGCCGCAAAAAAATTCGCTTCGTTCAGGCAATGTTGCCGCTGAGCAAATGTATGATTTCGAATAAGTTTAAATTCCAAGAATGATTTTTTACTGTAAGATTGGAATATAGCGACATTGCTAGCTTGCGTGAAACGAAGATTTATTAACACTATGCTCTTTGAAAGCAGTATGTTAAAATTCAATGTGTTCACATTGTTTCAGTTAGCAAAATTAAAATACAAGTACAAGTATAAGTATCACATGCAGAAAATAGCCAGGTTGGGTAAAATATGTTACGTGCTGAAAGCGTTTTGCGTCCCCAACTGCCTCCAGAAAATTATACGCAGCTGTTTTACAGAAAGAATGCTAAGATATGGTCCCTTTACCCACCATGGGTTCCCTAAGAACCATTCTGATACATGATGTATGACGAAATCTACCGACTGGAATTTCCTATCGCTATAAACATCATTGGCTTCGCAGATGATGTACCGCTTGTCATCGGGAAGGAACTCAATTAGATAGAGGAAGTAGCTGGACTTGACTTGACTACGAAAAAGAGAGAGCCCTTACTGGTCAGCAGGCGCAAATAGAGCAAAATATATTCCATATATTCAAAGCCTTGTGGCGAACGGTATTAACACAGAGTCACGATTTGCCTATGATAATCCAAATTAGGAGTTGATGATTTTGGTTTTAAAAAAGAGCGAATGGTTATTGGAATTTCGTCAACTAAATGAGAACACTATTCCAGACAAGTACCCAGACATTCCCACACGTCATAGCGATTTTCTTGGCGCTGGAGTTCCTTCAATATAAACTTTTTCGGAGCTACGAAGCACCGCTACTATACAAACATCGCGCCTTTGATTGCAATAGAAACGAGCGGAGTGAGACGGACATGCGTAGAGAGTTTTTCTACTGCGACATCGAGTGGTCTCTCATCTCATAAATGATACGGTCATTGTTGTTATTTAATCATGCGAAAACAACCGAGAATGCATCTCCACTTCAAAGCACATCAAACAGAAAGGTGGAACTGTTTCAGAGTACGCTCATAGAATTTAATTATAGAAAGGAGAATGTACGATACGTGTGAGGTCATTTTGCTAACCGCAGTATATGGTAGTATATTGTTGTTCAATGTTCAATTCCGAGCCAGGAATAGATTAGAGCGGTCTAGAGAAAACCGGCCAGGTAATCGAGGTAGGAGACAAGATCTAATGAACCAAATGTCAAGGCGGACTTAGGGACCACTGGGGGTCCTGCTCAAGATTAATTCCAGTTGTGAAATTAGATTAGTTTTATAATTAAAGCAGCTAGGCTTTCTCTTTTAATATTCTAGTCCACAGTCTCACATGGGAAATCTATTAGACATAGATATCGAACACATGAGAAACTTGATATCCGCCGTGCAACTTCACCACAGAATGGCCCTAAGCCACCTAATTTTGTTCGACTTTTTGGACTTTTTGCTAATGACAGTAGAAGGCACTTATGAATATGCCACGAATAACACACTGTCAATCGCAGTTGTTGATTATCATTAACAACTGCCCGCTAAGATAAACGTCGACGATGACTCAGAGGTATCTGCTGCGGGTTCCTTTTTTTTCATTCGACCACAAAGTGTTGCTAAACGGCATCATCTTCTTTAACAGTGACAATTTCGTAAGCGAATTCCCTGCAGTCGCTTGTAAACATTACCCGATACGATCCAGTATTGAGCCTCTCTCTTCTACACCGGCTTAATAAGCAGAGTCTTCATGATATCCAGCAGTTCAGGGGCAAAGTTGCTTTTAGCTTAAGTAAAACAGCAGCGGTGAGATGCTTTGCTGTTGCTCTGGCAATAAATGATGAAAAGACGAGTAGCCCCCGAGATACAGGAAGTGGTGGATCGAGGACGCCCATTATTCAAAGGGGGGAGTAGTTATCAAATTAAACTCTGTAGTTTAGCTGGGTAGGTGAGACCAACTAGCTGCAGTTGGAGCAGTTGGTCCACAATGCTGACACTGCGTCATGTCGAACATCAACTTTGTTGGGGCTGAACGAAATTATACCCCACACGAGGCATAATCTCTGCGCTATTGCCGACACAGAAGTCGGGTCCACCGACTATAGCTCCAAGAATCGATTGTCTTAAGTTATAAATTTAATTTTGAAAACCACTTCTGACTGGTGCAATAAATATCTTGTTCCGAAACCGGTCCTATATTTAATTATTACCCAAAGCTCATGGCTCATGGTAAAATATTCTGGTTGTCTGCATTCTGTACAATATAATTCATTCTTAATTGAAAAATATATTTTCGAATGTAAAGCTTTGGGTAGTCCACTAATAATATATACACTAAACTGGGTCAAAGATGTCTCCTTTTATGTGATTTTATCTCTATTTATTACACCCAATTCTCTTAGACTTTTGGGGATTTAATTTTGTTAGTTGTCTCATGGACAGATCTTTTAATAATATAATATGCCGTTTATACTTATAATTATACAAGATATTAATACTAATTAATTTTATTTACATATTATTTGTTGAAGCTTGGAACTTTATTCAGACAGTGGAAATAACAAACCAGAACTTATATTTTTGGACCAAGTTGAAGATGTTTCATCTGATTTTGTACATTACAAAAATGAACAATGTATTCAAATTCGTGTTAATGACGGCAGTCGTGATGGCAGAATTATTTTGACAAATTCGGTAAGTAGGTTTTTGTTTATAAATTCACTTCATATAACTAAAGTGATTTCTTAAAGGATGAAATTGGCTTAAAAGAATGGGCGTTGTCATTGCGATCGGCCCATAAAATGTCACAAGATCTTTTAGGATCCATGGCTAAAAAAGCTGGAAAAATTTATGGAAGTGAACGGGACGCAAACAAATCAATGTATATTTTGGGAGGGAACTGTTCGACGGCATCGTCCAATGGCTCTAAATAAGTATTAGATATAATGGAATTTATTATAACATATAATAGGTTTCCAGCTTTGAAACTAGTAAAACAAATAGTTTCATTCACTAAGAAATGAATCCTAATAAAACACATCTTGTAAAATCACATAAAATCTTATGAGTATGGATGAATTTATATAAGCTGTGTAATCGGTTAATAAAATGCTTTATTCATTTTATCTAATTTTAGCTCAAACCTTTGACGTATAAACCTAATGAGAAGCATATAATGTACCAGCGGGTATAGCCCTGCCTTGTCCGTGGCACGAAGAAAATCAATTTTCTAAAAAACCTTTTAAAATATTTTTGACACCGATCGGACAGTAAACGAACAACTTTCGTATAAACGTTTTCCGCCCACTGTGGTGGGTGGAATTTCCCAAATCGCTGAAACACATATTCATTAAGTTCTATAGAGCTTTGAAAATAAGTTTGAAGCAAATCGCACAAAACTTAAAAATTCCTCCAATAAATCTTTGAATCGCACTTTCCACCGAGGAAGCTTTGATTTTGCGAAAAATGTGAAACACGACTCAAATGATTTTTAGATCCTTGTATATTAAATTGACCGCGAAAGGGCATCCATTAAATCTGTGACCCCCATTACCACCAAGGAGGAATGCATCTTTCGAAAAATGTGAAATACCCCTCAAATTTGAACAAAGATCTTTAAAAAAGGGTTTGAGGTCGATCGGATTGTAAACAAAAAAGTTTCATACAAAAGTTTTTCCCGATTTTTCCACACTTGCGGGTGGAATTTTTCGTATTCCCGACTTAACGTGCATTTTCATTACATAAGGTAACTACACTAAGCATTTCAGCTTCCCAGCTCTTACGGTAATGGTTGTATGTTGATCACCAATCAGCCAGTCAGGACAAACAATTTTATATATAGAGATAGCATTTTGCGTTACCGGGACTATGTAGTCTTCTCTGTTTGACTGCCGTATTGTCCTTTCGTTAAAGTACTGTAGCTGTATTCATTCTTATTGGATGTTGTCAATTTTGAAAACTATGCAATAGTATGTAGCAGTTTACTTAAGTGTTTCCTCTATTGAACCCAAAAAAATAACAATTTAAACACAAATTCAAAACCCTTTTTAACCCGTAATTGTACTAACGGGAATTATAGTCAGAAAATTAAGAACAACCAAGGCCCTTAAACTATGGAAGTAGTCACGTCGTCGTCGCGTTAAAAACTGCCAACACATTTTTAGAAAACCAGCATCAAGGTATTTCCGATGTAAGCTCAACAACAAGTACTAGTTGTAGCGGCTGTAGGACCTCATCTTTCACATGTAAAAGCCGTGCCTCAATGGAGCCCATTGGCACACTCTCCAAAACCACCAATTATACCTTGCTGCGAACCCCAGTCCCATATGGCGCCCAAAGCTGCTTCCTGGCAGCTGCGTTTTGCATCTCTTATGTAATTAAAAACCCTGCCTATCACCCTCTAAGCACCGCCACCACAGAACCAATATTCCGCCAGCCCGCCACATTTGTTAGCAATATGCGGTGCTCGTCAAACAGGGCTTGGAACACTACTAACTGCATACAGTTGCCTTCAGCACCACAGAGATGATTGTCATTATGGTGGAGACCCCATTTTGACGGAATCCCAGTAGCTGCAGCGTATCTACTACCAAACCTCCCGTAGAGCCGAGTTCGATTTGTTCCCTTTTTGATCAGCCCCTTCATAAATTAATTGTTAAAGGCAACTTCAAGGCAAAACATAAGCTGTGATGAAACTACAGAGCTGACAGAAGAGGCATTGCGCTGCATGAAGCACTCACTAGCTGTTCAGCCGAGGTCCTGGCTACAGGGAGACCCACCCACTTTCCGTACAACTTCGTTAATAGATTTCTTTATACAAAGGTATCCCCAGAAACGACCTATTTGGTCGGGAAGAGCTTAAGTCCCATCCGACCACCTGCCACTCCTTGCAACGGTCTCTAAGTGCAAAGTTCCCCAAGAAAGCGCAGGCTTGTCCCCCTGGATCAAACATTGAACTTTTTACAGCTGACAGTCGAGGATGCCGACACTGCAGCTCAAACCCTGTTGGACCAAGTATATGCGAAGCAGATTAAGATACCGCCACTATTCATAGTAAACGGTCCCTTATATTCTCCGTTGAAATAACGAACAAGCCAATAATTTGTGTCGGGAACGAAGACCTCTTGAGGAAGCACAAATCCCCCAGTAAGAAGCTTCATCCTCTTTCAGGAGTGACTATGACATGTCGTCCGATTCACTGGCAGAGAGCCCTTATGGTATATACTCCTAGACTTAGTCAAAACTGACGTAGTCAACGCATTACACTGCAAGCTTCCGATACTAGCTTTTATCCTACTCAAGATAGTTAAGAATTAGTAATTGAATTAAACGCGTTTTTGTGAGCTTATCGCATTGAATTGCATATGTAGAAGAGGGTTAGCATAATCTTAACATACTCTGCTTATTACATTGCTGTTGAAACAGCTGATTGAGTTTATGCATGCATCTCGGCAACCTTGAATGAACTATCTTTCAAGTGTCCTTGCCACTCACAACGGACTCAACACGCCCTAATACCAATGCAAGGGCGATGTGTTCGCCTCGTGTATGATGACCACAGAGCCAACCGTGAAATTTGGAGAACCATCTCCATTTACAAAGTGTCCCGCAGTGAGAGCGCTTAAGTCGTTAGGATCATATAGTAGTGGTGAAAAGAAAACCGAGTATTGGCGAGGCTACGCAAAAACAGACTCTTTGCGCTCTTGAGAGCGGCCTTCCAAAGACCACCAAAGTGTGGAGACCTAGGTGGAATAAAATAAAAAGTTATTTCTTTAGAAGAACAATAGGATCGGATGGCATCCTGAGTATTAGGGTTGAAAATGAAGTTCTTCAACTCGAGTAGCTTAACAGATACTTCGATTGTGGCGTTGTCATAATAAATGGGAGATACTGGTCCACGACGAGTTACGACGAGAAAATTTAACTTTCTCCATCGTTCCATTTAATCTCATTTGATTATTATTTTTTATTTTCTCTGTTTCTCCGCTATAATACAAGTCCCAGGCTCTTTAGGAGCCTACTAGCAATTAATAGCGACAATAGCAGTATGCCCGACTTTCCGTTACATCAACACAGCACAGAAGATCAACATCACTTCCGCACCGTCCGATAAAAAGATTCTTCGCCATCAACCGTGAGAAAGGGCCCCACTTCTTCCTCAAGCCATTCAAGCAAAATATGACCACTGCTACTTTGTTTATAAGCGCTGTGACTCTACTCTAAATGAGCGAATAGAGATCGCAACCGTACTGATCGCAGGTCCTGCGCCCAGCGCACAGGCAAGAGTCTGCAGTCCCCCACCCGTGGAAATTGACATTTTCAACTTATAATATTTAAAATAGCCCACTTTCCAGACCCAAAACACATCCACGATCAACAAAGACCGAAAAACTATTTCACCTCAACTCAAAGACAGGCGGGGAAGCGAAGGCAATTGTGTCGAAGTCTTAACTGACAGATTTGAGAATAATAGGCTGTTATTTAACAGCCCACTTCACGACCTCTTCAATCTTCAGTCAGTTTTGCAGGAATCTGGAGCTGCTATTGAGGACCTACAGAGAACCATTCAAGGTTGCTTAACAGCTCTAGAGCATTTCCGCATAAGTACTGTGAACTGGGATTGCTTTCTAATTTATCTGTGCGCTTCTAAGCCACCCAAGCTTAAACTTTCGATGTGGCAACAATCGTTGCACATTAAGTTTGACTTACCGATGTGGAACGACTTGAATTCTTTTCTATTAGAACGCACAGCACTCTAGAGGCGATAGAGGGCATGAAGCCCAGCATAAGTGCAAAGGTGCACTCCAAACCCGCTCGAAGGGAGCCTCCTAAAAAAAGATAAACTCTTTTTGAAGCCAAGGTGAGCGTTAAGGCTCAATCTCGCAAACTTTGCTCAAAGGAGAACCATCTAGTGCGGTTGTGCCCCTATTTTCTTCAGATGTCTGTTGGTGATAGGTCCAACTACATAGAACAGCAAAAACTCTGCGTGAACGGTTTCGCAAGAGGGCATCAATTAAAAGATTGCACGAGTCAACATAATTGTTTCCAGTGTAACACACCTGCATCGTTGCATCCCTCCTCAAGCCCCCGCTGCAACAGCCCCTACGTCACAACGTAGCATCTCCCAATCCACTTCCCCCTCAAATGTGCAGTGCTATTTTTCTACTGCACGGCTACTGTTAACATTTACCATTTGGGTACTTGTTACACGGTACGTGAACTCATCGTTTCGGCATCGGAAGCGACGTTCATCTCCGAACGACCGTTTAATCTCCAGCTTTCTTTCCATCCAGTCCGAACAGAAGTGACCGGGTTAAGTCAAACCATCTCAGCCAATTCCAAGAAGTTATGTCACTTCAAATCGATCTTACCGAGGATCCATGTCCAAATGTCCGCCTTTGTTTTGCCCAATTGGGTTGGCAATCTGCTGTCGCATCCAATTCCACACAACATGTTATCAAATATCCAATTGGCTGATCCCGCATTCCCCACGAGCTTGCTGATTGACGTGCTGTTAGGGGCAGACATTATCCCGTCAATCCTCCTTGGCGGCAAGCAATCCAAAATATGCGGCTAGTTACTGGAGACCATCTTCGGGAGAATCCTGACTGGCCCAGTAGTTAAGATGAATGGCGCGAGTATTTCGTGTTTTAGCACAAGGTTTCGTTCAGCCCCGAACCACTTTTAGTTGATCTTCTCACTAAGTTTTGAGTGGCTAAAGATCTGCCAGCCAAACTGGCAAAAGAGTCTGATTTCATTTGCGAAAAGAACTTTACTCGCGAGATGAATCACACTCGCTCAGTTTCTGAGAAACGAAAGTCGTTTAATAAGAAACGTTCCGCTAAAAGAGAACTACGACTCCGTGATAAATGATTACCTAGACTGGGGTCATATAAAAAAAATCCCTCCTAGTAACGATTCCAATAACTTTTATCTCCCTTATCACGCTGTATTTAAGCCAAACAGCACTACCTCAAATAAAAATAATAAAAGTTTGAACGATATCCTACACACAGGACCAGTTTTGCAATCCGATCTTACCATCCTGACCTTGAAATGGCGTATCTTCAGCCATGTTTTCAACACCGACATTACTAAAATGTTTTCGCAAATCCGTGTTGATCCAAACCATACCCCACTTCAAAAAATCCCCTACCGGAACAGTGAGGGCGAGCTATGTGATTATGAGCTCAACACCGTTACCTTTGGGGTCAACTGCGCTCTCCTCCTGGCGATTCGGGTCCTGCAGCAGCTGAACGTCGTCGACGTGCTTGTCGAGGCACACACTAAAAATGGCGCCGTCAGATCCATCGACGAGCTATGCACAGATCTGGGCACTGCCGGATTCCCATTGCACAAATGGACCTTCAACGACAAGGCTGCGCTCATTAATCTTCCGAAGGAGCATTTACTCCGAACCGATTTCTTGGAGATTAAAGAAGCTAACCTTTCGAAAACTCTTGGTATACGCTGTAAAGCAGACACCAATAAGTTCCTGTTCGCCGCCTTTGACATCAAAGTAAAGCAATTATATACAAAACGTGAGGTGCTTTCACAAATCGCCAAGCTATTCGATCAAGCGGGACGATCTTCATGCCGATATCTAGCCTCATGATCTGTGTTGGGACCAAGCCAACTCCTCCAAAAAGGCAAGAATTCATCGAGAGTTATACAACTTTCACTAAGATACGCATCCCCAGGCGGGTTCAATCTTCCCCTAAGGCCAAGTTGAAGTTCCATGGTTTTGCGATGCGTCTCAGAACGCTTACGGAGCAGCAATTTATACCCGAATAAAAACAGCGCATGAAGTTTCAGTCCACCTGCGGACAGCGATCACCAGGTACGCTCCTGTAAGACCATCTCCCTCCCTCGCTTAGAGTTGTGTGGCGCTGTCCTGCTTACAGAACTGTCCGCAGCACTTCTACCACAGCTGTCTGTCGAAAGACAGTAGCTTTTCTGATGGACCGACTTAACAAATGGACGACTTACATGGCTAATAGAGTCGCCAAGATCGCATAATCCACCAAATCCAACAAATGGTCGCACGTTCGAATGCAACCTTGCTGAACTAGCTAGTAGAAATGTTCCCTCATGCGACCTCGTGGCCAATGATCTGTGGTGGCATGGAACAGGATGGCTACAATTGCCACAATCTCAATCATCTCAGTCCATTAAACTGATGAAGAGCTACGTCCCATGAAATGCAACTTTGCAGAGTTGCCTCCAAAATCTCTCATCGTAGATCGCTTTTCCGAATTCAGCAAAGCACTTAGAGTCATGGCCAATGTGGATCGCTTTATAAAGCGCTGTCAGAAGCCCGACAGAAGAGCGGCAAGATGTCCATACTCAACGCACTGTATGCATCCCATCATTAATCTCAATCCGTTCATTGATCACAATGGACTCATGAGAGCATGCGGGCGTGTGAGAACTTCTGAATCTTTGCGCTATGACGAAAGACATCCAATCCTTCTTTCTTGTGGAAGCACTTTCACATGTCTCTTTCGATTCACGCATCGCATCTCCTTCCATGGTGGAAATCAGATAATCATGCGCCTGATCCGGTGCAAGTTCTGGATTCCAAAACACACGAATCTATATAAGGCCACGATAAAATAGCATATCGCAAGAAGTTGCAAGCCCAACTCATGGGTGATTTGCCAGTCGAACGATCCACATTCTCCCGTCCGTTCACGCATGCGTCGATAATTGTTTTTCTACAATCGCCGAAGCTTTTGGTATTAACAATACTGAAGCTACATGGATGATACTCCTTTGGATGATACCATGCTTCCAAAGATCATCTAGCATTGTGTGTAGCTTATCCCTCTAGACAAATGAGACTTGAGCAAATGGGACTTTTGGGTTGACACCTTGATATGCATGACTTCTGTATCGCATCTGCCAATTTTTAAAAGATCGACGGCAAAACAATTTGATTACGAATTGAACACATCGCGCACCTGGACTGCGCTGGGTGTATATATTATATTTTATTCCTTTTCCTCAAAACCTGCAACCCGTGACTCATCTGCCTCGCTATTTAGCTTGTCTTGGCACAAAATATCTCTCCGGCACATTTTGAATTCTGTTATATGTTGCTGATGTGGCCCGTTAATAATATCCGAATTTAATTATGGCTCATCCATATTGGCTTGACGACCTAATGCCAGCATTGCATAAAAGTACTCGATCGTTGACTTGCGTTTCCGATGCATCATTTGCCTGTGCATGCCTGCCATAATAGCCACACTAGGAAAACCTTTTATCAATGCGGCTTTTAATTGACTCCGTGTATAATACTCTGTCTGTCTCACCAATCTTTTGCTACGCTTCTTATTTCACGTTGCACAGAAAATAGAACCGCCACGTACATTATACATTCGTTGTAATTGCTCGAATTGGTCGATGTTATATGGCCCTTTATTGGATCAAATTCTAATAACATGCCAATAACTTTCACATATTTTCACTCGCAATAATATCCAACTAACTTACTTCATTTAAGTATCGATATCGATTTTTATCGATTGCTTGGAAACGGAGTAAGTTATCGATTATCGGAAACAAACTCGATCTGCGCAGGCACTAGGAGCACCTACATCTAAAACGACGGACGGACGGACGGACAGACAGACAGACGGACATGGCTAGATCGACTCGGCTATTGATGCTGATCAAGAATATTTAATATACTTTATGGGGTCGGAGATGCTTCCTTCTGCCTGTAACATACATTTGCATTTTGCACAAATACAATATACCCTTTTTACCCATTTTCAATGGGTTCAGGGTATAAAAAGATGAGCCCATTTCTTTTTCTTTTGAATTGTACACAATATTTTTCTCTATCTATCTGAACAACCGATTCGCTTTGCCGCATCCGTATTCATTTACGTCTTCCCACTCTTGAGTTCGCGATCGTATTGCCTTAAGCTACTGGTCGACCCGTTGCGCTGGTCTCCTTTTTGTGTCTTTTTCGTCTCTATTTCTTATTTACATCCCACTTCTGATATTGACACAAAATGTATTTAATTGTCAGGATGGTTGTTCATAAATTTAATGGATGATTATTTATTTACTATTATAATTTATGCTTGGTATATATAATTTAACTTTCAACTTTATACTTTTTTCAACGAGTTCTTGAGGCCGCGATTTTCTCTATGTCCGCTCTACTCAACATAAAAAAAAAAACTTTCGATAATTTTTTATTGCTAGTAATCCTCATGTGTCGTATACTCCTAGCTTATACTACTCTAGATCTGTTTTTTGACACATAGTACTACGAAAAAAAATTTGGTCAATCTTTTATTATACAATTTTATTCTTGAATATTATTTGAAAATATCAAACTATTAAATGAATACCAAATAATATAACAATACCAAACCCATTATTTATTTGTCATTATGCACATTAAGCCAGTAAGAAGATTACACAGATTCATGAAATATATATTAAGCTGCCACCGATAGCTCCAAACGTGGGCAGTTAGGAATGCCACACTCAAGATCTGGACAATAATCTTGATGCCAACAATTTTCACTGCTACAAAACATGCATCCGTTGGGAGTGAGCGGTACGTTCGTTGAAAGTTGAAGCTTATCCCAGACCTTTTTTAAATCCGTAACTAAAGCATTCATCATTTCAAATGTATGAAAAGGTGTTGGAGCTAAACGAAGTTTTTCCTGGCCGCGTGCAACTGTTGGATAATTTATTGATTGTATGTAGTGTCCAAACTTCTCCATAAGCATGTTTGAGATTTGGGTGCATATAAGAGGATCTCCAATTTTAATCGGAATAATGTGGCTTGGTGTATCTTCAACTGGAAAACCTGAAATGTTTTATTATATTTAAATTAAAATATATTTGATCATATATATTCCTAGTTTTTATTTATATCTAAGTTGGTTAGATAACCGCTCGTGTGCTAGAAAGGCATCGCTGTTTTTTATTTCGTACTCCCTACAGGAAACTTCTTTGGCTTACTCTCAGTGCTCAATTCTCTCTGAATAATGCAACAATGCGCTTAAATTTCTCCCTATTTTGAGCTATTTATTGTTAGTAAGGGTACCTAAGCGTTGACATGTGTGTATGGAAACTTTTTGGGTCGGCCAAGCACGCACACTTACATAAGTTTGTATACGGATACAAACATGTATGAGTTTGTGTGCCTTTTGTTTGCCTGCCTATTCGATGCAAATTTGCCAAGATTTGAAGTTTTTGGGATTTCTGAATTTCCAGATAAACACTGGCTCGAAACAAACACACACCAATAGTAACGTTTTATTTTGGCGCCCATGATATGCTCATTTTCACACATTTGTGTGTGTGTGTATATCTGGAAATTCAGGAATCCCCAAACAAGGGGAAAACAGACAGACTTGAAATTTAAAATATTTTTTCTCCCATACCAAACGCTAATCAAGCTCATCATTTTTTGTATGATTTAGTATATACACACATTAAAATGCCATTTAATGCCCTATTAATTTTGTGAAGATCGGACAACGAGTGTTGAAGTCAACATCAAATTTTCAATAGTTTGTGTAAGTTTCGCAGTTGAAATTCGTATTGAGCTATATTTTCTATTTTAAAGAGATCAAACTGTGGTGCTATAAATCAAAATATTATATTGACTTATGGGTACCGCAGATTTTGTAGTCAAGCTACCAGCGTTTCTTTTTGTTTTATTTTAGTCTTTTTCAGAGGTGAAAATGACATTTTTAAAGTCTCATAACTCACACTTTTAAATTAACAGCGTTAGTTTTGAAACAATATAATTTTAAATTGGGACTAATGAGTTTTGTGCAGTGTTTATTGAGTATTTTTTTTTAAATTCGTGTAAACTCGAAAAAAAATTAATATACTTTTCGTCAATCTTCTAGTTGAATAATGGCCTTAAATATTTAAAGCAATATTTAATGCTATTTGTTGACAGCCGTAAGCCCAGTCTAACCCAGGCTGTATGACTTCAGATTGAAAATCAGAAAATACCCATCTCTTTGCCCATTCTTTTAAAATAAAAGAATCCTTTGGAACATTGCCTTAACTTAAGTCTGAATGATTTAAAAGTTATGTTATTTGCATTTCAAGAATATAGCTGCGTTTTCTTCTCCTGGGATAGTCAAATTCGCTTGAGCAATTTACAATGAAAGCAAAATCATTAACAGCCAAAACATGGACATACTTTGAAAAATTATAATGTTAAAAATACACCTCTAGTCAATGTGCATGTCATAATATTGCCACCATTACACTTCAAGATTGAACTGATCAAAAAAGCATCTAATAACTATTTTCCCATTTCACTTAATGAAATGCAAAAACAACCCGGAACTTTTAGCGACACGTCACTGCACACTTTTTTATCAACATCAAAATTGATCAAACAAGTAAGAGGTACTTCCTTCTATCTGTTACAAACATTATTATTCCAAAGAAAAATATGAAAAACGAAAGATTAAGGATATCTTCGGCAAGCCTATGACTTAATAGACATAGTAGCTGTAGACATTTCCCTTTTATAGATATGGGAGAATGGTGAAAACATCATTGAAAACTGTATTTTTTGCCATTTAAGATACTACTTTTCCACCTAATTTTTCTAAATAAGCTATATCAAATAATGGTCCGATGTTGGTAATAGTTTGCATATATATTATTATGGAATTAATAAATCCCGAGCTTGGTCATGTTTTTTAAATGTAAAGAAGGTTTCCATACTACAATCAACATTTCGATGAATCTAATATAGTGGTCCGATCCGACTTGTTCCGACAAATGTACTGCCACTGATCTAGATATACATACTTTATGGGAACCAAGTCGTACGAAATACAGGACAAAAAAAAATTTGATATTAAATTATATGGTTGGAAATCTAAAAATTTACATTTAATTGTGTAGAAGTTATTATAAGGTAATCAGAAACTTTCAAGCGTACATAATTTTAAAATAAGAATATGGGATTCTTGAGTATTGGCCATAAATGCAGGATCACGTTTTGAAAAAATCTTAAACAAAAACCAGATTTGAATAATATTTTAAGTCTCAACACCACCGAACTACTTTTGCAAAATATTGCAGCTTCCTATAGATGCGCAGTTTACGCAGCAGCTATGTATTCTTGTATTGTATTCTTCAATAGCGTTGGTGGAGTAACTAATTAAAAAAAACAAGAGGTTCTAGTCGGGAGCTCCTGACTAGGGAATACCCTGAACCCTCTTATTCCAACACCAAATTCAGCTCGTCTGAATTAATGAAGATAAACTAGAAGAAAAAAATGTTCCATTGGCAGGGTTCGAACTCGCAAATAACCGCACTACTTGCCACCGTCTCTACTCAACAGCCACAAGTTGGATGATTCACTTGATTTGCGGGGATTATTCACTTGGCGGTAGCGGGGAGGTGGCGATAGGTATAAAATGAAAGATGCTTGACATACTGACTCGTTTTTAGACAGAATGCTAACAGAACAAATGCTTTGCAAAATTGCAGCACTTGCGATGAGGTAATAGCAAAACAGCCGACAACCTTTGTAGACGGTAACGAGGCTGCATATTCCAAGGAATTGTTACTACGATCAGCAAACACGGTTAATGACAACCAAGCTGCAGATACAGAGCCTACATGCAAACTGTACTTCTCGCCCATCAGGAGGAAGCCGTCAATCGGAGTGAAGCAGAGAAGCAAATGCTACGAATGTGGAGGCCAACACTTGCGCATAGATTGCACATTCACAAACAAGAAATGCTATCGGTGCCAACACGAAAAAGATCTCAGAGTCAACAGATTCAGACGCCCCGGAAGAAATACAATTTATACAACAATTTAATACCAACGCTATCAAGTCAGTACGTAGAAAAATCAAAACAATGAAGATTGATGGAATAAAAATACTAATGGAACTAGACACAGGTGCTCCGTGCAGCATAATGAATGAAAAGACCCTTCGGAAAATAAAACCTTTAATACGATTAAAGAAAACTGACTGCAAAATTTCAAGTTATACAGGGCACAGAATCAACTGCTGTAGACGGGCAGTTATTAACGTGACTTATGGAAAGACTACACGTAAACTAAATCTATATGTAGTAAAAGGAAACCTGGACACACTGTGTGGGCGAGAATGGACCTCCCAATTTGCAAAAGAAATTGATTTTACTGGGATCTTTACAAACAATTCTGTCAACAACAACGACATAGATCTGGAAATGTTCTCGACAAAAGGAGCGTGGAGAAAATCATAGCAGTACAAGCGACGGGACTGACTACGAGTAAGAGGGCACAACTAGAGCAAATACTAACAAAATTTAATTCGGTATTTGACTCTGCATCAGGAGCCTCCAAAGGACCAGCTATTAAGGTGCACCTAAAGCCGGAGGCGAAACCAATTTTTGATGGCGTGATGCTTATGCCAAAGAGATCGACGCAAAAATTGCTGCAGGCTTCTACAAACGAATTGATTACTCAGAATCGGCATCCACAACACATGTGGTATCAAAGAAAACGGGAGGTTAACGAATCAACTACAAACCGACTGTAAATGCTCAGATGATCATCCGATTCCGAGGACAGAATATATATTCAACCAAATGAAAGTATGCACAGTGCTCGCACACTTGGATGTGACTGATACATTAAATACGGTAACACACAGTCTAATTCGACCGACTCGTGCAGTGTACGGAGCAGCGAACATACCAGCAATTTGGCAGAGAACAATTGAGGCCACATTAAAAAATATTCCTAACTTACGCAATTCTAATATTTGCAAAATATGTTGATGAGCTAAAAACCTTAGGAGCAACATTAGAAACATTACAGAGCCTGGGATTTAAATTAATCAAATAAAAATGTGTATTCGCCACATCTTCGGTTGAGTTTCTGAGACACAAGATTGAAGAAGAATGCATACATACATAATTCAGCTAAGCATATTGAGGCCATCTTAATTGAACGAAAACCATCTACAATCGAACACGTGCAGCTGTTTCTTGGGAAAGCAGCTTACTACTCAAATTTCATACCAAACCTGTCAACTTTGGAAAGACCGCTGCGCGATATAGTCAATAAACGACAATTCTTCTGGTCAGAAGAGACGGAATTAGCTCACAACAGAATCAAACAACTTGTAGTTTTACAGCAGGGGCTGATGCCTTATGACCCAACACTTTCTTATTAGTGCTAGCAACGGACTCTAGCAAAATAGGTATAGGAGCTGTACTATCGCATTTTATGAAAAATGGTGGCGAACGTCCAATTGCATACGCAAGCCGCACAATGAGTCCCACAGAACAGCAAGTTACACAAATCAACAAGGAAGCTCTAGCAATTGTATGGGCGGTACAAAGATTCTTCAAATATTTATATGATAACAAACCACTCGCACAAATTTTACACCCTACCAAATCACTACCGACACTATGCATTTCTAGGATGGCAAACTATGCAGATTTTTTAAGCAACTTCAATTTCACAGTAATTACCAAAATATCAAAGGAAAATGTAAATGCTGACTACTTTTCTCGATTACCACTCAACACGAGAAATGGTATCCATTCTGACACAGCAAATCGGGACGAGTTCGATCATTATATAAGACGACAAATAAATCAGCTTCCAGTTACAGCTTCGTTAGTTGCTCGAGAAACCAGAAAAGACCAGCATTTGGGCAAAATCTTGCGAATACTGGAGAGCGGCCAATGCCATACAAGAAATGGTTCAAATCACCGAGTGCAAGTATGAGATATCATCTGGCTGCATTACTTTCGAACATCGTGTGGTTATCCCGACTAAACTTCAAAAACTGATCCTGGACGAACTACACAGGGCCCACTTGGCTATAGTGAAAGTAAAGGATATTGCACGCTCTTTCGTCTACTGGCCAGGAATCGATAAGGACATCGAGAATGTGGCAAGAACATGCGAGTTCTTTCGTCTACTGGCCAGGAATCGATAAGGACATCGGGAATGTGGTAAGAACATGCCTTCTATGCAAAACATGCGAACCGACCTCCAAAATGCTCCTATTACTATTGGCAATGCCCTCAGTAGCCATGGGAGCGCTTTCACATCGACTTCGCGGGACCATTTAAAGTTGCGATGCTTTTGATTGTTACGGATGCATACTCAAAGTGGTTGGACGTTAAGATCACAAAATCAATTACGGCAACAACAACAAGCGAATTACTAGATGCTATGTATGGCATCCCCCTCATGGTAGTGTCCTTTAACGGGACAAATTTCACTTCTGCCGAATTCAAGCAATACCTCACATCTGTTGGCGTTAAATATTACAAGTTATCAGCACCCTATCACCTCGCAACGAACAGTCAAGTAGAAAGAAATGTCCATCCAACACACATAAAAGAAACGTAAACGAACTCTTACAGCAATATAGCACCGCTCCGCATAGCACAACTGGCGAAGCTCCAGCGAAACTTTTGATGTTTAATGACTTTGATGTTATCTTTGACTTTAATTTAAGCTACTATCGATATATATATATATATATATATATTCTTAGCATGTAAGTTATCGCCCGATTGAATTGCGATCTCTATCATCTCTATGATGAAATAGCTTGACACAAAGATGAACTAAGAACAGAAAATAAATAAATGGGAAATTCTCTTGCCGATGACATAGCGAAAATCTATTAGTTGAGAGCAGGAATACTTAGTCGAAAAATACAGCGTATTGGTAGAACACGATCCTTATCAATTGTTCCTCGAGCTTTGAAATGGTCTGTAATAAACCAAATTCATGATTCAATTATGAACTTAGGATGAGAGAAGACGTTAGATGAGGCCTATGATTATTACTGGTTTGATAACATGTCTAAGCATATTCAAAAATTCGTTGAAATCTGCATGGCCTGCAAAATGTCAACCTAGCCTACATCCAATACCAAAAGTCGATATGCCTTGGAACAATATCCAAATAGACATACATAGCTGGGAAGTTAAGCGGCAAGTCACAAGGAATATGTTATCGTCCAAGTAGATGCCTTTATCAAATTTGTCTATCTTACTCACGCGCTTTAAATTGATGCTGAAAATTGCATAAATGCAGTAACATCGGCTGGTTCTTTGTTTGGAGTACAAAACAACATAACAAGCATGTTTTGTTCACAAAAAAAATATAAATTTGCATTTGATCTCGACAGGTACGAAGTGCTAATGGACAGGTAGAACGCATCATGAGCAAATTTACAAACCTATTGAATCCCGTCAAGACTAGCAGCCGGTCTTGGCTAGATGTATTAGGTGAGGTTCAGTTGGCCTAAAAATTCTACGATAAATCGAGTGACAAAGGCAAGCCAATTATAATTGTTCATTGTTGTGATTACTTTCACCTTGTGATACGGCAGACGAGATTGATTTGGCAGAAGAGCTCAAGCAGTAAAAAATATTTCAGCTGCAGCAACATAGAATAAGATTTAAGCAAGGCTAAAGTTGTTGGATAAAAGATAGCAGATTTTGTGTTATTAAAAAATTAAGAGAGCCATCGAACGAACTTAAATTCAAAGTTAAGAGGGCCCCCTTTAAAATAGCTGAACTGTTAGACGGTGCTAGATATATGCTCAGGTTATTGACGAATAACAGAAAATACAAATGTGCACACGATGATATAGGAAAACTGGGAGGTAGGCATATGCCAGCTGAGTTGGAAGGTTGCGATGATGAGGATTGAATGAAACGATTCAAATAGAAACTGTTCAGAGACAGTAACAAACGTGAGGGTGAAGCTCTTTAAACACATCACTATTGCCTGAATGGCTGTGTCTGGCTGTTTGCCGATGTGCAACCGAAATACATATTATGTATGCATGTACATACATATATATTGAAAACAAAAATGAAATCAAATTGTTTCACAGCCAACAAATATTCGAAAATTATGTTATGTTTGATTGTAATTTTATATGTATTGTGTTAATCAAATTATCTGTATAGCAAAGGTCAGGATGGACGGTGCATACTGAGTGTGTGTAATTGTACATTGTATTCGCGATAATTGGTATTTCACAATAATTAGAAATCTCGCATCACCTTTTATGCAGCGTCTGTTCTGTGTGCATTTTTATCGCTTTGCTAAAAATCCGTGAAGAAATTTACCTTTTGCAGATATGTGAATACTATGACAGGTAAACGATATAGTTGATCAATGTTAATAAGATATTACATATATGTAGGGAAGAAAGAGAACATTTTAAATACAATTTTGACATACATATGTACTGCCTGCATCAGAAAGACTGACCTATGCAAAGTTTCAAGACGATAGCTTATACTATAATATATTTTAAAATATATAAAACTTATAACACCCTCTACAAGGGCATAAAAAACTAGCGGCGTGCGTCCTTGTTGACTCAATCAATCTCTTTTCCGGGCACTCCCGAGAGCTGTTTCTTGCTAATAATTACCATTGATTAAAATCCTAAAAGTTCAGAAATTTTAAAAACATGGTGTATCTAGATAATACCATAAGAAAACTGATATAACTCATATTTTAGACGGCTATTCTGAATGGATAAATTTGTATATTACAAAAATTCGCAATATAATAATACTCTTTACGGGAATTTAAAGAAACCCTTACAAAAACGAACTAAATTTATCGGATTAAATCCCAGTTTTTCGTCTTTGTAATAAAATTATAACTATAACATAAATTATATAAATATAATATAAAAATTAACTATACCTTCTCTCAATAGCAAATTTTTCAAATAAGAAACATTCCTTTGATGTAAACTTCGTAACTGTCGCCCTTCTTCTGAAGCTAGTATGTTTATTGCTTCTAGTGCACCACAAACTACAGTTGGTGGCAATGATGTGGTAAATATGAAACCAGCCGCATAAGATCGCACCATATCAATAAGGGCAGAAGACCCAGCTATGTAGCCACCTATGTTGCCAAACGCCTTTCCCAAAGTTCCAGATATTATATCCATTTTAGATAATACATCGTCACGTTCTCCGACTCCAGCCCCATGATCACCATACAGTCCAACCGCATGAACTTCATCAATAAATGTAATAGCCCCGTATTCATGTGCAACATCGAGCAGTTCTTCTAGTGGGCATATAGCACCGGACATTGAATGCACAGTCTCAAATGCGACAATTTTCGGTGTCACCTTGTCAACTTGCTGAAGAAGAGCACGCAAATGATTGACGTCATTATGGCGAAAGATGTGTTTTCGGACGCCACTGTTTCGTATGCCTTGGATCATAGAAGCGTGATTACCAGAGTCCGAAAATATATGACAGTTAGGCAACAGTTTGGCGAGTGTAAATAACGTTGAATCATTGGCTACAAAGCAAGAGGTAAACAAGAGTGCGGCCTCTTTTTGATGGAGATCTGCTAGCTTTCTTTCAAGACGCTCGTGATGCAATGAATTACCAGCTATGTTACGCGTTCCGCCGGCACCAGATCCATGCATATCCAACGCTTCCTTTACAGCATTTTTAACATTTGGATGAGCAGACATGCCTAGGTAATCATTTGCGCACCAAACGGTAATTGGACGCTCCGATTGAGTGGAATATTCAAGTGCATGTGGAAATAGGCCATCGCCAGCTAAGCGATTCACTCGCTTAAAAACACGATAAGAGTGATCTTTTTTTTTTTTTAAAATCTGCTCGTTGAAAAATTTTTCGTAAGGAAAAGTAGAGTTTTCCTTGGCAGTGTCAATTGCTTTGTCATTGTCGCTCCTTACATCATAGTCTGCAACCGAATAGCTTTTTGTAGAGTATGACCTTGTGGACTTCACTGAAAATGGTAATGGCGACAATGGGGAAAGTTTTTTTTCATTAGCCTTATGAATGGTTTTGCTAATAACTGGGCAGAAAATTCCATAAGACTGGTACAGTATCTCAGCGTAATTGCGTAGATAATTTGCACCAAAACGGTTTAGGAACGGACACTGCATGATTTAACAAAAATTTAATTGTAATCAATAGACTTT
Organism: Drosophila littoralis; assembly: GCA_018903485.1. Taxonomy (NCBI): domain Eukaryota; kingdom Metazoa; phylum Arthropoda; class Insecta; order Diptera; family Drosophilidae; genus Drosophila; species Drosophila littoralis. The sequence goes on along the minus strand of JAEIGF010000362.1, from coordinate 135,047 downwards.
GACGCGTTTCAATTATGCAAGACAAAGTTTTGAGAAAACTAGGGATGTCCTAATATTCGATGTATCGATTATGTAGATATATCAAAATTGGTATTTATTTAGGTCTAAATAAGTTGAATTTGTTGATACATCTAGTTTTGCACGAGGCACTGTATTATTGCAGTACATATGAATATTTTCAATTTAATTTGTAAGCGTTTAATAGTGCGTTTATAGTGTTGAGTTGTATCGAATATACGTTAGTCAAAATAGCGTTGGCCAGAAAGCGTCTTTTTGGGACCTGATGCCAGAATCGAAATCACGCATTTATCGATGCATATATTTGAGCCTTTAAACCAGAGGTCGCAAATAACAGTCAACACTTATTTTCAATGCGATCTGCACACAAAAAAACCGAAAAAAACGAAGCAGATTCGGTTTTGCTCTCCATAGAACACTTTTTTTCGTTGCGCTTGTGTACTCTGTTAGTGCTTATGCTTGAGCAATACACACTGCTCTGTCTAACAGTAACACCTTAACAGGACACATTCGGCCGATCGCACAGAAAATAAGTGTCTGTCGAAGAGCAAAACGACAAAAGTGGAAGCGAAAAAAGTCTTTTCTTGTTGTTGTCGTGTGATGATATCAATGAATAGAGCGAGAGAGAGAGAGAAAGAGGGCACGATGCATATGTGTACATGTATATATTTAAAGCTATAAGCAAACATCCATTAAATAATTTATAGTGACTATATATATATATACATATATGTATATATATGTATTTTTTATTTATTAAATATTAAGCTTAACAACTAACAATGAGTGCAATTTGGTTAGTCAAGCACGCAAGTGCATACATGCATATCCACAAAAGACACTTTGGCAGTTTTAGTTCTGTTCAGTGGTCATGGAAGAACATGTGCGAAAAAAAACGAACGAAAACTGTTTTTGCTCGGACCCAGTGTCTCGTGCGTAGAAATTTAGATGCAGGTCTTTTGCCGTTATTGATTTTGTCGGAAATAAACCGGTTTTTTGCAGACAACCAGAAAGTGAGGACCGAAATTTGCGACCTCTGCTTTAAGAATATTATATATTGTTAGAAACCCAGCGATTTAATGGGGCTAAAGACAAACTGTTTAATAACTCAAAGAATTTAAACACAAAGAAAAAATCAATACCATTTAAATTGTAATGCCAAATTATATAATAAATACATATGTATATATTGTAAGCTTTTATTTTGGGCAATCCAAAAGCTAAGAGCTCAGGCTTATAACATTATTTTAAAACACTAATTCAGGGCTTTCATGCCAACCAACATTTAATGAAAATCGAAGTGAACTTTTTTAAACTAGTTTGTGTTGATCACTTTATTTTCGTTATTATTTGCTTATTATTATTTAATTGAATAATTTAATTCTTAGGTGGGTCAATATAAAAATAAAACTCGGTTTGTACGACAGCTAAGGGTTTTTACAAATATGACCAGATTTTACTGGGTTGCTCATCCTTTGCAGCCAGGGCTAAAAAATGGACCGCTAGTAAGCTAAAAAGCCGTGATATTTTGTTCGAAGGAAGTATGGGAGGAAGTTAAATAAAACTTATCGTTGCATATATTCAAGCCTTTCAAAATGACTTAACATGAAGAGTGTGCTCATAAATTTATTTTTGTTTGTATGTATGTGTGCGCACTTAGAACATAGCACACGCGGCATTGCCTTGAAAATGCGTGGTCTTCCTTATATTTTTAATCGCGGGGTTGAATTGTGCTTATGTTTATATATAGCTTGGTTTTGAATGAATTGTAGTCTAAATCACAATGTTGATTGTTTGATGTCTGTTTTCAGAATGAATTTTTTGAATTATCACAAAGATTATCGTAGTTTACAATTCTAACTTAACGTTATTATTTTAAGGGCTAACATATCTAGCCATGTCCATCTGTCCGTTCGTTCGTTCGTGTGTATGAACGCAAGGATCTCAGAACTAATAAAGGCTTAAGACTTAAAATTTGGAACATAGGTCTTTCTCCCCTTTTCCCCGTTTTCAAGTAATCGATATCGAAATCCTGTTTTTTGGGAAAATCTCGTAAGTTATAAAAGCAGGAGTCACCAAGTCACTTGACATGTAGATTCTAGAATAGTATATATATCAAGTACCTTTCATAATATAGCTATTGCCACCTCCCCGCTACCACCAACATAGCTACAAATCAAGTAAATAAAAGTTGACCAAACATTGGGCTTGTTTAAGAACCATGCTGCAGTTACGGTGGATCTGCTATTATTTTGTACTTATGCATGAGCATTATAACACTTTGATCCAATCTTAAATTTTGCCATTGACAAAGGATACAAAGAAACAAATCAAAACATAAGCGCAAGTCATTGACTCGATCAATTATAATATGATAAGCCACTTGACGACCACCGTCTAGTGCCGACTTACGTCATAAGCGCTGACTATGCATCCCACGGGCAATGCCCGTGAGCGCTATGTGCATAGCTGCACGAGTACTAATACTTTAATGCAAATATATATGGATAAGTACCTCCTTCCTCTCAGACTATGATAGCTTTAACATAATTATGCAATGTCGAATTTGTTAGCTACTATAAGCTCATCGAACCAACAAGTCGAATAGAGCGTTTCTACACAGATGCAAAATGCCAACGGGAGTTCCAGCAAATTTTCAGGCACATCTGATGGAATTTCTTCGAAATGCAAATAAATTATTTTATAAATATTTAAATTAAAATAAAAAATAGCCATTGTGGCTTTAAATATGCAACAGATGCCAAATTATTTTAAAAATGTCTAGTTTTCATTTGAAAATTTTAAAGATGTTAGATATTGTCATTGGGAGTAACAGTTTCACATCTTCAATAAATTTCATTCGTTCCCCGAAAATGTACTCAGTGTGAATTGAATGTTATTGTCGTACAATCATGGTATTTATGCTTTTCTTTTTGATTCGGTAACGAGAGTCACTAGTTACTTTTAAATACTTGGCTTGTATCGGGCTTTGTATGGTTTTCTCTTCCCCTGGCATTGTCATCTCTTTGATAACTAATATATGTATTTTGAAATTCCCAATATTGGTTATAAGAATTCAATATGATAAAAGCAATACTAGTATTTAACAACCATGGGAAGCCTCGGTTATCAAAATTTTATCAATATTTTGTACGTAAAACTAGGTGGCAATATTGCTGTAAATAAAAGAATGCATATACATATATATCTGTAAAAGGCAGACAAAAGCCTACCTCTAAAATATTTACTGTCTGACAACTCCACGCACAAAAAGCATGATGTTTTGTTTTTACTTTGTTTTTATTACGTACAATTTATATCATATAGATGAGATGTATTGTTTGACCCAGAATCAAATTTACTGAAGCTAAGTAAATCTCTAGATAACCCTTATATATGCAATAACTATGACAATTCTGTACAATATATGTATGTATATACAATCAATTTACTAATTAAAATTTTTTAATAGGATGAGAACCTTCAACAACAAATCATTAAAGAGACGTTCCAATTAGTATCAAAGCGTGACGATAACGTTTGCAATTTCCTGGAAGGCGGCAGGTAATCTTATGCATACATATGTATATGAATCCGAGGTTAACACCCACAAACTTAAAATGCAGAGGCTGTAGTAGATATGATACGTGTTACTTTAGTTGATTTTAACTGTGAATTTGTGTTTGAAATGAAATGAACAAACTATTACAGGCGTGTGTTTGGTAGATAATATGTATGTATGTAATTAATATGTTTTAATTAGTAACAAGACAGAGGCCTTTTGTATCAAAAAGGACATTTATAAAGCCTTGTCCGTTGGTTTATGGACAAATCTGTTTGTCATACGAAAGGGCCGAAAGTTTCAAAAGCCCGGAAAGTAAACTCTCGCATATTAATGAATACACTTTGCATTGAATGTGAAATTTAAAAATATAGACTCTTAGTAAAGTATATATTCCTACATATTCATGCATATAAATATTACATTTTCGTGCCTTAGCTTGATAGGCGGCTCAGATTACAAGCTAATATACCGCCATTATGCAACACTGTACTTTGTATTTTGTGTTGACTCCTCGGAGAGTGAACTTGGTATACTTGATTTGATACAAGTATTCGTCGAAACCTTGGATAAGTGTTTCGAAAACGTGTGTGAGCTGGATTTAATATTTCATGCTGATGCCGTTCATCATATTCTGTCAGAGCTGGTTATGGGCGGAATGGTACTGCAAACTAATATGAACGATATTATAACCAGGATTGAAGACCAAAATAGGTTGATTAAACAAGAATCAGGAATATCTGCAGCACCAGCTCGTGCTGTAAGCGTTGTAAAAAGCATGAACATTCCACAACAAATTAAGGACATGAAACTGCCAGATTTACCACAGGCTATAAAGGACCTTAAATTTTGATATGATAACTGTAAGTTACTTAGCATTTCTATGATTTAAGTAAAAAATCTCTTTTTTTGACAGAAACACATATGGTCCGGTCTCCGCTACAACTTTTATTATTAAATAGGTAATTTTAAGTACCAAAGCTAGTATCTGAGTTTAATATTGTACATGTAAAATTGAGTAAAATACTTACTTTATAAAATGTTTAAATTTTAATAATTATCATGTTTAATAATTGTTATTTTTCAATTAATGTTAATGAATGGCCTTAAAGAATGTTAACATACATATCTAGCCTTGGATATAGTAGGTCGTTCCATGGAACATAGAACGTCTTGGTGTCTAGCCAGTATTAAGTTGGGGTGCGAATGTGAATTGATGCTTTTCAAGTCTAAGCTACCAGACCAGTCCAATCGTCTTTTTGACGTCGATTCCATCATTTAAACAAGTAAGAGCTGCTAGCCGGGACCTTCCGACTAGGGAATACCCTGAACCCTCTTATTCCAACACCAAATGCAGCTCGCGCTAGGCGCTCGTTTGTAATAAAAAATATATAAAAAAAATATGTGAACGGTATTGCAAGTACATATGTACAAAGATAAGGCCCGAGCAGAGATATATATATGTACGCTTGTGTAGATGCATGCGTTCATACATATAATTTTGCCTAATAAACATAATGGGCAATAATTTGGAACTTAATTTTGAATTTTCTTGCACCTCCATCCAACCCAACCTTTTTTTGCACCTTTTGCACGTTTCACGACCATAAAACAAAACTACGTCACTTGCACTGTTAACTCTATTAGGCTAGGTTTTTTCTTTTTAAACAGAAAAAATTTAAACAAGTAAGAGGTTCTAGTCGGGAGCTCCCGACTAGGGAAATGAAAGATACTTGACATATATATAATATTCTAGAAGCAACATATGTTTGGTGTCTCTAGCTCTTATTATTTACCCAATTTGCTCAAAAAACAGGATGTCGATATTGATTTTTATCGATTGCTTGGAAACGGAGTAAGATATAGATTATCGGAAACAAATTCGATCTGCGCAGGCACTGGGAGGACCTACAGCTATTTCAGCTATTTCAAGTCTCTAGCTCTTATAGGTTCTAAGATCCTTACGTTCATACATAAATACGGACGGACAGACAGACGGCTAAATCGACTCGGGTGTTTTTGCTGATCAAGAATGTATATACTTTATGGGGTCGGAAATGCTTCCTTCTACCTAAGTTGCCTAAGTTGGCAGCGATCTAGGTGCATCTCACTGCAACTTATTATCCGAAGCTTGAAGAGCAAGTCGGAAATACTCTTAAGAGTGACTGTCGGAACCGACACAAGCTTTCTGGTACGGCTCGCGCCAGCAAAAGCTTTGTGGCTGTGCGTGTGCGTACGTATGAATCAAACCAAAAGCTTACTAGTAACTGCTTAGTCTGGCAATTACGCTGGCGCGACGTTCCGCAGTAGCAAAATAGGGCTGGACAAAAGGTTGCAAACTTTCTTGTAAACATTTTGCCAAACCACACATGCATTTTTATATGTTGCTAGCATTATCCAGCAACAACTAATTATTTCTTTTGCTTATTTAGCGGCAACATAATCTTGTGAGATCGCGACCATTACACCACTCGATAAACTGACACCGTAAGACGAAAATATTAGCGGGAATTAATTGCGTATGTCTTTGGCATGGTAAGTGCCAAAATCCTTGCCTTGCAAATCTTCTATCTCATGATAACAAATGCCAAGTTTTTTTGAAATGCGACTGTAAATGATTTGGGGCGAAAAATTGCGACGATATACTTCTTTGAACGAGACCGGCTTGCAATGCAAGTTATATTGTGCGACATTGCGATCATAGGCTTGGCGACTATTGACTTGTATGTCTTTTCGCAGTAGTGCCAAGTTATCTGCGTGCGACAGGGGGATCAGCCCACAAATTGCACGATACGACGAACATCCGATGGACTGATGCAAGGACGATCTGAGCGAAAATGAAATGCTCGTGAGTGAATCCCACTCAGTCTGGTCGTTCTTCAGATAGGAGCGAATGGCGGCTAGCAACGAGCGGTTTACTCGCTCAGCGGCATTACTTTGAGGGGAGTATAAAGCAGTATATACATGCTTGATACCTAGTTCGGTAAAAAACGCGTTAAATTCGTGGGCCTTGAATTGGGTGCCGTTGTCACTGACAATGGTTTCAGGCACGCAAAACTGTGAAACATTTTTTGCAATAAAAATTCTTGTATGGACTTGGATGTAAACTTTTTTAAAGGCTGTAGCCAATGATAGTTGCTGAAATGTTCGAGCACAATAAACAAGCCAACGTGACCATTTTTACTACGGGGGTATGGTCCAAGCAGGTCAATGTATAGCCTTTGAAAAGGTCTACACTTTGGGCTATGAGCACCCATTGGAGGACGAAGCGTATAATTAGGTGCTTTGTTCTCCTTACAGGTGTCACAAGAGCGAACATAGTCACGCACGGCTTTTGCCAAGCTAGGCCAGAACAGATGGCGGCGTATCTTCTCGATACATTTTTGCATTCCAGCATGAGAGAAGGTATAACTGTCATGTGCTTGTTGCAGGACGTCATTCCTTAGGCTTTCGGGGACCCATAACTTCCACGAGGATTTTTCTTGAACTTCGCCACCAGTGGTATGCTCGGTGCGTATATAAAGGAACTTGTCCACAATTTTGATATCCGGAAATCGGTCTTTATTCTCGCTATACCGCGATTTGAGTGCAGTGTACGTATCTTTGAGAAAGGCGGAAAATCCACCTTGCGAGTCGGCCAGAAACTTTCTGCTGCCGCATAAGCCAAAGTAAGCTAGAATGATCAGTGATTACTTCGAACTCTTGAAGTTCTAAGTAACATCTGAATTTTTCTATTGCGAGTATGACGGCTAAGCATTCCCGTTCGGTAACGCTATATTTACGATGGGCATGGCTCAATTTCTTGGACATGAAGGCAATTGGGTTTTCTTCGTTGTCTTCAGAAAGCTGCACTAAAACTGCACCAATGCCAAAATCGTTGGTATCGCAGTGGCACAGGGGCCGAGGTTAAAACAGTTTTAAGCTTGTTCATGGCTTCCTGAGCTTCGGGAGTCCACAGAAACTTAATTTTACTGGATAAAACATCCGTGATAGGACACGTGAGATCAGCGAAGTTGTGTATAAGTCGGCGGTACCATCCACAGACTCCGAGAAAACCTCGAACGTGTTTTAAATTCTTCGGAGGAGGCCAATTAACAATACACGAAATTTTGGACTTTTGACTTTTGGACACATTTTAAGTGAGATTGGCTTTGTGGAGTTGCTCAGCTTGGCGAACTAACACTGCCAGGTGAGAAGAAAAATCTTCTGAGACGATATACAGGTCGTCTTAATATCCAAAGACGCAGTGTTTTAGGTCTGGCGGGATAATCTCATCCATCAAACGACATTGTGGATGGGGCATTGCAGAGGCCAAATGGCATTACTTTAAACTGGTAGAGATAGTAAAGTAATGGATAGTAAAGGTGGTTAAATGTTTTGATTCCGAGCTAAGCTGAATCTGCCAATAGGCATCTTTAATGTCTAGTTTAGAGATAATGTTTGCTTGTGGCAAACTGGCTTAAATACCTTCGATGCTAGGCAAAGGGAATGCATCCTTTTTGATGGCTTCCTTAAGCTTACGGGCAACAAGACAAAGTCGAATTTTAAGGGGCTTGACCACCAAGCGGATCGAAGGACTCCAAGGGCTGACAGACGGCTCAATAACATCCAACTGGAGCATGCGATCTTTCGTTATACAGCAGTTTTTCTACCGCGGGGCTTACCGGGTAAAAGCGCTGTTTAACAGGCTTTGCTGTTAATATGATGCTCTAAAGCAGTACGACCTAATTTTTCCGTAGCACTGGGGAACAGTTGCTTAACAACAGCAAGCTGTTGAAGCTGGTGAGGGCTCAGCATGTATGGTTGTCACCAGTGGCCTCATACAAATCAGTCCGACCATTAAATACGCGCCAAAAATCATTACCTAAAATCAGTTTTTTCTTAATAGAGGGAATGACATACAGTTTCATAGGCCTGGTTAGACTGTTATACGTCATTTCGACATTTAACAGACCGATAATCTCTTGATTTTCGCCTCCAGCAGTCCTAGCACGAGATTTCAGGGGCTTAAACTGAGGGAACTTAAAAAAAATCTTTAGCGGCCAGTACGGAGCCGATACAGCTAATGTTCGCTCCTGTTTCCAACAGACCAAGTTCGGTACAATCCAAAAGCGAAACTTCTGCATAGCTGCGTAAATCCGTGGAATGATTAAAAATGTTGGAGACCAGTAATTTTTGGTTTCGTTTTACTTTGTCATAATGGGATTTCAATCTGGTAATACGTCTTCCAACTTTTTGTTCGGGTTCATTAAAAATACGATTTCTAACTAAACTAAATTTTTGAAGGCGTTCATCATACGGACGTAGACTTCAGTAGTCGGCTCAGAGAGCGGCTCAGGCTGCAGCTGTTCAAGCTCAGCTGTGGGCGGTAACGCACTCTGAACAATTTTCACAGGGAAAGGAGTTATGATTTCGGGGGCAGCCGGTTGTTGGTGGTTGCTCCCGCATGACGGTTTTCCGACTGTCGTTGCAAACAAATCTGGCACTGTGGCTTGTAGACGTTAAGTTTGCCACAGCCGTTGCAGAAAATACGAAGTATAGCTAAGCAATTTTCCCAGATATGCCCTTTCTCATCGCAGTTTCATCACGTGAGCTTAGCATGGCGATTTGAAGTGCTGCAAATTCGGCTTGAACTTGTTGATCTTCTTCCAGGTCTGTACCTGCATCATCGAGGGCATATACTTGACGGCGAGTATTCACTATCGGCTTGGGTTTATTTCCGTGTTCGGACCTACAGCTGAGCTCGTGAGTAAGATTTTCGCTCATCTGTATAAGGCGACGTAAATGCCCTAGCGAGTGAACAAAGCAGCAAATTTTTTTTTTAAAATTTCAATAAGCTCCTCTTCGCCCTATAATTGAATACTGCTCTTGCATCTGGTCTCCGCAGTATAACAATAGCCAGGATCGTATTGAATCTGTTCAGAAGCAATTTCTGCTTTTTATCTACGAGGTTTAAATTGGGACCCTAATCTTCGTTTGCCATCCTACTCCAGCAGGCTGATTCTTCTTAACCTTCCGTCATTAACCAACCGTAGGACAATTCTTGGTGTTGTCCTTCTACATAAGTTGATTATTGGCGATATAGATTCTCCTTTTCTGCTAGGGCGTCTTCAATTCTCTGTTCCGTCTAGACCAACCAGAAATTACCGCCCCTTATTCCTGTCTACGTGCACAACAGACTACGCTATCCACAATCCTTTTCGGGTGCTATGTAAAAATTATAATAGTTTGCATCACGTTTTCTCTATAGAACTTTCTCTACCCCTAATAAAATCGTTGCTTTCAGGATACCTTCGGGAAGTCACTGACCATTCCCAGCTATGAGCAGGGGCATAGCTTGCCGGACAGGCTGTAAATTTTCCCCCACCGGGTCGGTGATTTCCCATTACTTTTCCCATTACTTTTCTTTCTGTCCTATCTACTTAACACTCTATATATCTAGCTTACATTTCTTTACTATATTAACAATCTTCTTACTTTCTTTTTTCTTATTTATTGTATTTTATTAATTAATATAGCAAACTAAGATTATCTTTAATTTTACTTTTTTCCTACTTACACCCTTCTGCTTAGATGTAGGCTCTAATAGCGTCACTGACAAATTTAGCTGTGAAAAGGGGCACAGCTGGCCGGACTGGCAACTAAAACACCTCCATCGGTCGGTGATGCTATTTAGAGAACTCTGTTATCTAACTAGGCTTTTAGCATATACTTCCATTATGTATTGTATGTATAATGAGGAAGACACTCGTTTTATCGACCATTAATAAATAATAAATAAATAAATAAATTTATTTTAACGGCAGCTTTATCGATCATTCTCATTATATAATGAAAAGGGCTCTCCTGGCTTTTGTTTTCGGGATCTTATCAATTCCATGCTCGTAAGCTCGAAGCGATAATCTTTGTAATGCTGACGGAGCGAAGCACAAATAACGGACCAAACGATACGGTCTACTTGCTTATGGTATCTCCAATATCAGCCGCGAGACTTGCCGTTAAACAACACGTGCATGTGCTTACACATTGCCGTGAAATCGCTATCTTAAGTCTTATCTTTATATGAACTCTTCGACACCTAAGCCATCAGCGGAGCCATCAAATTTGATATTCCACCTTTGCAGAGTGTCGGCGGTCTTTCGGGTAAACAAAGAAGATGTAACCGGAGATGGTGTCTCTCGGACCGGAGCAGATCTTGCTTGTGTATCGCTGAGATTTGAGCGACCGCTCTCATTTAGGGATGACACAATTCTAGTCACCGTTTGTTCTATCATGGTTTGGACAATGCAATAATCAAAAGCAGGATCGTGGCGAAGATTTGCTGCACGATGTGATCTACCTCGTTGCTTATTGCGGGCTGATCTAGCCGGAGGAGCGTCCACGTGTCTTGTGCTGTTGCTGGCATCCAGCGCGGATCAAGCGGCGGCACTGATATTTAAGGAGGGTGGCTCTTGTACATTGAATGCACTTTGTGTTTGAGCTTGCTCCAATGCTTTAGTCAGGTTACGAGTCCTTACTCTGGATACGACTGCCCCAGCTGGGGCTGCCAGGGGTGCGGCTAACTGCGCCCGTGGAGGCGAACAGTTACCGGCGTTACAGATGTAAAAGACGACATGATCAGCCAACCAATCTTCTAAGCAACGTTTATGAAATACGTTACATGGTAACGAATAACACGGATGCGTGTTATCCATAACTAGGGCACAGATAGCCCATTGGCTATCAGTTTCAACTACTAGAGGGGACATTTCTCAGGGACTTCTTGTAATAGGCATTTACAAAAAAAAATGTTTTGTTCCTGAATCAGACCTATAATGGTAACAAAAAGAAGTAGAGAAACGAACCAGCAAGTAGTGTTTGTTACAAGCAATTATTGATATACAAGGCTATTTAAGCTATTAACAGAAATGCATCTAGTATGTTCTTTTATCCGTTTAGTAAATTATTCGTCAAGTGTATGCCTAAGTAGCATGATCCCGAGTTCCAGTCAACAATGTAACTATACTCTAAAAATTAACCAACCTACAGTTATCCAGTATCACCATCTTTTACTTGCTCTCATTGTACCCCTTATGTACATACATATGTACATAAAAGGTTATTGCTTCAAATAAACAAAAGTAAGCTGTTAGATGCCCAACGACTTGTCCGCCAAAATGTGAACGGTACTGCAAGTTTAGGTAGCCTCATCGAGGCTGCTCACTGCTACTCGTATATGTAGGGACATGGCGGGCGATGCCTTCTGGTACCGAGCTCATTCGGTGAGGTGGGGCCGGGTTTTAGCCAGCCTAGATCTACAGACGCACACACATTTAAAATAAGACCTCTTGCTGCTACTGGGAGCTCCACGAAATAACGAAACTACCGAGAACAGGTAATAGGGGACGACATGTAAACAAACACACTTGCTGATGGTTAACGGCGAGGTCTTAGATGTTGTTCGATGCTCGCGCTCTATTCCCTACCCAACCATGATCTTCGTGCGCATAATTCGCGAAGATCCTAAAAAAAAACGCCTTTTTCTTCCTTAGGTCCCAATGTTTTCAGGAACAACCAATTAACTTAGCAACGCATGGTAATTTCCTTATTCATCTCACTATTTATTGGTATGGAAATGTCTTAACTTCATTTGACGGACTTTCTTACTTAGTATAAGTAAATACTAGAACTTGGAACATGTTGATCATTTTTACCTATCGTTATAGAGCTATTTTCTTTTCGTTTGCCTAAACCTATTTTACGCTAAACAATATTTCAAGTGGTTTTTTTTTCTATACATTCAAAGGTAATTTCATTGACACAGTGCAACTCGATCGTTCTAAATGGAGGTGGACATGTGCTATGGTCGACGACTATGCTCTTAGGTAACTTTCAGTGCGCATGCCTGGACAGCGCGACAGCTGATCAGAGGCTTACTAACGGAGTGCTGTTGGTTGTTGTGAGTCTTTGATGTTCGAGAAAAAAAAAAAAAAAAAAGGTACTATTTTGCTTTCTTTGGTTTATTTCTGAGGTACGTTAAATTTTGTTTTCTTTTGTTTGTTTCTGGTTTACGTTATGATTTTAGTTTCGTTTGTTTTGTTTCTAATTTACGTTTACATCTTGCCAGGGATGCCATTGGGATAATTGGGGGTTAAAGGGGTAAGATTATTTGAGCGAGCTCCAAATTATCGCATTTTTATATGCTGGCGCATGTGGCTATGTTTACACGCCTTCAAGCTTGCCAACAAATTTGGAACTCACTGCGAAATGAAAAATGACGGCAATAATTTGGAACTTAATTATAAATTTTGCACCTCCAACTAACACAACCTTTTTTTTTTTTTTTTTGCACCATTTGCACATTTCATGACCATAAAAGAAAACTACCTCACTTGCACTGTTTTTTTTAGACAGAACAAAATTTAAAAAAATTAAACTAAGCGTGGTGACGACGACGGCGGCTGCGATCCTCGAACTATTTTGAAGGTTATTTTGATCCAGCGGCGTGTCTTCGATCATCCAGGGGGATCCGCTCGGCTTCTGCCGTAGCTGACAGTTTCAATTGAAATGAGACGGGCGTTCCGCATCAGCGTTTAGCTTTCTCTGCCGAGGGCAGCTCAAGAGGGTGCTGCGCGTGGTTTTCGGGAGCCCGTCTACCAGGGGCTCTTGTGGCGTAACCACAGGCAGTGACGTCTGGCTCGGATTAAGCGGGATTCGCCGGATACCGGCGGATTAACCGGATGCGGACTGTCACTTTTGCTGGAGACACTTTTTTGAGGTGTTGTGTGTATTTGGTGTATATTTTATTAGTTTTGGTCACGAACATTTTGCGCGATTCAACCGTTTAATTAATTTTAAAAGTTTTTTCTTGTTTCGTGGACAGGCTCAGTTGACCAATTGAGCGGAAAAGAGGCCGCATGCAGCGCCAGCGCTGCTTTTATGGGCCGGGGAGAGCTCTAGGTGCATCTCGCTGCAACTTATTATCCGAAGCTTGAAGAGCAAGTCGGAAATACTCTTTAGAGTGACTGTCGGAACCGACACAAGCTTTCTGGTACGGCTTGCGCCAGCAAAAGCTTTGTGGCTGTGCGTGTGCGTACGTATGAAACGAACCAAAAGCTTATCAGTTACTGCTTAGTCTGGCAATTACGCTGTCGCGACGTTCCGCAGTATAGCAACATGGCTGGACAAAAGGTTGCAAACTTTATTGTAAACATGTTGCCAAGCCACATATGCATTCTTATATGTTGCTAGCATTATCCAGTAATAACTAATTATTTCTTTTGCTTATTTAGCAGCACAGAAAATAAAACAATACAATCGTAATTGCAATGCTGTTGATAGAATTCGAAGCAGACGCTCATGAATGTGTGTGTGTACTTGGAATTTGCGCTAGCTGCCGCAAACACGTGGGCAATCAAAACACATAACTTTGTGTGTTTCTTAACCGCTCTTAATGAAATTTTCTCCAGTATATCTTATTGTACCATTGAATATTTCTGTGTTCTGAAAAAGTAAATTGCATTAGCTTGAATTGGTGGGCAATACAAGTTGGGTTATTAACTTGATTTATAGCTATGAGTTAGTAGCGGGAAGGTGGCGATAGGTATAAAATGAAAAATACTTGATATATATATACTATTCTAGAATAAACATATCACTTTTGGTGACTCAAACTCTTATTATTTACCCAATTTGCTCAATAAACAGGATATCAAATTTAATCGATTGCTTGGAAACGGAGTAAGTTATCGATTATCGGAAACAAACTCGATCTGCGCATGGACTAGGAGGACCTACAGCTAAAATATCAAATTTTTCTAGCTCCTGTATGTTTTGAGATCCTTGCGTTCTTATATATGGACAGACAGACGGACATGGCTAGATCGACTCGGCTGTTAATGTTGATCAGAATAAGTATACTTTATGGGATCGGAAATGCTTCCTTCTTCCTGTTACATACGTTTGCACAAATACATTTTCAATGAGTTCAGGGTATAAAAATGAAACGCTATTTTACCATTTTGTAGTCTTCGGCAAAGTTTGCAAATGAAAATGCAAATACTAATTCAGGCGTAACCGCTCTGCTTGAAGGCTTTTATAAGACTCAGCTTTAAACTGCACTTTTAAAAAGATCATTAGCAAGTATGCTCAGGCAAAGACAATATTAACACTAAGATGAGTAACGCCCATACATTTGAATGCGATACAAATCATCCAAAGTCATCTGGCTTTTCTCTCTTCAAGCGTCTAGCCAGCCGACTGGGTTTTCGCTCACCAACTCTCTTCTCCACTTGAAGCGAACAGACGTGTTTTTTTGTGCTCTCCGTTTTGTTTTTGATTTAATAAAACACCAGCGTTTTAATTATTTATATTTTATATATTTCTACTTTTCTGTTCGCCTTCTCGGTTTAGTTTTTATTTATCACGAGTGCATGCTTGTGGTCTGTGCATATTTGTTATTTAAATATTGTTTATTTTAAACTTGTGTTCTTGAGCATTTTTGTTTGAGCGCTTGCGCTATTAGCTCTGTGGGTAAGCTTCTTGTTGTTGTTTGTTGTTTATGTTTAACTGCACATCGCCTCTCTGGTGTGCAAGATTTCGTGGGCAAGCAAGCAATCTATAAATAGACTACTCTCGCACTCTCGCGCTCTCTCTCCTTTTTTTTTCAACTTGCGCTTTGATCTTTTTCTACTTTCTGCCGCTTGTTGGTGCTCCCTACGCTATTAATCTAATCTAAATAACTCTCTTTTTACATTTGGTTGCGTTATTACAGTAGAGACCCATAATAATGGACCATAAAATTGTCTGTTTTATAAAAACTTACCAAATGCCAATTACGGCAAGTCAATACTGCATACCTTGTGCGGGTTACACTGGTCTTGTGGGGGATGCTGTTGCCAAACGAAATGGTTTGCACTATAGTTGCGACTCGTGTAGGGAGATTGATGGTGAAATGCGGGCGTTTATGCGTCAGACCAGGAGTGGCTTTAGGGGTCTGATTGTTGGTTTTCGTAAACTTAACGATCAGCTCACAGCCCTGGACACCCAATTTAATAGCCTTAAACTGTTAGATGAGTCTCCGGGGCCTAAAAAGCC
This sequence comes from Drosophila littoralis, assembly GCA_018903485.1. Classification (NCBI taxonomy): domain Eukaryota; kingdom Metazoa; phylum Arthropoda; class Insecta; order Diptera; family Drosophilidae; genus Drosophila; species Drosophila littoralis. The sequence continues at coordinate 119,392 of JAEIGF010000362.1, read as the reverse complement.
CACTCCTTGTGATCTGCCGTTGCCTAATACCCTTCAGCCTCCGACTGTTATTCAGCAGCCTACTACACCGATTACACAGCAGCTCATCTCGTTTGTTACTCCGGTAGCTGTGAGGTCTGCTGTGGACACTGATTCTGTTCCGAAAAGTGTGACATCGGCACGAGAAAACCCAGTCGAATTATCCGTGTCGTCCGCTGTCGTGGGTGTTCCGAAAGGGCGACAGCAACAATTAAATTTACAACAGCCGCTAGAAGGCTCGTCGTCCGGACTACCGGCTATTTTAGGTACCTTAGTTAATAGTGTTCCCACTGTTCTACCTGTGGCACCTAAGCCTCTAGTCGGTGTTCCACCGAAGAGACTTATTTTTGTTTCTAGGCTTGCCCCTCACTTTTCATCAGATGAGGTAAAAGCCTTTATACAGGCAAAAATTCAAGCTCCAGGTATACTGGTGGAGAAATTTAAGTTTGCTTATGAAAGGGATATTGCGTCCTTTAAAATAAGTGTTCCGCCAGAAATATTTACTGATATTTGTTGTAAAGAGTTTTGGCCGGAGCACTTAATAGTAAAAGAATATAAGGCCAAAAAGAAAAATCGGACTCCGATTTTATTACCACCCATTTCTAATGGCGCATCAACTTTAGTTGCTGCGTCAAAAAACTAATTTCATCTTTCGAGCTTGCCTACCAGAATGTTAGAGGTCTTAAATCTAAACTCGCTAAACTGTATTTAGACTCTCTTGCTTTTAATTTTCAAATTATCGCTTTTACTGAGACCTGGCTGAAGCCGGACATCTCAGACTCTTCAATTTTTACCTCCAAATACACCACTTACAGATGCGATCGAGCTTCCCGTATCGGAGGAGGAGTACTTATAGCTGTCGAGTCTGCTCTTTCGTCGGAACGCATTGATCTTCCCATCTCAGAGATTGAGTTGGTGGCTGTAAGAGTTGTATTTGGTACTTTTTCTATCTTTATTACATGTTCATATTTATCTCCTCTATCTAATTTGTCTACCTATCAAAACCATCTTAATGCTATTAAATCTGTCTCCTCCCTACTTTCTGATAGAGACCTTTTAGTAGTTCTTGGGGACTTTAATCTTCCTGTTGTCGAGTGGTCATCGCCATCAGACTCAAACTTTCTGTTGCCGTCATCGTCAAACGAATTTATTGATGGTCTACGTTAATCGTGTGCGCAATTCAAGAAACAGATCTCTTGATCTAATTTTCGTGTTGGATTCGTTCAACAGTGTTGTGCACAGGATCAATCCGCTTACACTTCCTGAAGACCCTTTTCATCCAACTCTGGATATGGTCATTGATTTACCAGCCCGAGTCCCTATCAAGGAATCGGAATTAGCTGAACGTATGCGTTGTTTCCGAAAGGCTGATTTTCATAAGCTAAATGATCTTATTCTGCAAGTCGACTGGTCCCAACTGTACAATTGTGCAGACATTGATGTTGCCTTGAAACTTTTTATGACACCTTGTACTCGATTTTTGATGTCTGCGTTCCTCTTGATCACCCAACGAGGCCTGATAGGCCTCCCTGGTTCTCAAACGGACTGATGAGGTTTAAAAACGTGAAGTCGAGTCAATTTTCACATAATCCTAAGCAATTTTTTAACTTTGTCAATTCTAAACGAAAGACATCTACTTTGCCTTCTTCGGTTAAGTTTGCAGATGAGAGCGCGAACACTGATCCAGGCATAGCCGATTTGTTCGCAAACTTTTTTCAAACTACCTACTCCTCCTCTAGGTATAATAAAAATCAGCCTTATCCTTATCAGTTGCAGAGGTCAAACTGCATCTTTAATCCCATTATTACCGAAAGTTCGCTTCTTAGCGACCTTAACACTATCAAGCCGGTTTACTCACCGGGCCCTGATGGTGTTCCTGCCTGCGTGCTTAGATACTGCGCTGCAGCATTATGGAAACCTGTTTTAAAACTTTTTGAATTGTCCGTTAACACTTCATCTTTTCCGACCATTTGAAGGAATCATACATTATCCCTCTCCATAAGAAAGGGAGTAAGTCCGATGTCGAAAACTATAGAGGTATTTCCAAATTATCCGCTATACCTAAAGCTTTTGAGAGAATTATAACATCTCAACTGCATCATTTATGTAGTTCTATTATTTCACCTTCCCAGCATGGGTTCGTGAAGCGCAGATCTACAACCACTAACCTTCTTGAGTTTACTTCGTTTGTTATTGATGGGTTTAAAAAAAGAAAGCAGACTGACGTCATCTATACTGATTTCAGTAAGGCTTTCGACTCTGTCAACCATTCCTTGCTGCTTCATAAATTAAGCCTTCTCGGCTTCCCAGTCAATCTTTTGAACTGGATTTCAGAGTATTTGCGTGACAGAACCCAAAAGGTTCTTTTCAGAAATTCATTTTCTATACGTATTCTGGTGACTTCCGGTGTTCCTCAAGGTAGTCATCTTGCCCCGCTACTCTTTACTCTTTTCATCAATGACCTTCCCTCGATACTGTCTCACTCTCGAGTATTAATGTATGCTGATGATGTAAAATTATGCCTTGCATATAAGGATATGGCATCATGTTATCTCTTACAAGCGGACATTGATGCGTTTCAGGCTTGGTGCCTAGCCAACCTGTTAAACTTAAACTGCTCTAAATGTAAGGTAATGACCTTCTATAGAAGCCCTCCTCAATTGGTTTCTTACATCCTTGATAGTATACCGCTCGAGCGTGTTAATAGTACTTCTGATGAAGTTAATGATCTAGGTGTCATCCTCGATCATAAACTTAAATTCGACTCTCATGTTAATACCGTGGTCAATAAGACCAGAATAGTTATGGGTTTCATCAAGCGATGGTCGAAGGAGTTTGACGATCCGAACACGACAAAAACACTTTATATATCTTTGGTACGACCTATTCTTGAGTATGCCTCATGTATCTGGTCACCACAATATGCTACCCATCAGGACAGAATTGAATCCGTTCAGAAATAATTCTTGTTGTTTGCCCTCAGTGGTTTAAATTGGGATCCTCGTGTGCGGCTACCGTCATACTCCAGTAGACTTCTGATGATTAACCTTCCTTCTTTAATTAATAGTAGAACCATGCTGGGTGTAATATTTATTCATAAATTAATTACTGGTGAAATCGGTGCATAAGGCAAAAGAGTCCTTACAAACCAATTATTAACTAAAAAAAAAAAAAAAAAAAAAAAAAAAAAAAAACTGGTGAAATCGACTCTTCTGTGTTGACTAGCCAATTAAATTTCTCTATCCCTACTAGACTAACACGTAATTTTGTACCTTTATCGCTTCAATTTTGCTCAACTAATTATGCCTTGCATGAACCGTTCAGGGTTCTCTGTGATAACTATAACAAGCATTACAGAGTATTCTGCTCGGAAGCTTCTCTTCCTCGTATAAAGTCTTCTATTCTAAACTATTTAGCAAGTAGGTAGCCCTATTTTTATTTGTAATTGTATCTGTACACATACTCGTAGTTTGTATCGATTTTGTTTAAAATTTTTTTTTTCATTTTTTATTTACTTTGCATTTCGTGTCGTACGTTACACGACTGCGCCCCTCGGTCGGTTGGGCGGGAGGTGGGATGCAGTACGTTGCATCGGGATTTGCGTTAAAAAAAAAGCTAGTCGATGGTATTCTGCGTCTTGTCGTTTTCGAAGTACTGTGAACGAAAAGTTTTGAGTCGAACGAAGCTTAGTACTTTTTTTTTATCCATGGTATCCATGTTCTATAAATGATATTTTACCTTAGATACTATAGCTAAATTGTAAAGGAAATTTTGAAAATATTAAATTTGTATCACACCTTGTACAATAACTATCTTCATGAAATAGCCCACGTAAATTGCCTTCTTTTACTCTACTAGAGAGACGTTATTATCGCAGTCAATGGCGTACAAGCACTTAAGTTTGCAATTGTAAATCAGTATTTTTAAGTGGCAAAAGCCACTGCAGGGAATATGATATTCCATTTGGAGTCTCAAGGTCAATCGATGGTCCGATTATCGAGTTACCTCAGGGTGCCAATAAATTCACCGAGACACGCGTATAATTTAACACGTTTTAAAATTTGTAACCTATATGTCATAAATATATAATCTTGGGCCGGACAAAAAGAGACCCAAGTCAATAGTCTAACAAAAATTAACAAATACTAAGTAAGTTACAATCGACCCTTACACAAAAAAAAAAGAGAACCAAAAGGACTGACTCAAGGAGCAGGAGTGGTCGACACGCAGGCGACGTTAAACCAGTGAATCTATTCAAGTAATTTTTCACTCCAGACTAATGGCAAAGCCCGAGAGTCGAAATAGAAGGCAGAACCTTTTTTTTCCTTTGTTTTCTTTTTCTGTACAGAAAAGCATGCAATTAGATTCAGTTTCCTTTTTCTATAATTACAAAAAGTTCAATTACTTGTAAGTACGTATGAAACGACCGAAAAGTTATTGCCACTGCCTAGAATACATAAAATTTAAAATTTAAATACATGCACAAACAATACACGCTTACATACATATTTCCATTATCCCCCTTATCGCCCACCAGAGAGCTCTCTACCCACGGTATGATAGATTCTTCCAATTGAAATATCTACATCTACACAATATAAGAGTTATATATGTATATATATATATATAGTGACATATTCACAACAGAATTCTGAACCACTCTTATTCATAAGCTGCATTGCATGGTATAGCCCACTGTATGTTTACAAATTGAATAATCATAACAATAGCATGCCTTCTGCAGCCAAATTCAAATAATGCTAAAATCATAAGAGCAGAATGTCTTCTGCAGCCAAGCTCAAATATTGTCAACAATCATTTATAAACAAAAACTGACCCACAGAAAAACGCTAGCATAAACAAACAGCAGCTGCGGTCCCTTTTCAAAAAGTCACGTACTCCAATTATAATTTAGCTTTAAATATAGCGTAAGCCAATTTTTGCTCTCCAGTCTTAATCCTGATATTCAACATAATAAACCGATACAGATTCACTCTCGTGAAATAAAGTTTTATATTTCCAAAGTTATAACTACGTTATTGGCGCAGACGGTAGGATAGCGTAACATTTTGTGAAACGAAATAATTTAAAGTTCGTGAGTGATACGATCAATTAAAAAATCCATACATCTGGTGTCTTCTCTGAACAACAACTGTAATTGTGCATAGTATTACAATTAAATCGAACATATTTCAATTCCGGAATTCGCTGTCCGCAAAAGAACTTAACGTGTCTCAACAATTCAAGCAACGTATAAATCCAATTCGGTCGTTGTAACACAGTGAATTTTGTGACACATAAACTAAAAAACCCAAAATTGTTTAAAAATTGAGCACCCAGAAGGTTCTCATGCTGCTGCGTTTCCAGCAATGAATTACAATGCATCATATTCGGGGCGATCGAGCTCCAGATATCCGGAGATGCCCAGAAGGTACCCAGAATGCTGCAAATCAACAACTGGCAACAACTCAGGGAGGCTTTAATATCTGAATACAAGACGCAAACACCCTACTGCGAAGGTTATATAATACCAATTATCAAGGTAATTTACGCAAGTTTTGTAGAGAGGTAGAGGTTGATGAAAATTATCAACAATCAGACAACTATCACCCTGCAGAACAAGAAGAGTATGGTTATCAGAACAACCAATACGAGGAAATTCAAAATAACGAAATAAAAGACGAAAAATTTCCAATTGGAGCCTCGAGACAAGCCAGTACATAGAAATTAAATTTAATAACAGGCGCTACAGATGTCTCATTGACACTGGGTCGTCAATAAATATGATGAGGGAAAACTTTCTTAATATATGAGCTTATACAAGACTTACTTCGATTAAAACTATGACAGGGGTATCAAAACTAAATCATTATGTATCTACTGCACCAGACTCTTTAGGCAAGACCAAATATTTTACATATACGATTTTTCACCTCATTATGACATGCTTTTAGGCAGAAATTTAATAAAGGCAAAAAACGCCATTATTGACTACTGTCATGACAGTATAATAATTAGCGAGAGATCGTTCAAGCATAAGAAATAAGTTTGGGATCCAAGGGCAAAAAAAAACATTGAAGCATATTTAAAGCCAGAAAGTTATACACAAGAAGTTAATTACGCAATAAGTAATGAAATAACATCGGGACAAGATTACCGAGTTATCATCTTAATCATGAAGAAAATACAAAACTATTAAAATTATTGAAAAATTTCAGTGATATTCAATATAGAGAAAGTGACAATTTGACCTTCACGAGCATTGTTAAGCACGAAATAAATACACACCATGAAAATCCAATTTACGGGAACCATACGGTTACCTTTTCGCTTTTGAACAAGAAGTCGAAACGCTTATCAAAGATATGCTAACCCAAGGTATTATTCGGCATAGCCAGTCGCCTTATTGTAGTCCCAAAATTTAGATTAGTTGTCGATTACAGAGGATTAAACAACATAACAATTAATGATAAATTTCCCATTCCAAACATGGACGAGATTTTGGGAAAATTAGCAAGATGCTCATATTTTACTACAATAGACTTAGCAAAAGGTTTCCATCAGATTGAAATGCATCAAAAATCAATCAATAAAACTCGAATACCATTTGGACTTAAAAATGCACCAGCAAGGTGCGTGAATCATGTTCTTCGTGAAGCTTCAATTAGACAAGTGCGAATTTTTTAAAAAGGAAACAGAATTTTTAGGCCACATTTAAGTCCAAAAGGCATACGGCCAAATAAACTAAAAGTAAAGGCAATACAAGAATTTCCTTTGCCAAAAACATCAAAGGAAATTAAATCATTTCTAGGTTTATGTGGTTATTATCGAAAGTTTATTCCAGATTTTCCAAAAATTGCAGAACCCATGACTTTTTACTTAAAGAAAGCAGCGAAATTTGATATTAAAAATGATGAATATAATAAAGCATTTGAAAAATGAAAATGATTAATTATGAACGACCCAATATTAACATGACATTTCAGGTAACAACCGACGCAAGTAATTTTGCAATAGGAGCTGTGTTGTCCCAAGAGAACGCTAAGCGAGCATGAACAAAATTACAGTACAATAGAAAAAGAGCTTTTAGCAATAGTGTGGGCAGTAGTGTTTGACATTTTAATTTTTGGCAGACCATTTGACATTTTAAGCGATCACAAGCCACTTGTTTGGCTGACCAAAATTAAAGAACCCAACATGAAATTACAACGTTGGCGTATCAAACTTAGTGAATATAATTTCTCAATGAAATACTTAAAAGGAAAATTAAACCACGTAGCAGATGCCTTATCACGCTTAAAAATTGAAGAAAATATGCTAGGCGAACATGACATTAACACAGAAGCCACAGCACATAACGCTGAAGAAGATAACGAACAATTATAATTTAATTATTTTAGAAGACAAATAGAAGTGATACCGAAAAGGTAGAAGTTGAACCATATTTTAAAAAATTAAAGATAAAAATCGAATATTTAAACTTAAATATTGAAAAAGCTAAACGATATTGATAAAACATTTTAGCAACAATTCAAGCGTAGTATACTCAGATTTTGAAATAATAAAATAAGCATTTAAAGAAATTGTGAACCCTAAAACAAGGCGAATATTACGAACAAATATTAAACTAAAAGACATAATTAGCAACCACAAGAAACTTTTACATCCAGGTATCGAAAAGATGGTCAGACTTTTTAAAGAAATATACTTTAACCCAGACTATCAAAATTAAATCCAAAACATAATTAACGAATGTGAAGTTTGCAAGTTAGCTAAGATTGATCACAGGAGCACATCTTATAAATTAAAAATTACACCAGAAGTAGAAAACTAGAAAAATTAGTGTAGCGGATGTAGAAAGACTACATAAGACAATTAATGAATAAATGCGTATAATAAATACTGACGATGACGAAGAAAATAGATCTTTAATAATTGAGGTAATTTTATACATTTATAATTATAAGCTCTCCTAGAGAGAGTTCTCAGTTGAGAGTGATTGACGTGTTTTACTTGTGCTCCAAGATTTTTTTATATTTTTGCGCTATAATCCTGCTTTTTATTTCTAAATTTTGCATTTTTGGTGCATTATTTAAAAAGCTTTTATAAATTGTGCAAAGTGTTATCTGTTGTTGCAGCGTAAGTCTGTTAATTATTGCATTTATAAAACGCGGAGTCAGTTCCGTGTTGTTGTTATTGCCTGTTTTTGATTCTTTTGCTTTGGTGCTCCCCTGTGCATACACTTGTATTGGCTTGTGTTCGCTGCTGCATATTTCTGCTTGTGCATCGCGCTCTCGCAAATTTTTGCTATTGCTTTTCGCTCCAAACAATTTGTTTGTGTACGACTAGTTATTTTTCGAGCGTTTACTTGCTCTACTTCTGTGCACTGTGTTTTGTTCTGCTCTGCGCTCTCGCAATCTGCTGCTTACCTTTTAACGCTGGTACTATGTCGTGCCTTGCACGTTCAAGCAGGCTGATGATTCTGCACAGCCGAAATTTGTTAATTGCTGGCTGTGTGAGAATATGATGCATGCTAAATGTGCAGGTCTCACTGGGCGTGATTGCGACAAGATCGCTGCAATTGCCAAGAAGGGCTGCGGCGGCTTGCGTTGGTCATGCCCAGTATGCCCAGTATATTGACAAGCAAATTGATTTCTCTAGAATGTATAATTCTGTGCGAAATCAATTCTTAAAATTGAACAACGTGGCTAAGCAGCTCTCGAGTAATTTTGACTCGAGTTTTGAGTTGCTTGGCAAATACAAATTCGAGTCTCCAACCAATCGCCGGTTGGAGCCTCAATTTTTGCAGTTGCCCTCTCCGTCAGTTCAGACACCTACGCCTCTTTTGTCCCTGCCTAGCAACTTGGATTTATCTCCAATGTTGTCCTTGTCGCTTTCTCCAAGCGACTGCCCAAATACTACCCCCGTTTTATCCCCATTAATAGTCCCATTAGACCCCGTACCTGAACCTGTCCCAGTTAGCCAAACTGCCTCAGCCCCGTCAGCTCCTGGCCGCAAAGGTAGACCTGCGGGCAATCTTGCCCAGATTGTTAAAAACAATCAAGGTGCCTTTTTAGCCCCACCAAATCCTGAATTACCTGATGCCCCATCAGCTCCTACCTTAACTGTGGTTGCCCCTCGTAGGCAAGTTTTTGTGTCTCGACTTTCGTTTGACACCATTTCTGAGTCATTGGCAGCCCATATTGCTAGCAAATCTTCTGCTAGTGTGTCAATTACTAAATTTAATTTCTCCACTCCTCGTGAAATATCCTCATTCAAAATAAATGTTTTACATGATACGTTCTCAATCATTTGTGAAATGAAAGCGTAACCAGCCAACCATACTTCCAGTCCCTTCAATACATTTCTGCCCCAAAAACTAGCTTCGCCTTCTGACCAAGTCTCTATTCATTATCAGAATGTCAGAGGTCTTATTTTAAAGCTCAAAAATCTTTTCCTAGCCAGCACTTCCTTTGATTCGGATATAATCGCATTTTCAGAAACATGGTTAAATACAAACATATCTGATTTTGAGGTTTTCTCGAATAATTTTATTTTGCATAGAAATGATCGGCCGACTCAAGGTGGTGGGGTATTAATTGCAGTTAAAGCCACTCTCCAGTCTGAACTTTTCTGTTTTAGTATGCCTACTGACGCTGAGATTGTCTCAGTCAAGGTGTCTTTTCCTACACGGAATATCTATATTACATTCCCTTATGTTCCTCCATCTTCTGATATTCAAGTTTATATGAAGCATATTACTTGTATTAAAGAAGTTTCTTCACACGTGCGTGATAATGACCTATTTATTGTGTTGGGTGATTTTAATTTGCCGAACATCTCTTGGTCATTATTCACTGCCGAAAATAATCTAGTGCCCTCAGCACAGCATGACTTTATAGACTGCATGCTTGATCTTTCGTTGTTTCAAATCAATTCAATTTCTAATCATTTGAATAGAACACTTGACCTTGTATGTGTTAACGATTACCTTATTTCTAATGTGCCTAGGTACCCTTTTTTATCTCTTCCTGAGGAGAGATTTAACTTGTTGTAAAATCTAACTCGTTGTAAAAGGCAATTGCCCAAAATCCGAGACAGTTTTACAATTTTGTAAACTTGAAGCGTAAATCTCCAAGTTTGCCAACTTCTTTTTCTTTCGGGATGGATAAAGCTAGTAATGACTCTGATTCTGCTAACCTCTTTGCTAATTTTTTCCAATCAACTTACTCCTCAGTCTGTCCTAATAATAATTCTTACCCTTATACTATTTCTTCTTCTAGTTCTATACCTCCTCCTATTATTTCACACTCCTCTCTCCTTTTAGCTATAAACTCTTTAAAATCTTCTTACTCTCCTGGGCCTGACAATATTCCTAGCTGTCTACTCAAGGAGTGTAGTTCTTCCCTTCTTTATCCATTGCAAAAGCTTTTTAATCTATCTCTTGAATCTTCTGTCTTTCCATCTCTTTGGAAAGAATCTTAAATCATTCCTCTCCAAAAGAAAGGTGGAAAGTCTGATATACAAAATTACAGGGGCATTGCAAAACTGTCCGCTATTCCTAAATTATTTGAAAAAATAATCACTTCGAATTTGCAGCATTTCTGCAAATCAGTTGTTTCCCCTGTTCAACATAGATTCGTAAAGAATCGGTCAACATCGACCAATCTGCTTGAGTTTACTTCCTTGGTAAATGATGCTTTCCTTTCGAAAATGCAAACTGATGTCATTTATACTGACTTCAGTAAGGCGTTTGACTCTGTCCACCATGACATTTTACTTTTTAAACTTGACCGATTTGGTTTCCCTCCATATCTTTTGCTTTGGATTAGCTCTTATTTAAAGGGTAGGACCCAAAGAGTAATGCTGAGGCTGACTACCTCTAAACAAGTTCTCGTTACTTCTGGTGTTCCTCAAGGTAGTCATCTTGGACCTTTACTCTTTACTCTTTTTATAAATGATCTCCCCTCTGTTATATGACATGCCCGTGTACTCATGTATGCGGATGATGTGAAACTTATTCTATCATACACTAATCCCCTACATCATTCTCGTCTACAAGACGATTTGAACGCTATGCAACTTTGGTGTTCGGCCAATCAATTGCATTTGAATTGTTCAAAGTGTATGCTTATGACATTTTATCGTACTACACCTTATCTTGTCAGTTATACAATCGACAATACCCCTTTGCAACGTATACTAACAGTCAATTGCGTCTGAATTGTTCAAAGTGTATGTTTATGACATTTTATTGTACCACACCTTATCTTGTCAGTTATACAATCGACAATACCCCTTTGCAACGTATACTAACAGTTAAGGATCTAGGCGTTCTTTTTGATTCTAAACTCTGTTTTAATCTTCACATAGATACCATCGTTAATGAGGCAAAAGGTGTACTTGGATTCATTAAACGATGGTCTAAAGAGTTTAACGATCCTTTTATAACGAAACTTCTGTACATCTCTCTTGTTCGCCCTATCCTTGAATACTACTCTTGCATCTGGTCTCCACAGTATAACAATAGCCAGGATCGTATTGAATCTGTTCAGAAGCAATTTCTGCTTTTTGCCTTACGAGGTTTAAATTGGGACCCTAATCTTCGGTTGCCATCCTACTCCAGAAGGCTGCTTCTTCTTAACCTTCCGTCGTCAACCAACCGTAGGACAATTCTCGGTGTTGTCCTTCTACATAAGTTGATTATTGGCGATACAGATTCTCCTTTTCTGCTAGGGCGTATTCAATTCTCTGTTCCGTCTAAACCAACCTTATTCCTGTCTACGTGCACAACAGACTACGCTATGCACAATCCTTTTCGCGTGCTATGTAAAAATTATAATAGTTTGCATCACGTTTTCTCTACCGAACTTTCTCTACCCTTAATAAATCGTTGCTTTCAGGATACCTTCGGGAAGTCACTGACCATTCCCAGCTATGAGCAGGGGCATAGCTTGCCGGACAGGCTGTAAATTTTCCCCCACCGGGTCGGTGATTTCCCATTACTTTTCCCATTACTTTTCTCTCTGTCCTATCTACATAACACTCTATATATCTAGCTTACATTTCTTTACTATATTAACAATCTTCTTACTTTCTTTTTTCTTATTTATTGTATTTTATTAATAAATATAGCAAACTAAGATTATCTTTAATTTTACTTAAGAACACTTTTTTCCTACTTACACCCTTCTGTTTAGATGTAGGTTCTAATAGCGTCACTGACAAATTTAGCTGTGAAAAGGGGCACAGCTGGCCGGACTGGCAACTAAAACACCTCCATCGGTTGGTGATGCTATTTAGAGAACTGTGTTATCTAACTAGGCTTTTAGCATATAATTCCATTATCTATTGTATGTATAATCTACTGAATAATGAGGAAGTCACTCGTTTTGTCGACCATTAATAAATAAATAAATAAATAAATAAATAAATAAATAAATAAATAAATAACTCTACTGGTAGAACTCCAGCTGACATTTTCATTTATGCAGGAACACCTAATTATAATACCCAGAATATAAAAGAGACAAGTATAAAAAATCTTAATAAACACCGAAAGGATTTCGAAATAAATACTAAGTTTAGGAAAGCACCCATAATTCACGGTAAATTACAAAACCCTTACAAACGCACTGGGAAAATAGAAGACGAAGATCATTTTGAAGAGACTAACAGAGGTCGAAAAATTAAACATTATAAAACGAATTATTAAAAACAAAAGAAATTAAATAAGAACAAATATTTACAGGAGCACGAAATTCCAAAACAGGACCTATAACTTTTATTTTTCTGGCACTAATTATGTCAACCCTATTTACAGGAAATAATAACCTGTTAAATCAAATAATGGATACTTACTCTTTAAAATAGGCATGATAGACATACCATATAATTACGAGCACCATTGTCTCACAATAAATTTAACAAAGACAGACGACACATATGACAAACTAATGTTACAGAGAAACAAATATAAAGACAGAATACAAATTCAATATTTAACAGAAAAGTTGCAAAGAGAAATAAATGGTATCCGAATAGTAAAAAGAAGTAAAAGAGGATTACAACATACAAATGCTTATTTCGAAGTCTAGATAACAATGATAAAGAAGAACTTGAAGAAAAAATGAATTCAATAGCTCAAAACAGTATTCAAATAAACGAACTCAACCATGTAATTGAAGCGGTTAACCAAGGAATAGAAATAGAAAATAAAAATAGAAATAGAAAATAGTAAACAAAGAAAGAGAAGAATCTAAAGTCCTGGAACTACTAGCATTCAACTAGCAACAATTTACCGAATATATTGAAGACTAAGAAATGGGAATGCAACTAAATAGATTGGGCATTTTTAATCAAAAATTATTAAAACACGACTATCTCACAAACGTTAATTCCGAAAAGCTACTTGATATAAAGACATCTACTTGGCTTAGGTCCGATACGAATGAAATTTTGATTATTTCACACATTCCTAGAGAAATAAATAAAACCCCATTATACGAAATTCTACCCTACCCAGAAGATGATCAAAATATTTTACAAGACGAAACACAGTACAAATACTACTCACATAAAAATAATCTATAAAACAAGGACAAGAAAACCCATGCATGTTAGGTATAATAAAACAAACTAACACTAGTAGCAGATTTTCAAAAACACATCTTATAACACAAGCCAACTATATTAAACCGAATATACTTACAATATGGAACTTACCCAAAATTACATTGAATCAAAACTTATTTATCAAAGTACAACATGAACAACGCGATAGATTTTAAAGATAGAGTTAACAATTCCTACATTAGGAAAGACGAAACATTGGTATCTTTTGACGACAAGATATACACGTAATTAAATGGAATGCCAATGGGATCACCGGTCAACTTTAATTCAAACCACCATAAGAGTATGATAATCAATACAGCAATAGGCTGTATGAAAAGAATCCTTAACTTATCGGACATAATACCACAACGAAACGGTACATGAAATTAAAAAACTCTTGACGAAAAATAACTTCCCACAAAATGTAATTAAAACATTATTAAAAAGACGACATATCGGAACAGAAAAGCCTACAGAACCCAACAAAATATACAAGTCCGTAATATATGTCCCACCACTATCAGAACGCCTCAAGAACTCAGACTGCTACAACAACCAAGAAATAAAAGTAGCACACAAACCTACGAATACGTTACAAAAATTCTTCAATAAGATAAAATCCAAAATTCCTATGATCGACAAAAGTAACGTAATTTACCAAATACCATGTGTTGGGAGAATAACAACAAGTGCAATAGTGTGTAAATTAAACAAGACCGATTTGCATTCAAGATTATAATGTATTTATTTCTGATTGCAGTTCGTTTGAACAGTTTGAGAATAAATTTAAAACTAAAACTATAAGTAACATAAATGAACGCGCGAAGCCGCCGCTGCAGGCAGGCAAGCCGGCAGAATGCTGAGTCGGCACCTCTTGCGAGCGATCAGGCCCCTTGGGCGTGCGCGTGTCAAATTTCGTCTGCAACGGCATCCGGCGCAAATGCGTTATCAGCTTTTATTGTCTCGGCAAGCCAAGTGATCTTGATGATTTTTCCGATCTAAGATCACCAATATGACGAAGGTTCTTTAGGCTTAGGTCGTGCAGGAATGAAAGGCTCATATGCTCTCTGATGAGGGTGATGTTGACCACATCTGACGTGGACACGGCAGGTTTTTTTCTTAGGATGCCCCGATTATTGACATACCGGGTGCCGTTCAAGGAGACGTGTTCGTCGTAAGAAGCCAGGAAAGTTCCTGTGACTAATTGACTGTTCCCAGTGCTGTCCACCACATTAACTGTTGTGCTGTTGATAATTAAGACGCCCTCGTCGATTGTTGTTATGGGCTCTAGATGCACGGGGCGTGTGGCGCATTGTGCGAAGGTTCCTGATACCAGTTGTTTGGCTTCACGATGCCTTTTGTGTGGTGCTCACAGTGGCAGTGCAGTCGCACACGGCGAAGGTCTTTGTTCCACAATCGGCCACCATATTACCTTCTTCTAAATCTAATATAATTTTATTATGTTGAACGGGAAATATTTCAATTTTCTTATAAGCTAATTTGGGCATAGGGTAATTTATCAAGAAATATAGTAATTCGGATCTTTGAAAAGTTTTGATATTGAATACTTCGAAAAGGTCTGTTATACTAATATTTGTGAGCTGCTCATTTAACAATTCGTTAATGTCAATGCTGTCCACGATAAGGGGACTGATCAGATTTATTTTAGCAAGGATTACGGAAAGAATTAAGTCTTTAACATTTGTTATTATCATTCTGTTCTTTGCCAAGATTGTTGCATAAAAGTGCTAAACTTCAGCATCTGGTTTTAGGATTGCATTAAGTGCCTTTGAAACTTCATTAAGTCTTGTTTGGAATTTATTGTCTATCTCGATTTGTCTATTTTCTGCATTTATTAACTGACCCTGTTGGAATTTTATCTGCTCCCAGTCATCAAAATCTGGGGTTCCTGCAATTACCCTATGATGAACATTCAAAGTGGCTATTAGGGTGGCTATGTGTTGGATGTCAGTTTTCAGTACCTGTTTCATGTGGTCTTTCAGCTGTTTGTCTATCATGTCTCGTCGATGTAGATTTCAAACGATGTCGAGTTTGTCGTGTGTCCCAAGTAGCTGTACTCGTCTCAGATTGTCACGTCTCCGTCGACTATAGGTTTTAGTCCTCGTGTGAATAGTCGTTGAGTCTCAGTGTCGCTTCGGTCATAGTTGCCACTGTCAGTGCTAGAAAATATCTTAACCTAAAGTAAAGAAAAAATGTATTGATTAAAAAATACTCAACGAATTTTTGTTTATTAATTTTTTTTGAACGCTTGGACAAAAGTTCACTTAGGGTTGTCCTTATGGACCACCCTCTCTTTTATAAGAACCGTCGTACCCAGGTCTGCCTCCACTGTCGCTTCAGTGAATAGGGGCGAAAGTTTATTACCCAATCTCTTGATTGATTTAACCCATACCTTATCACCCGCTTCGTATGTTATTTGGACCCTATGTTTATTTTGCTGTTTTAGCGATTTTTTCTGTGCCTATGTGATTTTCTCTTTTATCTGCACTGCAACATCTATAGGGATTGCGTGGATAATTTCTATTGGTTTTTTATTTGTAACCGAATGAATCGACGTATTGTACTTTATTGTTGCAAGAAGGGTATTGTCGACAGTATCTTACTTATATCCCCCAAGGTGCCGTGAAAACGTTGTTTGACAACATTGATCTTATGGTCTCTGAGTTTAACGACTTTTCGTTGTCACAGTAAATCGTTTTTGTTTTAAGGAAGAAGTTTAACAATTGTTAAAGTAGAGCCTTTATGTCGACGATTGCGCGTGATCGAATAGGTTGAACAGCTGCAATTAGAAAATTTATCGATGCAAGTTAAAAAATATCTGTTGGCCCAACAGTGTTGGGTAAACGTTCACATATAACATTTCACCGGCATATGATGGTATCGGAGTCTTCCCTATCGCTTGTCTGATCGGGTGCCGATTATGTTTGCTCATAGCGCATACTAGGCAGTTTGATAAAGGCGAAAATGGGAAGCTGGCAATATATTGTGTTAGTTACCTCGGCGTTTACAACTTATTGCAGGGTTTGCATCAGTGTGTTTCGATCGGAAAACTGTATGACATCTCGAGTTTTTGTCTTGAACAAGATGTAAGTCTTGTGTTGAAGGATAGGACTTTCTTTCAGTATTATCTGGTTTCGGAAGCAGTTGACTGGCTTATCTGTCGTCTCAATTGTGTAAGTCAGAGACTCCTCGCTGTGGATTGTAGCAGCATCGGAATCTGCTGAGTCCTCCAAAACGTTAGTATTTTGGCGAGAGAGGGCGTCTGCCACGAGGTTTCCTTTGCCTGGCTTATAGATTATGTTTGCGTTACGTTCGTCAATAAAAGCTTTCCAGCGTTTTATCTTAGCGTTAGGATTCTTATCCGATAGATGTATAGATGTTCAGATTTTTAGCTCCATACAAGTAATTTCTGAGATTTTTCAATGCCCACACAATGGCCAGAAGTTCTCGCTCATCTGTGGGAAAGTTTATCTCATTTTCTCGCAGTGTGCGCGAGATCATTGTTATAGGGCGACCGCCCTGGGACAGCACTGCTCCAAGCCCTTGGCCTGACGCGTCTGTCGTTAGGTCAAATGGTTTTTTGAAATCAGGATGTGATAACATCACATCTTTGAGGCTAGCAACTCTTTTGCCTGTTCAAGGCATCTAATTGGTCTGGGGTTAATTAGAGTTTTACCTTTCTCGAGTGGTTGGCGCTTTTTTTTCCATTTTCGCCTTTCAAAATCTCCGTTAGGGGTCTTGCGATGCTGGCGAATCCCGCTATAAAGCATCTGAAATAACTTGCTAGTCCTAGAAATGATCTAAGGCTAAACAATGTTTTTGGTGGTTGGAAATCCTTTATGGCCTGAATTTTATCGACCGATTGGTGGATTCCGCCTCTGCATACGGTATACCACACTCTTTTTGAAGAATTTTGACTGTTGTTTGAAACCTTCATGCCTGCGTCCCTAAGGCTTTTCAAGCCTTAATGTGCTTGATGTGGTCTTCCTTGTTAGGGGAGAAAATTATTACGTCATCTACATAGACGTAACAAGTTTTCCCAATCTGGTCCCTGAGGACGTCATCTATTGCCCTCTAGAAGATGCTAAGGGCGTTTTTTAGCCCAAATGGAAGCCTGCAAAATTCATACTTCCCATTGTTTACAGAGAATGCAGTCTTTTCTCTGTCCGCCAACTCTATTTGGTGGAAACCCGATTTGAGGTCCAGTGTTGTGAAATACTGGGCCTCACCCATATTCGCTAATATAGTCGAAATTGTTGGGATAGGGTATTTATCGTCGGTTGTCTTTTGATTTAACTTTCGAAAATCAATTACCAGATGCATTTTTTGTCTACGACCCATATTGGGTTGTTATATGGTGACTTTGAAGGTCTAATTATGCCGTTCGCCAGTAGTTGTTTAACTTCTGCGTTGACAAATTCAGACACGCCCATTGGGTATTGGTATAACTTTGAATATACCGGTTCGCCGTCCGTTCGGATTGTGGCGATGGTGTTTATATTATAAGGCCGAGATTCGTTAATGTCTGCGAAGGAGTTAGCCTTCCGGTTAATCATCTGGTTGAAAGTGGGTCTGACCGCGGCGTCACTAATTTGGAAATGGTTCACTTCTTTGCATGTTGTGAACTCCATTTTTTCTGTCCCTCGGTCGTGTTTTATAATGTTGTTAGTCAAATCTATTTGGGCGTTAATCTGTTTTAACAGATCAAGGCCGATTATGCCATCAAAATCTTGTAATAAAACAGAATGATCTTACACTGAAAAGGTCAATGAGGTATTTCTGTTCAATTTTTGAATACCCGTGGATTGATTTGACTTGGAATGGGCTATTGACTGGCTTCCAATGCGCCAGCTCGGGAAGGGGTTTTATGTAATTATTAGATGCTCCTGTGTCAGGAGACTGATTGTTCGCCCTGCAACCGTGCGTCTTATAAACGGGAGCAAGGACCTTCCGCTAAAAAATTACAGTTTTCCACTCCTGTCAGGTCATCTTCGACTGCCTCTGCTACTTGTTGTGAGTGCGACTCGTAGCCCCCGTTATCCTTTTATTGGGGCAAATGGTTAAGGTTTTGTTGGGTCCTCATAGACTGATCCCCATAATTTTGGTTGGGTGGGCTGCCTAAGGCGTGACAAAGTGTCCACTTCCATTGGTTCGGGGCCACGCCCTTGTGGCTTTTGAGACTGAAAGCGCTGTTTTTCTGCTGGCCCTGATTATTGTCTTTCTGACCCTTTTGATTTCTCTGAGAATTACCCTCATTTTCCTGCTGACCGTTTTGACGCCAGTTTTGGCTCTTTTGGCCACTTGACTTTTGGAGTTTTTCTTATAGGTGCTTTGCAAAGTTGGCTGCAAAGATGTCTCTTTCGTTGCTTGACTCAGCTTCTTGGGCTAGGGCCAGTGCAGTTGGGTGGTCTTGGGGTTGAGCTGGGAAAACGGCCCACCTCAAGGACTTCCTCAATCCCGAGACAAAAGTATGGAGAGCATCACTTCTGAGTTGTTCGTTTAAGACAGCCGCTGGGGTCATGTGTCATTAAGGTCTTATTCGTCAGTAGTGTAATTTTTTTTCGACTTCGTCGTAGTACTTTAACGGCGCAACAACTGTCTCCATGAGACATAGTTTTCTTGTTTTCCGGTAAATTATGGAATGGATTTTATGATATCTAAGGGTTCTTCGCATTTAATCCCTGGCACTATTTGTAATTCCTGGTAAACTTCTATTTGCGGGGTTGTTCCCTTAAGTCTTTTAAATTGTTCTGTTATACTAGCTATCTGTTGTTCAAACCTTTGCGCTTGTTTTTCAAGGGCTCGGTTCATTTGCGCTTCTAACTGTGCTACCTGTTCACTGTAAATTTTGTTTGCTGATCTGTATTCTTTATAGGAAGGAATAAGCTCGTCTTTACTGCCATCGTTTGACCTTCGTACACTCCGCATTCGCTTAGACTATGGAATCGAGATCACTTTGGAGCAGAAATATTGTTGCTCTCCTTTTTTTTTATTAGTTTAAGGAAAATTCAAAGTTGGCTCAGAAAGCCTAGCGATGAAGCAAAATGTTTTAATCACAAGTAAAAGAAATAAGTATTTATTTTGTCTTATCATAGGCAGCTTTGCTAAAATGTTTTTTTTTTTTAATCTTATTTTTTCTTTATTGTTTTGAATTGTAAAGAAAATGAGCAGCTCACTTACATGTTTGTTTAAAGTCGCTGGGCTCTCAAGGTCTGGTAGCCGATGCTGTTGCGCAGTTTTGTTTTGTTGATTAACTCACTCAGCTATTGCTGGGGTTTTATGTTTGTCTTTTTTAATGCTATTGGTGGGATTTTTATTTCGTTTTTGTTGTTGACGATTTTTATCACTATTTTGTATTGTTTATGATTTTTATCGTTTTTTTTTGTATTGTTAATGATTTTTATCACTTGTTTTTAGGAGACTGAAACTTGCGGTAAATACGTTTCGCGAAGTTCTTTTCTTTGAGAAAGTTGTACAGAACTACTCTCGGTGTGGGCTAATTTATTAAATGCCGTTGGGCGCCAAACAAAACCGATTTGCATTCAAGATTATAATGTATTTATTTCAGTTTTGCAATTCGTTTGAACTGTTTGAGAATAAATTGAAAACTAAAACTTTAATTAACATAAATGAACGCGCAAAGCCGCCGCTGCAGGCAGGCAAGCCGGCAGAATGCTGAGCCGGCGTATCTTGCGAGCGATTAGGCCACTTGGGCGTGCGAGTATCAAATTTCGTCTGCAACTCTGTTGCAACGGCATCCGGCGCAAATGCGTTATT
The DNA here is from genome assembly GCA_018903485.1 of Drosophila littoralis. Lineage (NCBI taxonomy): Eukaryota > Metazoa > Arthropoda > Insecta > Diptera > Drosophilidae > Drosophila > Drosophila littoralis. The sequence goes on along the minus strand of JAEIGF010000362.1, from coordinate 98,959 downwards.
AGCTTTTATTGTCTCGCGCGTGTTACATAGGCACAACTAAATCTAAATTAGAAACAAGGATTAATTAACATAAATCAGACTTCAAATTAAGACATCAAAATAATATGCAGAAAACAGCACTAATGACCCACTGTATGAGAAGCAACCACACACCAAATTTTGATGCAACAACAATCTTACAACAAGAACAACACTACAAAAAGCGACACACATTAGAAATGCTACACATAATTAACACACCAACGAACAAACGACTAAACTACAAGACAGACACAGAAAATTGTGCTCACTTGTACAGACAACAGCAAAACAGACTCAGTTTGAATCTGCACGTCAAAAAGCGCAGACGTGTAAAATAATGTATGTTAAATGTGTCAATATATTGTTTCATTTAATATATTTTATATTGTATATATTTAATATATTTTAATGTGAATTGTTTTTTGTACCTTGTGTTAGTGAAGACGGTTTGCCGATGTGCAACCGAAATATATTGGAATCAAACTACAACAAAATTTTTTTCATTGTTTTATTTAAACAAACCCGGACCTCGAGCCAGCCAAATATATATTTATATATATAAAACTGTTTGTCCTGACTGACTGATTGACTGACTGACTGACTGATTGGTGATCAACGCACAGTCCAAACCGTAAGAGCTAGGAAGCTGAAATTTTCACTGTAGTTACCTTATGTGATGAAGGTGCACGTTAAGATGGGGTTTCGGGAAATTCCATCCGCAAGTATGGAAAAATCGCCAAAAACGTTTGTATTTAACTTTTTGGTTTACCATCCGATCGGCCTCAAACTCAATTTCAAAGTTCTTCGTTTAAATTCATTTGGGGGGTGTTTCACACTTTTTGGAAAATCCATCCCGTCTTGGTATAAATGGGGCCAAAGATTTGGTGGATGACGTTTCGCCCTCAAATTTATTTCCAAGGATCTATATGAAAAATCATTTGAGACGTTTTTCACATTTTTCGCAGAATCAAAGCATCCTCGGAGAAATGATTTTTTGATTTTTTTACATCAAACTTTGCTTCAAATTTTTTTCGGAGCTCTACATAAGACCTTAATAAATACGTGTTTCAGCGATTTTGGAAATTCCACCCGCAAGTATGGAAAAATCTCGAAAAACGTTTGTATGAAACTTTTTTGTTTACCATCCGATCGGCCTGAAACTCAATTTCTAAGTTCTTTGTTCAAATTCATTTGAGGGGTGTTTCCCACTTTTTGGAAAATCCATCCCTCCATGTGGGTCAAAGATTTGGTGGATTACGTTTCGCGCTCAAATTCATTTTCAATGATCTATATGATAAATCATTTGAGAGTTTAGTCCGATTTGCTTCAAACCCAATTTCTAAGATCTTTGCTCAAATTAATTACTGTCTGAATTTTCTATCAAGAGACTGAGCAGAAGCATCAGCAGACAAGTAAGTGGTTAACGCTGCTTCGCCAATGCCTAAAATCAAGACGGTCGAATGTTGAGTTGTCAGCTGAACTTTTTTGCCGAGTCTGTTGGTGATAAAGTTGAGCTGAGAGTTAAAATCGAGCAATACGCGGCAGGGTATGAATGCTCCAGAGAGGCACTTGGCGTATACAATAGCAGTGGGGAGCAACACTTTGGCAGCAGGCTTTAGAGTTAGTGGTAATGAGAGTTGATGAGATTTAAGGCAACGTAGACGGGATATAAGAAGGCGTATTTCTAGTAAACTGCGAATTTGTGCACTGTGATCAAACGGGTGACTTGAGTTTGGAGTCATGTGGAGCAAAGAGTGGTGCTTATATTGAAAGCCTGATTGGCACTGCTGCGGCCCTTTCGTAAGGTGCATTGTTTGGCTTTGTTATGGTGAAGATTGGGTCAAATTTAAAAATCGAGTGCATTTAGAGAGATTATGATCTTTACCCTCGCAAAAGTGACAAAGTTGTTTATTAGATGAGGAAATGTGTTCCGATGATTGTGTTGTACATGGCGTAGAAATGAGGCCAATCCTCGTAGGCACTGCTGAATCTGGGTAGGTGCAATTCGAGCTAAGTGCGAGACTGACGGCCAAGCGACTGTGACATTGTATTTGGCACCTTTGTCGATTGCCCGGTGCCTTGTTTACAGACTGCAGATGAAGAGTGAGCTTGGATTTAACGTCCCAGTACAGCTGAGTAAATTTGGCCTGGGAGTCTGATGCTAACTTCAGTAGGTCGAGTTTTTCGAGCTTGGACTGGGAGTTCACAAATGCTTACTTTATGTGGCCCACCGAATCCATTCGAACTATTATATCGCCTTCGTCATAGCTGCGAGTTGATGCTTAACTGAAGAGCACTTAGCCCTGCACAAGACTATTTCGCTTGGTGCCAATTCACCTCTGCCAGTAGGAGGCGAACTTGTTGGTGGGCTCATTATACCGAGTGCTCACTATACTTAGATCTGCCACCAAAACAAGCAGAAATGCCGTTGACAAACAGCGAAAGTCAAACGGAGGCAAAACGCAGAGCCGATCACAGTTAGTTTCGAGCACGTATATGTATGCATATATGGCTAGTTGTAGGGCACCGAACTGCAATGTGTGTGTGTGTGCTCACTTGCTTGAGGGCTTTTTTCGAATGAAAGAATGGTTGAAATAAAATTGTAACATCGATTTGTAATAATTTTAGCAGAACGAAAAAGGGGCTCTCTCAATCCGGTACGAGTGCATCTGTGCGGATCTGACTGCGGCGGTCAAGACAGCGACTTTCCATACAAGAAAAGTATAAAATTGAGGGTAAGTAAGAAAAGAAAGTAGAAAAGAAGATCATGTCGGGGTCACCAATATTTCGAGGAGATGCTGCTTTGCATCCTTTATCTATTAAATTTTTACTATTAATTATATTAAACAGATTGTTGCGCTATTGAGCTTTTTCAATAGCTTTCACAAATAGAAGAAATGAAATTTATTTTATTTTTTGTGTTCCAATTTGTTTGTATGTTTATTATAACTTCAGAGAAGCAGGCAGACCCGAATTGGTAATTTAAGTTTATGAAATTAACAAATGATTATAAGGGCAAGCGAAACCGAATTGGTACGTGCAGATTACAGCGAAGCGACAATTGATTTTTTATAATTTTAAGTAATGCAAGTGACCGATGTGTACCAAATGCACGAAGCGAACGAACTTTACTAACTCGACGCGCAGCATCGAGGGCCTTCGCATAAGTAAATGCTACGGCAATAAAATTATCGTTACAGCGAAGAGCGCCAGCTTAATGTAAATATAATCTTAAGAGCGAAGTTTAAGCAATTGCTTCCCATAGCAAGTGTTTCAAATTAAGATTAATTTGCTGCTCTTATCAGTTGCGAGGTCGATCCAGTTGTTTTGGCGGCGTAGCCAAACAGACTCCCCCCGTTGGAAGGCATGGGCTTTTAACAGATTCCCTGATGGGCAATAGGCAAAGCTTGTTTGCAGCGCTCCTCGTTTCTCCTGTTGCGGTGCGCAAAATGGCTACGCGAGCGACTCCATCCTTTCCCACAATTAGCTCCGTGATTCTTGCCAGTGGCCACCTTAGAGGCGGCAGATTTTCATCCTTTACGAGGACTAAGTCGTTGACGCATAGGCCTGGTTTCGGAGTACGCCATTTGGAGCGAGACCAAAACTCAACGAATGATGAGCTGGATCCACCTGAAGGATTAGTTATTATGCACGTTTTAAGTTTGGGTAGGAGCGACTGTTCTTGTCGCTGCGGATACTTTTATTGATCTGATTTTACATTTTGGTATTAAGTATTACCAAACCTAAGGCTGCGCAGTCTTCGGTGGCGGCGCTGCCCTTTGTATATAAGTCGTTTTATGTATAACATAGCTAGAGTACTAGCGGTCCGCGCTGCGAATATGAGCCTAAGTCAATAAACTCAAGCGGCTCTGCGCTTTTGGCTTTATGTTTGTTATTGCATGCAACAAAGTGTCGCATACTTTGTATTTAAATACAGGGTGTTATTTAATGCTCGCTACACCTCCCCTTTTAGAAGAATAACGTAATATAATGTAGTGGTTCAATTAACTTATATATAAAGTTTTGTATCGATAAACTTAATGGGGTCTTGGTGAATGATGTAGAAAAATAAAATTTTTATATTCAAACTTTTATATTAATTTTTTTTTTTGGATAAATTTTAGATTTTTAGTCTGTATAATATATTTTTAATATATGTATGTCCACATATCCTTTTTTCCGATTGTATAAGGAATGTATTATAAAATAAAATTTTTGTAACGATATTTTTTTTTTCTCTCATGTATATATTTTTGTAATTATATATTGATAGTTACTTTGTGGCTGATCAGGCCTAAAATGTACTATGTACTATGCTCGAGTTAAGCTAAGTTTTGAATAATTTTAACCTGTACTTATTTACTACTTGGGGTTTCTTTTTTCTTACATCTACTTTAATGTTGTTTCTATCTTCTATGCTTATAACTTTGTAAGGGCCTAAATATTTACTTTCTAACTTATGCGTTGTATCGTTCTTTAGTAGAACTAAACTTCCTATTTCTAGTTCTATGTCATTTAGTTTCTTATCGTATGCTATCTTTCGTTTTTCTTTTTCTTAATCTAGTAGAGTTTTTACTCTTTTATTAGCTACTAGCGGGTATAGCCCGGCCTTTCCCGTGGCAATAATTTGAAGCAAATCGGAAACAAATAATATGTCACCAAAAAAGTCTATGAATTGCACTTTTTACCGAGGATGCTTTGATTCTGCGAAAAATGTAAAAAAACGTCTCAATTAATTTTTCATATAGATCCTTGGAAATCAATTTGAGGTCAAAACGTCATCCACCAAATCTTCGACCCCCGTTTCCACCAAGGAAATGAATCTGAGCAAACATTTTTGAAAATGAGTTTGAAGCCGATCGGTTGGTTAACAAAAAAGTGTCATACAAACGTTTTTCGCGATTTTGCAACACTGACGAGTGGAATTTCCCCAATCCCTGAAACACGTATTTGTTAAGTTCTTATGTAGAGCTCTGAAAATAAGTTTGAAGCAAATCAGACTAAACTTAAAACTTCACCAAAAATTTCTTAGAATCGCATTTTTTACCGAGGATGCTTTGATTCTGTCAAAATTCTGAGACACGCCTCAAATAATTTTTCATATAGATCTTTGAAAATGAATTTGAGCGCAAAACGTCACCCACCAAATCTTTGACCCCCATTTCCACCAAGGGCGAATACATTTTTGGAAAAGTGTAAAACACCCCTCAAATGAATTTGAACAAAGAACCCTGATATGAAGTTTGAGGCCGATTGGATGGTAAACCAAAATGTTACATACAAACGGTTTTCGCGATTTTTCCATACTTGCGGATGGAATTTCCCGAAACCCCGTCTTAACGTGCACCTTCATCACATAAGGTAACTACAGTGAAAATTTCAGCTTCCTATCTCTTACGGTTTGGGCTGTGCGTTGATCACCAATCAGTCAGTCAGTCAGTCAGTCATTCAGGACAAACAGTTTTATATCTAGAGATTTCTAACCTAAACTTAAATTCTTTTGCGTAGTCGTCTATGGTATATATAGGGTCAACTTTAGTTTGGTTATTAAATTCTATGAACTGTATTGGTAATCTACCATAAACAAGTTCGTATGGACAGTATTCATGTACTGTCGATGGTGTAGTGTTCAAACAATATGTGAAATAATTCAACCATATGTCCTAATCGTCTTTGTCAATCGAAATATATGAACGAATAAGTTCGTTAAATGTTCGATGACTTCTTTCTACTGTTCCTAATGTTTGGTGATGATGTGCTGTTGATTGTATATTACTTATATTCATATAGGTCCTTGCACAGGTCATTTATTAGCGAATTTTTTTATTCAGGATCCATGTCCGTTATGAAAGTCTTCATAGGACCGTACTTTAGTACAAAAGATTCAAATATTGCTTTACCTACTGTTTTTGCACTGTTACTGGTATTGTAACTAGATATTTAGTGGGGTCGCATATTATAGTAATTGCGTACTCGATGCCATTCTCTGTACGAGGTAATGTGAAACGATTCTTTTTCCTCTTTTAAGTAAACAATTTATTTTACCGAATTTTATTTCCACAAATTTCTTTACGTCGTTATTACATAGACATATTTTTGATGATCTTGTTTGAACCATTAATGTTTTCCTATTCATGTCAATTAGTGTCTCTATGTTTATGCGGGATAATGCATCCGCTACATGGTTATCCTTCCCCTTGAGGTATTCTACTGTGAATTGGTAATCTTCTAAGTCTAGTGTCATCCTGGTTAATTTTGATATGGGATTTTTCATCGAAAACAAATAAGTTAGGGGTCTATGGTCTGTTTTAACTAAGAAATGCCTTCCATAAACATATGGTCTGAAGTATTTTATTGTATAGCAGCTAAGTCCTGCTCTGTAGTTGATTTATTGATTTCTCTCTGTGTGAAAGCTCGGGATGCGTATGCAATTGGCAAATGCGCATCGCTGTACTCTTGGGATAGTACAGCACCACTTGCATGTTTACTTGCATCTGTGGTTATGCAAAATTCTTTGCTGAAGTCAGGGTATTGCAATAATGTTGGTTTCATTAATGCCTTTTTTAAATATTTAAATGAATCTTCGCATTCTTTTGTCCATTCGAATTGGACATTCTTTCTGCACAATCTAGTCAAATGACGCGAGTGTTGTGCGAAGTTGTGTATAAATCTTCTGTAGTAAATACAGAACGCGACGAAACGTCATGTACTATCCGCGTCAGCAGGGGTTGGATAGTTTTTTATAACATCGTACTTTTTGTCATCGGGAAGGATGCCATGGTCTGAGCACTTATGCCCAAGGAATGTTACCTCGTGCGTGGGTTTAATTTTAAATTATGTTTTCTGGATTTTCTGTTTCTGCATATCTGTAGTTTTTAATATATACGGGTGTTTTGTCTGCTAATTTTAATTTTTGTTTATAAAAATGATTACTTGAAATTGCTTCTGTTTCTAGTCCAAATATGTCACTGTATTTGGTACATAAATCAGTAAGCTTGTTTTTAAATTGGTCAGGGAATTTTCATTTATTTATGACTTCATTTGTTCTATTGCTGGTATTAATGTTATTTATTTTGATTTCATATTTTTGTAGTGATTCAAATTTTATCTTGGGATTTTGAATGTTTATGTGTTTACTTTATTACTTGTTACGATACTGTTTGCTATTATTACCCCAGGGTGTATTTCCTAGTTCTGTATAAGAACTGTATCTTCATCTGTCAGAAGTGTAATTTTTCTCATTACCTCTGATCTAGCTGGTAATAATAATGAGTTATCAATATCATTATGTAATAGCGGTACATGTATTTGATAATTAAGTGATTCTGGTTTCATGATGAATTCATCAATTTTCTGATGAAGTCGACTCCAAGAATTCCATCGCAAGTTATGGGAAACTCATTGTGGACTATTTGGAAATTGTGACTGATTACGAAGTAATCAAAAAGTAGATAAATTGTGGATTGTCCAATTGACTCTATTGTTCCCTGTCCGATTCCTGTGATACTTGTTTTATAGTCTTGATTTATATTTGAATCTGGTTTATTGTTCTTTAAAATGGAGACATTTGCTCCTGTATCTACTAGCAGAGTTAATGGTATATTATTTTTCCCATTGTGTATTTTGATGAGACTACTGAGACTCAGATTTATAGGCAAAATTTTAATTATTCGTTGCTCAAGGGGGTTTGTTGGTTTCCCGAGTTGCCTTGTGTAACTCGGATCTGGTTTTGCTGTCTGGGTCCTCTATTTGAGCCGCCTCTATTTGAGCCGCCTTGAGGCTTGCCTCTATTATCATTGTTTCTATTACCATTATTGTTGTTATTTCTGTAGCCGACTCTGCTGTATGGTCGGCCTCCATAATTACCTCTGCCGCGGTTTCCACCACGAGGAGAGAAATTTTGGTAATAAAGGACAGTATTCGTTTGTCCGGTTGCTTCTTTGCAACTATCGACAAATTTGGATATTCATGTTATGGAATGTGCCTGCCTGCATGATAAGTTTTACATTATCTATAGCGTAGTTCTTGGTCATCGCCGTTACAGCTTGGGCTGTGCTATATTTGGTGGCTAAATCTGAATTTACGCCATCATTAATATAAGCACCAGTTAGAGCTTTTGCCAGTTGCTCAACTTCTTGTGTATAAGTGTTGGCAGTTTTGCTCTTTTGCTGTAGGTTTAGGAGTTTAGCTTATAGTACTTCAACTGGTTCTCCTTCTACCGTTCTTGATAATTTTGATATTATTTCGGCGATTGTTTTTTCATCGCTTATCAAGTTTCGTGCATGGCCTTTTAGTTTTGTCTTTATAAGACTGACAGCTGTTGCTTCATGTTCTTCTTTTAGTGAGTCTATAAGACTCAAAGCATCTTTGAGGCTGTAGGTTTTCTGCCTTTCCATCAAACTCTGTTAAAAGCGATGAGGCTAGTTTAAGAAAACTTATAGCTGTTTGGGCCATTGTGTTGTCAATTGATTGGGTATTTACATTAGAATCTGATAGTTTAGTATCAGCTGGCAATGAAAGTAGTTTCTCGTCGAATGACGCTGAAGTGTTAAGAGAATTTGGAAGGAATATTGTTATATTATGCCTTTCCGAAATTCGTTTAATATTTTCTCTTAGCCTGCTTAATAGATCAACTGTCTGTGTTAAATGCAAATCGTTTAATTTCGTTGCATTGTCACATATAAGTTAACGGCTGGTATTGTAGGAATCTACAGGAATTTTAACATTTTTTAACTTTGTAATCGGTGCACTTTTGTTAAGGCACTTGAAGGATTTATCAAACTCCTCTCGTTGTTCCCTAAGAATGGTAACGATTTGCGTCCATTCCATTTATAGACATTTTTAATTTATCTGTGCAAACGCACCATAATGATGTTGTTAGGTCCTAAAATAGGGAGTTCTAATTGTTGTGTGTGTGTTTTTTTTAATAAAATCTAACGTTTTACCTAATATTGGGTGTTCTTTAATTACTAATTTCACTTGTATACCAGGAATAGTACTTAATACTATTCCTTTTTTGCGTTTTTTAGCAATGTCTTAGAGGTGAGTGATCGAGATTGAAAGTATCCATATAAAGATACATAAGTTCTTATATACTTTTTGGAGTTGCAGTTACTAATTGCTGAACTCTTTCCCTAAAATGAGGGTCTCGTAAATAAACTTCAGCTATCGCTTTGTTCGTAGCCATTGAGTTTACTTAGGAGAGATCAAAAGTAAAAAGAAATCTAAAAAAGAAATCTAAATCGTTTGCTCATATATTTTTTCTTTAGGCACCTATTGTGCACCACGTACAATTTGAAAAAAAGGTTTATGCCCCTTGCACTACGATAATTACAATGAGAACTGTTATTATTCTTAAGTCTGGTGTTTCCACCTTAACTTTATTAATAACGTTGGCGGTGGAATCCACAGTCTTTGTGTCTATTAATCCCATGGTGGACCAAGGGAAATGATTATGGAGTGTGAATAATACCTCCGTTTTAAAAGCCTGAAGTATATTTCAATTTGAAAGTTTGAATAATCAACTTGTGTTTGTTGTTACATATTTTCCTGCCTATGTTTGTGTATGGTTATCAGGCCACACTGTATCGGGCAACTTTTATGTCGCTCAATTGTACATTAGTTTTTAAATTGATATAATTTATGCATGACTGTGCCGGTACTGGCTGCACAGGCTGCTTCTTCTATGTTAGGGTACCGGTGCTGGCAGCACAGGTGTGCTCACAGTGAGGTGAGTTTAACGGTCCCTCGCAGTCATTGGGGCAGGTCTTCTTCAGCTTCGGAATTTCCTTAAGTTGGGGTGGAGACTGTATTACTTTATCCTTTGAAATATTTTGAATAACAGGGTAGGTGGATGTGTGCGCGGCTGGTGTTTGACTTGTTCGGGTTGACAATTAATTTTTTATGTGTTCAACTTCGACATGTAATTTGACCGAGTTGTCGTTGGGACAACTCATTTTTGCTGTTTAACAGCTTCAACAATTCTGCCTTTTTGGTCTTAAGTCTTTTTACCATGAGTCTTTTACCACGCCGCTTCGCTTTGCACACATCACACTCTACTCACTGCGTTTCTTTTTTTTTTAATTTGTTGTTTCTGCTGTTGTTGTTGTTACTGCCGTTGCTGCTGTTGTTGTTGTTGCCTAATGTTCAGGTCTATTTTGACCTTAGTCACGGTTGCCATGTAGGTTTAGTTATTACGCACGTTTTAAGTTTGGGTAGAAGCGACTGTTCTTGTCGCTCCGGATACTTTTATTGATCTTATTTTACATTTTGGTATTAAGTATTACTAAACCTCAAGCTGCGCAGTCTTCGGTGGCGGCGCTGCCCTTTGTATATAAGTCGTTTTATGTATAACAGATAAAACAAATAAATGCGCCGTCAGCTAAGCGGCCAGCTAGAGTACTATCGGTCCGCGCTGCGAAATATAAGCCTGAGTCAATAAACTCAAGCGGCTCTGCGCTTTTGGCTTTATGTTTGTTATTGTATGCAACAAAGTGTCGCATGCTTTGTATTTAAATGCACACCAATCAAGAAATGAGCTGGAGTAAGCACATCTAGGTCCGCTGGATCTTCTGAAAGTGGAAACAATGGCCTGGAGTGAATTATCGATGCTATGTGGCAGACTAGGGTGCGAAACTCTTCGAAGTTGAGAACACAAGAGCAAACAGCACGATAAAAATGATGCTTCGCTGTCTTCACTGCTGCTTCCCAAAGGCCGCCAAAATCCGGTGAACGAGGGGGTATAAATTTCCAATCAATGGAGTCAGCCATGCAAAACTGGTGCACTGAATCAGTATGATTGCGACTGATGAATAGACGCTTGAGATCCAGAAGCTCGTTCTTGGCGCCGACAAAGTTGGTAGCGTTATCCGACCATATTTGAGATGGCCTGCCCCGAGTCGATATAAACCTCTTCGCATTCAAGAATGAAGCCGTCGACAGATCCTTGACCAGCTCCAGGTGGACCGCTTAAGTCGCGAAGCAGACGAAGACAGCCATGTAACATTTGACTGGAGCTTTATTTCGTACTTCTGGGTTATAGAAAAATGGTCCACAATAGTCAACGCCAGAGACTTCAAAGGCTTGACAAGCAGTCAAACGTTCTTTAGGAAGATCAGCCATTATATGCTCTACTAATCGAGGCTTGGCACGAAAGCAACCTTGGATACGGTCTTCCTTCCACCTATCGGCCAGTACTGTAACCGAATATGAGCAAGAAGTGCCCGTGGACCAGCGTGTAAGTTCCGATTGTGAAACCGTATGATGAGTGAATCTGTGATGGGATGGTGCCGTGGGAGAATTATTGGATGGCGAGCTTCGAAATCCAGCGAAGAGTTTTCAGGCGCCCATCAACTCTAAGAATGCCGAAATCATCCAAAAAGGGGTTAAGTGATGCGATACAACTGAACTTAAAAGGGCTTCTCGATCGCAATGATTTGATCTCTTCCCAGAAGTGTACTCTCTGGACGAGCCTCACTAATAGTTGGGTCCCATGTTGTATATCACACACTGTTAGTCCAGGATGCCTGCTTCTGTGTTTGAATTTATGAACATGTGCGCATATAGTTTGCATTGTATCAAATGAGTTGACGTATTTACAAGTGGCAGTTATATCAAAGAAGGGAGATGACGCAATAAGGACCTTTTTCTAAGTTCGAGTTCTGTCTTTTCTGACAATCAAGAAGCAGGCCAGTTTAATTTGTTTCCGAGCATCAGTATCGTTAGTGCCCGCGGCAGGGGATTAACGGCTGCACAGTGATGCCGCAAAAGGAATCCAAATCTAAAGAGAAAAATTAGAGGAGTGTACGACAATCGCTGTGACACCGCTGATTGATTAATGAGTAGCGCCTGGTCAGCAGAGAGTTAATATTCGTGCTTTCATTGATACCGGTAGTCCAGTAAGATTCATTGATGAATGATTAGTTTCAAAATCTTTAGTATTAAGACCATGCTTTGAAAATTATTATGGATTAAGGGGGAAAATTATAACCATTGAAAGCCAGATTGAAGGCCATATTGATTTTGTCACGAAGACATATTTGATTTTATTTTATGTAGTAAGATCCAAAGTATTACCTAGCAAAGTGTTATTAGGCCGTGATTCTTTGACAAAAATTAATATTAAATTAGTTTATCATAATAAAATGAAAATCACGAATGATTATGAACAATTTTTGTTCACCAATACTCTTGATAATAGGAAGATAAGTAATCTACTGACTAACAAAATAAGTTCAGGCACCACTCCATTGCAGCCGAAGTGTAAGAATGATAGTCAAACAGGCGATCAAAGCGACAACTTTGATAAATTTTATACGACCCAGTGCGGCTCCATATGCATCTCCTATTGTTTTAGTGAACAAGAAATCGGGAGAAATTCGTATGTGTGTTGATTATAGAGGCCTGAATAAACGCACTGTTCGTGACAATTTCCCACTACCTTTTATTAGGGATTGCTTAGAGTATCTAGATAATAAACAATGTTTTTCGGTTGTTGATCTTAAACAAGGATTTCACCAAATAGCGGTAGAAGAAAATTCGGTGCAGTACACGTCCTTTGTAACCCGTTAAGGTCAGTACGAATACCTACGGATGCCATTTGGCCTTAGAAACGGACCAGCTATTTTTCAGAGGTTTATTTTTGATGAATTTAGGGATCTTATTAGAGCTAAGAAAATTGTAGCATGCATGGATGATATTGTATTGGCTACAAAAACTGTAGAGAAGCATCTACATCTTTTGGGTAAACTGCTGGATCGAATTAGCATATATTATCTAGAAATAAACCTAAAGAAGTGTATATTTTTAGAAAAGGACTGTGAATTCTTGGGATATAGAGTTAATAAAAATGGCATAGCCCCAAATGATTCCCATTTGGAGGCGTCAAGAAAGTATCATATACCGCATAATCTTAAGAGTTTGCACTCATGCTTGGGTTTTTTTTCGTACTTCCGCCGTTTTGTGTTTTCATTTGCCAGCATAGCTAGACCTCTGACAGAACATTAAAGAAGAGCGGTCCTTTCTCTCTTAACAAAGAGCAACTAGAGGCATTTAACGCTCTTAAATCAATATTGGCAAATCCTCCAGTTTTGGCAATATTCAGTCCCAATAGAGAAACAGAGTTGCACACTGGCGCAAGTGCACACGGTTTCGGTGCTGTATCAATGCAATGTCAAGAGGATGGAAAAATGCATCCGGTAGCTTTTTCTTCCGGCAAGACTACAGCTGCTGAGTCCAGATATCATAGCTTTGAGCTTGAAACTCTTGCCATTATTTACGCATTACGCCGTTTCAGGGTTTATCTAGAGCATAGAGCCTTTAAGATAGTCACTGACTGCAATTCTTTAGTGCAAGCCCTTAGTTGAAAAGCTTTTAACCCAAAGAAAAAATATATCTTCAAATAGATAAACCGTGTAATGAAGCGAATTAATTGGCATCTGAAAACCAGGTTGCTGTTCTTAAAATAAAGATTAGGAATTTTTTTGAACGGCTCCATTATCCTGTATCCCGAGCGACTTCACGATGTCGATGACTACGAGCCCCAATATTGTATTGTATTATCATGGCATTTGACTTGCAGTCACAATTTTAACTAATCCGATCAATATTCAGGAGCATCATTGTTCGTATTTTAATTCAACCGCAAACTATGATCCACTTTATTATTTTGTTGTTGCAAGCCACTCTTGACCCTCAACTTAAATTGTCGGAGTTCAATGAGTCTGCACAGAGTGGTCCGATTTCTCGAGATTGTTCAATACAATTCGCTTTTTAGAAATATCAAATGCTTATTATGATACAGCCTTAGAGCTGCTAAATAATAGCAAGCAAATTATTTTCCAGGCATGCATTGTTGACATTTTGGGCTGAAGGAAGGTGGATAAGAGTGCGATGACACACCAGCGGTTTACAGTATCGAAAAGCGTTGCCAGAAGCTGGAAATTGCGTATTGCGCTTTGGCAACGTACGCTGCTAAATCCCAGCTGGGACAGAAAAACAGCCTTTTTTTTTTTTAACGCGAATCCTGATGCAACGTACTGCATCCCACCTCCCGCCCAACCGACCGAGGGGCGCAGTCGTGTAACGTACGACACGAAATGCAAAGTAAATATAAAAAAAAAATTTTTTAAAAAAATCGATACAAACTACGAGTATGTGTACAGATACAATTACAAATAAAAATAGGGCTACCTACTTGCTAAATAGTTTAGAATAGAAGACTTTATACGAGGAAGAGAAGCTTCCGAGCAGAATACTCTGTAATGCTTGTTATAGTTATCACAGAGAACCCTGAACGGTTCATGCAAGGCATAATTAGTTGAGCAAAATTGAAGCGATAAAGGTACAAAATTACGTGTTAGTCTAGTAGGGATAGAGAAATTTAATTGGCTAGTCAACACAGAAGAGTCGATTTCACCAGTAATTAATTTATGAATAAATATTACACCCAGCATGGTTCTACGATTAATTAAAGAAGGAAGGTTAATCATCAGAAGTCTACTGGAGTATGACGGTAACCGCACACGAGGATCCCAATTTAAACCACTGAGGGCAAACAACAAGAATTGTTTCTGAACGGATTCAATTCTGTCCTGATGGGTAGCATATTGTGGTGACCAGATACATGAGGCATACTCAAGAATAGGTCGTACCAAAGATATATAAAGTGTTTTTGTCGTGTACGGATCGTCAAACTCCTTCGACCATCGCTTGATGAAACCCATAACTATTCTGGCCTTATTGACCACGGTATTAACATGAGAGTCGAATTTAAGTTTATGATCGAGGATGACACCTAGATCATTAACTTCATCAGAAGTACTATTAACACGCTCGAGCGGTATACTATCAAGGATGTAAGAAACCAATTGAGGAGGGCTTCTATAGAAGGTTATTACCTTACATTTAGAGCAGTTTAAGTTTAACAGGTTGGCTAGGCACCAAGCCTGAAACGCATCAATGTCCGCTTGTAAGAGATAACATGATGCCATATCCTTATATGCAAGGCATAATTTTACATCATCAGCATACATTAATACTCGAGAGTGAGACAGTATCGAGGGAAGGTCATTGATGAAAAGAGTAAAGAGTAGCGGGCCAAGATGACTACCTTGAGAAACACCGGAAGTCACCAGAATACGTATAGAAAATGAATTTCTGAAAAGAACCTTTTGGGTTCTGTCACGCAAATACTCTGAAATCCAGTTCAAAAGATTGACTGGGAAGCCGAGAAGGCTTAATTTATGAAGCAGCAAGGAATGGTTGACAGAGTCGAAAGCCTTACTGAAATCAGTATAGATGACGTCAGTCTGCTTTCTTTTTTTAAACCCATCAATTACAAACGAAGTAAACTCAAGAAGGTTAGTGGTTGTAGATCTGCGCTTCACGAACCCATGCTGGGAAGGTGAAATAATAGAACTACATAAATGCTGCAGTTGAGATGTTATAATTCTCTCAAAAGCTTTAGGTATAGCGGATAATTTGGAAATACCTCTATAGTTTTCGACATCGGACTTACTCCCTTTCTTATGGAGAGGGATAATGTATGATTCCTTCCAAATGGTCGGAAAAGATGAAGTGTTAACGGACAATTCAAAAAGTTTTAAAACAGGTTTACATAATGCTGCAGCGCAGTATCTAAGCACGCAGGCAGGAACACCATCAGGGCCCGGTGAGTAAACCGGCTTGATAGTGTTAAGGTCGCTTAGAAGCGAACTTTCGGTAATAATGGGATTAAAGATGCAGTTTGACCTCTGTAACTGATAAGGATAAGGCTGATTTTTATTATACCTAGAGGAGGAGTAGGTAGTTTGAAAAAAGTTTGCGAACAGATCGGCTATGCCTGGATCAGTGTTCGCGCTCTCATCTGCAAACTTAACCGAAGAAGGCAAAGTAGATGTCTTTCGTTTAGAATTGACAAAGTTAAAAAATTGCTTAGGATTATGTGAAAATTGAAGGCGACAACGCCGAAGGTAATTCTTATAGCAGATGGAATTTTGGGTGGAAAAATTTGATCGGGCAACTGCATAGCCGGAGAAATCAGAGTGATTTCCCGATTTCTTAAACTTTTTATAACACCTCGACTTCACGTTTTTTAACCTCATCAGTTCATTTGAGAACCAGGGAGGCCTATCAGGCCTCGCTGGGTGATCAAGAGGAACGCAGACATCAAAAATCGAGTACAAGGTGTCATAAAAAAGTTTCAAGGCAACATCAATGTCTGCACAATTGTACAGTTGGGACCAGTCGACTTGCAGAATAAGATCATTTAGCTTATGAAAATCAGCATTTCGGAAACAACGCATACGTTCAGCTAATTCCGATTCCTTGATAGGGACTCGGGCTGGTAAATCAATGACCATTTCCAGAGTTGGATGAAAAGGGTCTTCAGGAAGTGTAAGCGGATTGATCCTGTGCACAACACTGTTGAACGAATCCAACACGAAAATTAGATCAAGAGATCTGTTTCTTGAATTGCGCACACGATTAACGTAGACCATCAATAAATTCGTTTGACGATGACGGCAACAGAAAGTTTGAGTCTGATGGCGATGACCACTCGACAACAGGAAGATTAAAGTCCCCAAGAACTACTAAAAGGTCTCTATCAGAAAGTAGGGAGGAGACAGATTTAATAGCATTAAGATGGTTTTGATAGGTAGACAAATTAGATAGAGGAGATAAATATGAACATGTAATAAAGATAGAAAAAGTACCAAATACAACTCTTACAGCCACCAACTCAATCTCTGAGATGGGAAGATCAATGCGTTCCGACGAAAGAGCAGACTCGACAGCTATAAGTACTCCTCCTCCGATACGGGAAGCTCGATCGCATCTGTAAGTGGTGTATTTGGAGGTAAAAATTGAAGAGTCTGAGATGTCCGGCTTCAGCCAGGTCTCAGTAAAAGCGATAATTTGAAAATTAAAAGCAAGAGAGTCTAAATACAGTTTAGCGAGTTTAGATTTAAGACCTCTAACATTCTGGTAGGCAAGCTCGAAAGATGAAATTAGTTTTTTGACGCAGCAACTAAAGTTGATGCGCCATTAGAAATGGGTGGTAATAAAATCGGAGTCCGATTTTTCTTTTTGGCCTTATATTCTTTTACTATTAAGTGCTCCGGCCAAAACTCTTTACAACAAATATCAGTAAATATTTCTGGCGGAACACTTATTTTAAAGGACGCAATATCCCTTTCATAAGCAAACTTAAATTTCTCCACCAGTATACCTGGAGCTTGAATTTTTGCCTGTATAAAGGCTTTTACCTCATCTGATGAAAAGTGAGGGGCAAGCCTAGAAACAAAAATAAGTCTCTTCGGTGGAACACCGACTAGAGGCTTAGGTGCCACAGGTAGAACAGTGGGAACACTATTAACTAAGTTACCTAAAATAGCCGGTAGTCCGGACGACGAGCCTTCTAGCGGCTGTTGTAAATTTAATTGTTGCTGTCGCCCTTTCGGAACACCCACGACAGCGGACGACACGGATAATTCGACTGGGTTTTCTCGTGCCGATGTCACACTTTTCGGAACAGAATCAGTGTCCACAGCAGACCTCACAGCTACCGGAGTAACAAACGAGATGAGCTGCTGTGTAATCGGTGTAGTAGGCTGCTGAATAGCAGTCGGAGGCTGAAGGGTATTAGGCAACGGCAGATCACAAGGAGTGGGCTTTTTAGGCCCCGGAGACTCATCTAACAGTTTAAGGCTATTAAATTGGGTGTCCAGGACTGTGAGCTGATCGTTAAGTTTACGAAAACCAACAATCAGACCCCTAAAGCCACTCCTGATCTGACGCATAAACGCCCGCATTTCACCATCAATCTCCCTACACGAGTCGCAACTATAGTGCAAACCATTTCGTTTGGCAACAGCATCCCCCACAAGACCAGTGTAACCCGCACATTTAGAATGCACGACATTATCACTCAGCCAACAAGGTATGCAGTATTGACTTGCCGTAATTGGCATTTGGCAAGTTTTTATAAAACAGACAATTTTATGGTCCATTATTATGGGTCTCAACAAGCGGCAGAAAGTAGAAAAAGATCAAAGCGCAAGTTGAAAAAAAAAAGGAGAGAGAGCGCGAGAGTGCGAGAGTAGTCTATTTATAGATTGCTTGCTTGCCCACGAAATCTTGCACACCAGAGAGGCGATGTGCAGTTAAACATAAACAACAAACAACAACAAGAAGCTTACCCACAGAGCTAATAGCGCAAGCGCACAAACAAAAATGCACAAGAACACAAGTTTAAAAGAAACAATATTTAAATAACAAATATGCACAGACCACAAGCATGCACTCGCGATAAATAAAAAATAAACCGAGAAGGCGAACAGAATAGTAGAAATATATAAAATATAAATAATTAAAACGCCGGTGTTTTATTAAATCAAAAACAAAACGGAGAGCACAAAAAAAAACACGTCTGTTCGCTTCAAGTGGAGAAGAAAAAACCTTTATTGTCACTAAGTGTCAATCGAGTACATATGCATTTAGTGACATCGCAGGTTTTTCTGCCTAAGATTTTTCACTGCCACCACAGCAAACTTGTTCCTCATTCCAAAATATCTTGGCGTCAACCTTATCTTCGCCAGCCACCACTGCTATGCATCTCAAGCACGAAGTTGTCATACTTGCCACTTCTATCATCAAAGTTAAAAATGACACTGGGTCCTTAGTGCGCTGCCGTGCGCACTCCTCGTCTTGCTCATTAGCTTCAGCTATGCAAATTCAAGTCGACAGCAGCAGTGTCTGGAATCTGATGCAGCACTCGATGATTTATCGGTTACATAAATATATATTGTGTAGTGTCGAGTACTTTAAATGCAACTCCGCATTGAGTACTCCAATTATCACCGAGAACCTTCCATCAAATATACAATTCGCTGATACTGAATTCTTTAAATTTGTTTTTGTTTAGGGTTTGTTGTTCGATCTGCTATGCGGCCAGATTAAGCTAGCTGCTGAACTACCGATGTTGCAAAAAACTCGCCTTGGTTGGGTCATCGGGTCGTCGGGTGATTCAAATGTAGGCCCATCATTACTCGTGGCCGTGAGCTTAATGGTGGATCCAGATCTGCAGCTAGACTCGCATCTGCAGGAAAATGCGCAGATATATGATCAAATTCGTCTTTATTGAGAACTATAATGCTGCATCGAACCTGACTCATGGTGCATTTCTAGAGCAATTTTAATATACAGTATACGGTTCACATACCGCTTCGACTAGTCATGTATCAACTGGGCGACTCCTATAACAGGCGCTTCGTCAATTTCTTAATTTGATAATAAAACAATACTGAAATCTAATTCAATATACATCATTTACAAGGAATATCTGACTTCGGTTATATGTCACTTGTTAGCTTAGCTGCACTTGGCCAGTGCAAGTACTACCTACCACATCATAGCGTTCTGAAGAAGGATAGCACCACAACCGAGCTATCTCTGGACACTCGGCATAAGTCTCAACATCAGAAGATAAAGAAATTCAAGGCAGACACCGGCACTGCGTAATATACACCAACTGGCTATGGATGAGAAAACAGACATTGTCAAACGAGATTTCGATGTAGCTGATGTCATCTTTGGACTACTCGCTAAGGGTAACTGTAAGCTGGTGCTCTAGCGACTCAACTGTATTGCTGAATGTACCCAAAGAGGATAGATAATCGTTGCTTAAAATTGACATTGGGAGCAACATAACGAAAACGTTAGACCTCGTTGGGATCCTGCCTCAGAGTAATTTTTTTATTTCTAAAAGGCCCGCTTGTTGGTCCTATAATATTAAAATCAAAAATATTTATGCAGGATCTCTGAGGACGATATCTGAACTGGGATGAGAGTTTGCCCACACACTTAGCCACAGCCTGTGTTACCTTCTCCAGTTTTTTCAGGCAGTACACTAGACAGTCACAGATTTTGTGATGCCATGGCAACAACAGTGTACTTCTCGTATGCTGTAACCCACTTGTGGTGTCCTTGAAACTCTGCGGAGCTGTACTGTAGTACTATCAGCTGATCAGCGAAATATGCCAATTAAAACTGTTCATCTGTCATTTCTACTGTTGGCCAGACGCTGCCGTGGTGTTAGCTTGGATTCGTAATGATTTTTCAAATTCAATATCAAGAAGAGTGTACCTCCTGTATGCCCGTCGATTCCTTGCAAGAACTTCGACACAAAATCGTACTCGAAACTGCACAGCAACTTGATCTCTCGATTGGTTGCAAATTTATCAACTAGTTCTTCAAGCTGCAACGCGTCTTCGCCAATATTTACAGATTTGTTGATGGATGCCGAGGAGCAGAACTAACTGCAGACTAAAAGGCTATTTGTGGCGATGACTTCAAGTCACTGAAGGATAGGCCTCACTCGTTCCTTGATGACTTCGGCCAACTTCGCATCTGTGGACGACTGAAACACTCGTCGTTGGACTTCTCTGCGCGACAATCGATTATATTACCCCATCAACATCCTGTGACGCGAGCAATGATATTTATTTATTTATTAATGGTCGACAAAACGAGTGTCTTTCTAATTATTTAATAGATCAAATTATGAAAGCTAATTTTTACAGCTAATTTTGTCAGTGACATTATTAGAGACTACAGCTAAGGCTGAGGGTGTTGGTAGAGCCAATAGTGTTATTAAGTAAAAATTAAAATAATTCTTTATTTTGTATACTATTTATATTTAACTCATACTACTCATAGCTGGGAATGGTCAGTGAGTTACCAGAAGGTATCCTGAAAACATCGATTTTATTGGGGGGAAAGAAAGTTGGGTGGAGAACACGTGATACAAACTATTGTAATCGGAAGATCGAGAAGAAGAAGCCTGCTGGAGTAGGTTGGCAACTCCCATAAACGGATGTAACATGCTACTACTACCACTACTGGTTCTATGGTGGTCGTCAAACAATCTCCATTAAATCACTTTATGCTCACTGGAATTGATTACCGCATTTCCACAAGATCGATATATAACGGTTTATCTGACTCACTGTCGACCTTCAAGAATCGGTCTTAAAATGCTACAAGCTTTGTAGGTCAAGATTAAGATAGCAAATATAAAGCGATTGTTCCAGAATGACACGCATGCCATGGCTGTTGACAATTTTTCCTTAATCGACTCAATTAAAGGGTCGTTCATGCATCCTCGCTCTACGCTCTTTGGTGGACGATTTGTAGGAGACGTTATAATTTAAAAGTCTTTAATTTATGCAAGTCAAAATCACGTCCTCTTAATTCGCTTCTCTGTTAAAGACTGATTCTCAGATCTTTTCTAATTATCTAATACTCCTTTCTTATTCTTAGTTATCGAACAATGCTTAACAGCTAGCTGTCGGTAGGAGTTGCAGCTTCACTGTTGTGTCGCTAGCAGCCTGCTACAACTCGGCCATCCTGACCTTGAGATTGCCCTCGATCTCAGCAAAATATTTTTAAATATAAGTAACAGTTGTGCATATCCTTAAATTATATATATGTGTACCCATATATATGTGTATCCAATGTCTTATATTCTGATCACTTCAAACTTCGAGATAATTGAAAACCCTCAATGTCTTTGAGCAAACACCTTTCATTTTTTAAAACCTTGTCTATTATATATGGGCCCTTATTTTTAGGTATTGGCTTTCTGGAAACTCCTGCAGTGCTATCAATATTTTTTACCACAACGAAATCTCCAGCCTTGTATCCGTCCGGAACTCCTGCAGTGCTATCAATATTTTTTACCACAACGAAATCTCCAGCCTTGTATCCGTTCGGAACTTTCCGCTTTTTGTTATCATAATTTGTGTGCTGGTTGTGCTGCGCTTTTTGTCTAATATCTTCTAAATCTCGCTTGACTACTGTTTTCAATAGTTTGGCTTACTCTAACTTTTCACTTAGTTCGTCAAAAATGTTTGCTTTTTGTGTTAACCAAATAACATTGTGCTAGGAAAAAGCTTGGTGCTACTATGCTGAGTGTTATTCAAAGTGTATTATACTTTTTCGATGATAATGTCCCAGGGCTGTCCGTTTTCAGGTTCGGTAAGTTTCGCAATTATTGGTCGTAAACTTCTATTAATTCGCTCTACTTGCCCATTGGCTTGCGGCCTGTTGCTATCTTGCTATGTTTCACGTTTAATTCTCTTAAAAATTCTTCAAATTCGGCTGAAGTGAAACAGCTTCCCCGATCAGATATTATGCAATTTGGCCTATTGTAAGATCGAAAATAGTCCTTCAATGCCCTAATCATTTTTTTGCTGTTTGTTGCCTTTATTGTATGTTGTGAGGCGGCCACTAAGGTAGCCACCCCACAGTTCATAATTATAGTTATTGAGTATAAGCATTGTATAGTATATAAGCATTGTATTAGTAATAAGAATAGTTAAGGCAAGGTACCGTTGTATTGAAGCTAGTTAAGGGTAAGGAGCCCGGTTTGAATTAAGTTTGAATTTAACCGCCCGCCGTCGCAGCAAGCGTGCGTTCCTGATCAGTTGCTCAACACCGTCCAATTCGGCGGCGAAGAGCGAAAGCTCCGAGGCGAAGTTGAGAAAGCTCGCGGCGAAGTTGAGCAACCGAGGCAAGCGCACGGCGCACCTGTGAGCGTGCCGGTACTTTTGCGGTGACGATCAAAGTGATTAGACGTGTGTCGAAGAGGACAAAGTGGCAAAGATAACCGCAAACGGGTAGCGGAGCGCTAGGGCTCCGAACAGTGCGGCAGAGTCTTAGCTTACGGAAATCGAGTAGGGTAGCGCGTACTAAGCGAATGTGAATGAAAATGAAGTTAGTAATTAGCTCTTTTTATTTCCTACTAAACTTAATCTCGAGCACCTAAGTAACCGGTGTTCAACCTAACCTCTTCCCATAACCGTGTATGTGTGAATGGTGACTTAACCCTTTTTACCCTATAAACTAGTTGGAGTCATAGTTTGTTGGAAGCACTTCCTCCCCCCTCTAAGCCCACCATCCCAGTAAACTAACAAATGTCCTGGTAAGACTGAGAGTTGTACCCTGGCCAGTAGATTCCTTGCAAGTGGCGCCCGAGCAGGGCCGCGGAAGCGTTTAAGGGCGTGGTATGTTTGCGGATTAAAGCCCCGCAAGTATGCGCAAATAAGTGTTTTTAAAAAAAGTTGCATACAGGCTATTTTTAGTCAGGCATACCCTAGAGTGTATGTACCCTAGAAGAGGTTTAGGGAAAATAAGACATCAGATATGGGTAGAATGCAAATCTAGGGTATTAGGTAGTCAAGCATACCCTAAAAGTGCATTTCATACCCTATGTTAGGCGATAAAGTGCACACCTGCAAGATTTAGGCGACTAAAATGTGTGTAAAGTCGAGCACACAAAGCGGAGAGCAAAAAGATAAGATCGGCCGAAAAAGTACAGTGCGCGCGCGACAGACGGGCGACGTCGAAACCACGCCTGCACACGTGTGCATTCGTCGAAAGGCCGTTAAAGCGTCGCGGCATTGGCTGTACAGTGGGACGAATTTAGGTCACGCGCGGTGAAAAGCTAAATTCGTCAGTACGGCTGGCGGAAGCAATGCCAACGGGTGTGCTTAATAAAACAGACAAGTGCAAAACGAGTTAAATGGACACGGATTAAAAATTAAAAGAGCATTAAGTGAATTATTTCTTTTTTCCATATTCTTTTTTGTTGTGAACGCAAGAAAAATATATAAAAAATATATATTTGTTGGCTGGCTCGAGGTCCGGGTTTGTAAAAACGAACAATATATTTCGGTTGCACAAGACAAGGACAAAAGTGGAACAAATAAACCTACGGAACGAGACTCGCCCACCCACGAAACACAAAAATCGAGCGAGAGTCCGCAAGAGGGAAAAGTCGAGCCTAGAGTGAGTAATAAAAACTCAGAATGGAGTCAGGTGTGTGCCAAAATCCGGGTGTAGGCGTGCGCTGGATCCACCAGCGACGCAAGGAAGAACTGGTGGCGATCGCCAATGAGTTCAGGCTAGACAAGGAACGGCGCGTGGAGGAGTTGCGTAACCGGCTATCCACTTTCGTGCAGGATGGCGGCCAAACATCCGAAATTTGGGCTTGGCTTGCCGAGTTAGAATCTCAGTACGCCAAAACGTTGGAGCCGCCATCCAGGGGCGCCCTACCCGGCGTTGGCGGACGGCCGCGTCAGAAATCGGAGCCCGACCTGAAGAGCTCACAACTGTACGAGCGTTCGCAGATACCGACCCCTAGCCTAGCCGTCCCGGGTGTAGGGGAGGCTTATGACGTCAGAGGAGATGGAGCCCGAACAACACCGATCGACGCAGATATACGGAACAAGTCCGAAAGTGGGGCATGAGATAAGATGGCCGTACAGACCCCCTTGGGTTCCTAGAGGGCCAAGAGGCGCGCGCCATTACGTACTGTATGACCCTCGATCGATTGCCTCTGGCCTTGAGCGCGATATTCTGCGAACGGGCTGCTCGTTGGCTCTTGAGTAGTGGACTGAAGGATGTGCCATAGTTAGTATTTAGAAGGGGTTTCTTGGAGGTCTTTGTGCCACCACGCTATAGGGGCTGCAGGATGAAATCCGGTCCCGCCGACAGCGCGTAGGGGAGAAATTCAAGGAATACCTAATAGAGCTGAGGGCTCTAATGCCAGATATGAGCCGGCGCAGGAGTTGCATCGGATTTACGAGAACGCCGCCCCCGAATACAAGCTCTAAATGCGACGGCAAGATTTCTCCACCTTGTCTCAGCTGACGCAGATGGTCGTGGAGTATGAGACGGTCTTGAGGCAGAGGGAAGAACACTCGGGAGGGAAGCCAGGAAGTCAAGTGGCCATGAGTTCGAGTAGCGCAGAGTGGGTGAGGTCTGTACAGCCCTCGGGGGGACACCTCGTCGCATTCCGGTCTACTCCCAGCGGGTCCGGAGGGACCATTATGGATGGAAGAGTCGCCGCCCCACCAGCAGTGGCCCCTGCAGAAATTGCCCATCAGATGATGCGCGTTCTGCTGAGTGGGTGGGAGCCGGGGCCGAAGTAGCCAGGATTGTTGCCGCCGCATGGAGGCGGGAAACGGGCAACGGCGTCGCCCAGGTCAGGATAGGGTCGGCGCCGACACACACGGGAGCGATGCCTGAAACAATCGACACTGGAGCCACTCGCAGCTTCATGAGTGAGGACTGCGTACGCAATAGGGCGATTTGGGGAAGAGTGGGTGACGTGAAGACGCGCATTCGTCTGGCAAACGGGTCTACGCTAGATGTAGGGATGGCATTGTGGTTAGACGTTGGCCTAGCGGGGAAGGTGATCAGGAACTCGATGTTAGACCACGTCATCCATGGAATGGTTTTCTTGTGTGCAATGGGCACCACAATGCTCTGCGGCAAGGCAGAACTAGTCTTAGAGATGGTGACGGCACCGGTCGCAAGGCTTGGGGAAAGAGAAGAGCCAAAAGAAGGCCTCACGCGTCAAGAAGCGGGAGTGTCTGCTCGGCAACCAATGAAAAAGGTCATGAAAGGGGAGCACCTGCTCGGCAACAGAAGGGAGAAGAGACGAAGAAGAAACCGAAGGAGGGCCTCCCAGGTCGTGCAAGGGGAGCGCCTGCTCGGCAACTGTAAAGAGAAAATCAGAAGAGAGAACCGAAGGAGGCCTACCAGGTCAGAAAAAGGGAGCACCTGCTCGGCAACAGAGTAGAGAGAAGTCGAATGAAGGCGTCACGCATCATGGAACGGGAGTGCTTGCTCGACGACTAACGGAAAAGGACAAGGAGAAGGAAGCGAGGGAGGAGTCTCACTCGGGATTGGAGAGCTTGAGGAGCCCAAGAGGCGGCACGTAGAGCTGCAAAGGCAGATCTACGCTGGTCATGGAGGCGGCACGGCGGAAAGGAGCCAGATAACGGTTGGATTAGGAGCAATGGCTAGAATCCACACGGACACAGGCGATCAGGAGCGACTGCCAGAGTGGAGCTATCATGGAACTCTATCTGGAGTCGGAGTAGTGCCCGGAGGAGGCCAGACGCAGAGCGAGCCCAGCATCGAAGAGGCAGAGTGGCCAGCGGATCTGGATCCGGAACTTAGGGAGTTCCTGGAGACGGAACTGGCACTATTCGGGGGGCTGCAGAAGTCACGCACATAGCGGATCATCTGGCACTCAAGTGGCTCAACTCGATCGAACTGCAACAGTTCCAATCTGACGTTCACTTCCGTCGAGGGAAGCTCAACGTCGTAGCCAACGCACTATCAAGACATCCTTTAGAGACCTGTCAGCAAGCAGTGGTCGCCGGGTCACCCTGCAAATGTGTCGCGAGTATGCGTACTAGAATCGCCGAAGAGACAGCCCAGTTCCTGGACTACATAGAAGAGAATGAACAACTGTATAGGCATTTGGGCCACCGGACGGATGACGAGGACTACATTCTCTGGAAGCTATGTGTGGCTAGTGGTCAGCGACAGAGGGTATTGCGAGAATGCCATGATGCTCCCACGGCCGGGCATCAAGGCGTAAGGAAAACAGTATCAATGTTGGCATAGAGGTACTTCTGGCCAGGTATGTTCCGCGACGCCGCCAAGTACGTGAAATGCTGCGAAGTCTGCCAGAAGTTCAAGAGCAAACAGCTCAAACCGGCTGAACGTATGCTGACAAGACAGGTAGCAGAGCCGATAGCAGTACTCTGCGCGGATTTCGTCGGACCCCTTCCACGGTCGAAACATGGCAACACAATGTTACTGGTGTTCCATGATGCCTTCTCGAAGTCCCACTCGGGGGGCCACTGCGGCGCACTTGCAGACGGCGTTTCGAGAAAGAATTTTGAGCAGGTTTGGGGTGCGCAAGAAGTTTGTGTGCGACAACGGGGTACAGTTAACGAGTCGTAGCTTCAAGTCTTTTCTGGAGTCCCTGGGTGTAGATGTCCAGTATACCGCCCCGTACTGCCCGCAACTGAATCCTACAGACAGGACCAACAGTTTATCACAGTTTATCAAAGGCCATCAAAGTTCGTGGGACGAGCTCTTGCCTGAGATATCGCTAGCGGTCAACACAAGTGTGGCGGACTCGACAGGATTCAGTCCCGCTTTCCTGGTGCAGGGCAGTGAGCCGCGTTTGTCCGCCGCTCTGTACGACCGGGTGACTCCGGGGTCTGCAACTAGTGCGTTCGACCTAAGGTAGCCACCCCACAGCTCATAATTATAGTTATAGGGTATAAGCATTGTATTAGTAATAAGAATAGTTAAGGCAAGGTACCGATGTATTGAAGCTAGTTAAGGGCAAAAAACCCGGTTTGAATTCAGTTTGAATTTAACCGCCCGCCGTCGCAGCAACTATGCGTTCCTGATCAGTTGCTCAACACCGTCTTCGAGAGCGAAACTTCAATTCGGCGGCGATGAGCGAAAGCTCCGAGGCGAAGTTGCGAAAACTCGCGGCGAAGTTGAGCAACCGAGGCAAGCGCACGGCTCACCTGCGAACGTACCGGTACTTATGCGGTGACGATTAAAGTGATAGGACGTGTGTCGAACAGGACAGAGTGGCAAACATAACCCCAAAAGGGTAGCGGAGCGCTAGGGCTCCGAACAGTGCGGCAGATTGTAAGCTTAGGGAAATCGAGTAGTGTAGCGCGTACTAAGCGAATGTGAATGAAAATGAAGTTAGTAATGAAGGTGGAGCTCTTTTTATTTCCTATTGAACTTAATCTCGAGCACCTGAGTAACCGATGTTCAACCTAACATCTTCCCATAACCTATAGTGCCGTGTATGTGTGAATGGTGACTTAACCTACTGACCGCGTGAGCACTCCCGACCGTGCATGTGTGAATGGTGAGTTAACCTGCCGACCGCGTAAGCAATCACGAGCGCGCATTTGTGAACATGGGCTTAGCCAGCCGACCGCGTGAGCAAACCCTCCATCCCAGTAAACTAACAAATGTCGTGTAGATTACTGGTCCTGGTAAGACTGAGAGTTGTACCCCGGCCAGTAGATTCCTTACAATATAATCTAACAAATTTTGTGAAACCGTCTACAACTGCAAATATATATTTATTTGATGTGCTGTTATCAACGGTCCGTAATGATCTATATGGACCAAGTCAAAAGGTTTGTTGACCTTTGGTATGCTGTGCAATGTCCCATCCCCTTTACCTGTCTTAGGTGAAAATGCTATGAACTTTAAACAGTTTTCAATGTTAGTCAATACTTTTATTTTAATGTTCGGGAACCAGTAGGTTATCCTATTGCGTCTAAC
This sequence comes from Drosophila littoralis, assembly GCA_018903485.1. Classification (NCBI taxonomy): domain Eukaryota; kingdom Metazoa; phylum Arthropoda; class Insecta; order Diptera; family Drosophilidae; genus Drosophila; species Drosophila littoralis. Next base: position 70,750 of record JAEIGF010000362.1, on the reverse strand, counting down.
ATATTGTCCCTACCAATGTGCCCAAGTGCGTCATGGTATTTATTTAAGACGTGGTCCTCTATCTCTTCTGGCACATAGAAAAGTAATCTTTTATCATTAGTCTTTCTATATATTACTCCATTTCTCATTTCAAACAATTTAAGCTCACCTACCTCTAACAATTTTCTAATATCCTTTATCTGCATCAATACTGCTCCAAATTCTAATGCACTAGCATCGCAAAGCAACTTAATGTCATTTCAAACAAGCTTAGTAAATATGGTTTTACCTACAAGACTATCTAACAAGTCGTCGATTAAAGGCAACGGACAATTGTCTTTAACCGTGATTTTATTTAGTCTTCTGAAGTCAATACACATTCCCAAATCTCCTGTTTTTTCTTAACTTAAACAACTGCAGAAGCATATTCAGAGATATTGCGTTGAATGATGCCATCTCTAACATTATTTGTAACTTCTCTTTTTCCATGTACGATAATCGTCTAGGCGAGCAACTGAATCTAGCATCTGTATAATTTGTTTCTCAATGGATAACCTACTTGTTCTCCAATGTTGTAAGCCTTTTCACTAGTTTCCGTATCTGAAAAGTTTATTTGTAACATTTTCTTTTCAAAATCCTCTTCTAAAATTTGAACTTCCTCTGTACTAACTGTGTCCACCTCTGTCCCTTCTTCCTTCTCTAACGATCTATCTAACAATTTTTCATCCAACGATTTACCGTCCACACACTTTCCTGTTATCGATTTGTCACGTAACAATTTATCGTTGGCTGCTAACAATTTATGTTCTAACAATTTACTTTTTGTTAATTTTTCTGCTTTCAATTAATTTATCCTCTAACATATACGCGTGACTAGACTGCTTATTTACTTTGTCTTCAGTACACTCGACTGAAATCATTTTCAAGGCGTTTAGGTCTATAATTAAGTTACAATTTTCCATGAAATCTCTCCCCATTACCACCCCCCACCTCATAGACTCATCAGACACCACTATTAAATGAAAATCAATTTTAACTGTTTCTTTTCAAATATAATATAAAACTGTTCCATATGTATTTAGCTGGCTTTCATTTAGTCCAAAATATTTAACTGTAAGTGGTTGGAGTTCTACTCCTTTGGGAACATTGCTTTGCTTGATAAATGATATAGGGCTACCCAAGTCTATGAGGCATTCTAAAACAATGGATAATTCAGCGATATCATTAAAAAGTATATAAGTACACGTCTTACATTATTGTGAGCTCCTTCTTTGCCAGCCCCTGACTTCCTTTCTGGGCATTGGGCCACCAGGTGATTAGTTGCACCACAACCGTAACATGAACCTTGTTCTCTTTTTGGTTTCAGACTGTGTTTTGCCCAATGCCCCTTAAAGTTGCAATTAAAACAGCGCGAGTCTCCATTCCTGACAACATTCGTAACTATTTTTGGTCCGCCTGTTTCGTTGTCCATGTTCAGATCTCGAGCCAATATTGACTTGGCTTTTGATAATTTGTCGCCAAGCGCAAAATTTAAACTGTCCAGCAGTTCTGCAATCGGTTTCGTTATCCTTGTTGGATCTGCGTGCAGCCAATTCAAAACGCTGCCTTTTAGCTTGGTAATGCTTAACAGGCGACGTTGCGTATCATTCAGCTTGTATAAGTCAGCAATATTCTCCAACTGCGCAATCCAATTGCGAACGGGTGCAGCTCATTCGCCACTTCCTCTTGCCGCTGTGAGGCGTGCTTACCTAATTTCGCAACGATAATGTTCGCTGGCGTCGTCTCGGCGGCCGTCGCGATCGCTGTGGTCGCAGTTTTCCCCAATAACGGTACCTCCACCGCTGTCGCCGTTCTCGTCTGCTCCGCTTTGCAAACTGCTGTCGTTTTCCTCTACCTGCTGTTGCTGGCCTGAGCGGTTGTTCCTTACGTTTTGTGTGCGTAAGTGCGCAAGTAAATTGTTTGCCGCCAATATTTTAGCGTGCAAGTTTTTCAGACACTCCGTGGCCTTAAAAATCTCTTCTTGCTGCTGCCGTACAAAATTTTCTGGGGTTGCTAAGTTGCTTCTATCCATCCTGGGAGCACTGCCGCGCTCATTTGTTGGCACCGAATTTTTAACAGCTCGGCTTTTGAACCTTGGGTCGGCTGGCCCAGAATGTCTAACCACTTTTTTAAGGTAGCAACCCATCATTAATGTTTATTTGCATGGCGTGTTTTTACAATCCCACTTCTGAGATTTGTAGAAGCCGTTATAATTTGAAAATCTTTGATTTCTGCAAGTCAAAATCACGTCCTCTTTATCGCTTCTCTGTTAAAGACTATTCTTAGTTATCGAACAATGCTTAACAGCTAGCGATCGATAGGAGGTGCAGCTTCACTGTTGTATCGCTAGCAGCCTGCTACACATTGGAGGCTGATGTGATGATTACAAAACACCACTTCTATTGTCCTGTTGGTCCTTACATTTTGGATTTTGATGCGCTGCTCACGCTCGTCTGCCACAATACGGCAATTATTAATTCTCGAGTCTTACTTCTCATTTTGATGCATCCAGGGGATCTTGACTATTGATGCACAATTAATGGGTAAGGCAGATCAACTTTAATCGGCTCTTTTTTTCAAGCCCGTCACATACCTTCTATAAGTATTCTGAGCGCGTTGGCGCAAAGAATATTTGACGCTTCTTCAACAGCGCTCCAAATGGTGCATACCTCGGCCGGTACTCGCCATTAACGATGTCGCTGCTGAAGTAGCCATTAGCTAGAGTACTAGATCTAATCTTACAATCTGATGGGGTATTAAAAGTCCCTGTCCTTCAGACCACAAGTGGAATTATACGTAAAGCCGTACGAAAGCTATGTCTACTGCCCAAACAAGATGCTGTTGAAAGCCCTTGCCTTCCAACGGGGGAAGAATGGTCAAATAACCAATGCAGACAACGGCGACCCCTCTGCCGATGGCTGTGCGCATCAGCCAACAGTAGAATTTCACAAACATATTTACAGCCTACAGTTACAGTAATTCGCTTTATATATCGTTTGCGTGTTCTTTTTAACTGAATTGATAAGCGAGTATTCTCACAGCGAATGCTCTTCTTATAGAATGCCTCGGAGTTTTCATTTATATTTGCATCCCGAAAGGCTACTTACCGTTTCTAAGTAAAACTTTTTCGAGTTGGAACTGGATTATCTTTTGTCTTTTTGCTTTTTTTTTTACTAAAGTCAGTTGCATGCTTTTAATAGGTTTCAGCTAATCGTGTACAAAAATCGAACTGGATTTTTAACCAAAACGCGCGACATTTTTCTTAAGTTTAAGTTTAGAATGGTGAAATTTGCGACAACACATATCAGATGAAACACAAATCAGCTGAATGTTCACTAATATCGTTGAATATTTATTAGAAGCCGACTTTTATACAATTGCTTTTTGCCAACTAACCGGTTATGCGACTCAAATAATTTTTCGTTTAGATCTTTGAAAATAAATTTGAACGCGCAAACTTACCCATTACTTGGAACACCAATCAATCACTCAGTAAAGACAAACAGTCCAATCATTTATGTTCTTGTGTTTTCTTATGGTTGTCTGCCTATCCGATTCAAATTTGACAATGTTTGAGTTTATTGCGTTTTTTCATTTCTAGCTCGCGTGTCAGTATTTTGTATGCATTTAAAGACCAATTAGCTGATCACTAAAAAAATGTATGGTCAAACAAAAATTATACAAAAAATAAAATATTCAAAATATTCAAATCTGTAATAAAATAAATTATACAAAAAATAAAATATTCACAATATTAAAGGCTTTAATAAAGTTTAGTGGACATATGAGAAGAAAGGGGAAGAAAACTCCGACCGGCCATTCTGCAATCCAAATCCGATATCGTAACAAGCAGTTTCCTGTAGTGGAAGCGATATCTATCAGCGAAATTCACACAAATTATATAGCCATCTAACTTCCTCCCTCTCTAAGTAAGTAAACGGGTTACAGACCCGACCAAAACTGATGTCGTGGTGAGACCACATAAAAGAAGTGGCTATCTATTTTTTTTCTAGACTGAATGGAATGCTCTATCATTGTCGTTTAACCACAGTTTTTAGTAAACAATGCTCTCGACCTGGTTTTCAGTTTTCTGAATTTGTATGGTTCTGATTTTATATTAAAAAAAGGAAAGCAATTAAACTTTAATAAATGTGTTCGTAAACATATTTATTATTAGTTTAGAAATTCTAACTGAACCATAAGATAATATTGCAGCTATTGGGTCTCGTCCAATTCTTTTTTAAAACGCAAGGTACTCTGTCTTTCGTAAACCGAAAGTTTCGTCCGTTTTTCACAATTTTCTCCGTAATATGTAAAGAAAATTCCTTTTGAATATTACATTAATAATTTATTTATTTTTTTATCCTGTCTAAAAATGAGTGTTGTCATTGAACAACAGTTACATATATGCAAAAGATGAAAAATAGAATGATGCATAACCAGTGTAAATGGACTATATATCAAACTTGAACGTTTTGTAACAATTAATCGATAAACTTAATCGCATTCAATTAACTTGTCGGTAGGACATTGTTAAAATAAATTACGAAAGTTAATATATTTAGTTTTTTTTTTATGTACGTACAGTCGTTTATATGTGTCACTTGTAAAAACCAAAATAACGATAATGCATTTGCAATGTTCTTGAGATGAACAATTTTTGTAACAAGAATGGCCGACGCCCACGCCCAAAAAAATAATTTAATGTTCAATAATTGTACCTCTGGTAAACTTGATCCCATATAATTGTATCACTATATTTTACATATATTTATCATTACAGATGTTTTAAAAACGCAAAATACCAATTTTGACGAAATATCGACAGCGCAATGTCACAAATAATTCCAATTACACCCACACCACAAATGCTGACGACATCAACAATAACACCAGTTGAAACTGCAAAACCACAACTCTCTTTTCCATCTGGAGTTGACGGTACCCACACAAATGAACTGGCTTCAGCACCAGATGTTATATTAAGAGCGTCAACCATATTTGGCGAGTTTAAACATAACACTTCATTGGATCTCGAAAATGTACATAACACGATGGAGACTGAGAACAATATAATGTCAGACACTCTAGAACTTAGCGGTGACTCGAAAATTCGAATAATGCCAACTATAAAGCTCTTGGCTACTCCTCATGCAGCAGATCCCAAACGAAAATTCGTATGTCCGTACGATAACTGCACAAAAAGCTATGGAAAAAGTTCCCACCTTCGGTCCCATCTCACGTGGCATACAGGCATTAAACCCTTTGTCTGCACTGAGCCAAAGTGCGGGAAGGGATTTACTCGTTCTGACGAGCTTAATCGTCATCTGCGCACCCATACGGGGGAAAAACCGTTTGAATGCGGCCAGTGCAGTAAAAAGTTTTCTCGAAGCGATCATCTAACCAAGCATTTGGCAACCCACGATAGGCAATTGAAGAGTAATAACCTAAAACGTTCGATGCCTAATACCAGACTAAAAGCAACGAAAAAAAATGCATCAGACGCAGACTCGGGATATCATTTTATGGCTGTACTTGGTGGGGGTGAATCAAGTACAAATCAACAAAATCAACAATCACAGCCCGCAACAATATCTGCATTTGAGCACACTCCACTAAGAATTAAATTAGAACGGTCAGAACATAGTGACAAATATCAGATATCCCCCTTACCTGAAAACCAATTGACAGCAGGCGGCCTTAGCGACAAGTCCGAGGTTAAATATGAGCCTGCAGAGGAAATTGTACGCACACTTTCGCAATTACCGTCACAGGATGGTCCCACCACCTACGGTATGCCCCATTTTGTCCAAGATAGACCCTTTCGTTGTCGTCAATGTGAGAAAAGATTTAAACGCCAAGATGATCTTAACCGTCATAATCGCACGCACACGGGCGAGAAGCCTTACGCATGTACTCAATGTTGTCGACGATTTGTTCGCAGTGATCACCTGAAAAAACATCAACAGACTCATCTAAAATCGCGATAGCTTCTTAGATAACAATTTATTTTAAAAGCAGTAGCATCCGAAGAACATTTAGTTGAATCAGGCCAGTGTTTGGGAGCAAAAAATATAATAAAATGAATTCACAAACTAACTATAAAAAAAGATTTTTATTACTATTCCATGACATCACGAAATTTCGAAGATTTCTAGCGATGCGTACAAAGTGCGTCTTAAAAGAATTCCGCTTACCTCGTTTCTAAACAAACAAATAATTTTTTTTTAATAACCGGAAAGGTTTTTTAAAGACGAATGCATATTGGAATATTTAAGCGCCTGATTTTAGGTGTTTTTAAAACCATTTAATATTTCCTTTTATATTTAATTTATCAACTTTTAGTAGAAACCAAATTTGCCTACAGTACAGTATTAGGTTTTTTCACAAGCTGAACTATATTTATATGAGCAAAGACTGCAAAACAGGCAAAGACTTCAAACCCGTCATACCGCTTTTTTACAAACTGAACAAGTTAGGGTTCGGTCAAAGAAAAAATATTTTTAACTTGAAATTTTATTTTCTGTTTACATATCTATATAAATATTTTCATACAAACCCTCTTATCAATTCCCAAGCTAATATGAAGGCCGTCTTCAGAGTTTCTCGCAATGTCAATCACAATCCGCCTTTGCAGCCTTTGCAGGTATGGAAGGTTTTTTGAGCAGAAAAAATAGTGATATTTTTACTAAACTAGGAGCAGGGTAGTTAATTAAGTAACAACGGTGTCAGTTACACTTATTTAAATAAAAAATTATAAATAATAAACAATTAAGAGTTTTCAGTCGAGAGCTCCCGACTAGGATATACCCTGAACCATCTTATTCCAAAACCAAATGCAGCACGCGCTAAAGAAAAAAAATTCCCTTGGCTGAGTTCGAACTCGCAACTGACCGCATTACTTGCTTCCGACTCTATCCAACAGCCACACCAGCCAAAAAAAAAAAAAAAACAATAATAGTCTCCTCGCTAGGATTCCAACTCGTAATAGACCTCTCTAACTGCTGCCGCCTCTATTCAACAGCCACACCTATAAGAAAAAACGAATTAAAAAAGCAGCACAAAAAACAATACAATCGCAATTGCAATGCTGTTGATAGAATTCAAAGCAGACGCGCATGAATGTGTTCTCAAAAAACAGGATATCTATATCGAGTTTTACCGATTACTTGGAAACGGGGAAAATTATCGAATATCAGAAACAAACTCGTTCTGCGCGGGCACTAGGAGGACCTACAAATAAATTTTAAATTAATTTAATTCATTTGAAGTCTTTAGCTCTTATAGGTTCTGAGATCCTTGCGTTCATACATACGGACAGACAGACAAGCACGACTAGATCGAATCGGCTGTAGATGCTGATAAAGAATATATGTACTTTAAAAGGTCGGAGATGCTTCCTTCTGCCTGTTACATACATTTGCACAAAAACATTATACCGTTTTTACCCATTTTCAATGGGTTCAGGGTATAAAAACCCAATACAAACAAGCAAAAATAATGAAATCCAAAAAGGCAAATGCAATCTGTAGAACACTTAAGCCAAGCCTTACCGCAGCTAAGAAATTGGCCGATCTCTCCAAAACAGCTCGCGGTACGAACTTATATGCTTGAGCAATAATATATATAAAACAAGTGAGATGTTTTCGTCGGGACTTCCCGACTAGGGGATACTCTTAACCTTCTTATTCCAAGACCAAATGCAGATCGCGCTACGCGCTCCTTTGTAGCAATGACGATAAATTAAAAAAAAAAAGTTCCCCTGGTAGGGTTCGAACTCGCAACTAACCGCACTACTTGCCGCAGTTTCTACTTGAAAGCCACACCAGCCAAAAAAAAGATTCCTCGGTAGGGCTCGAACTCGCGACAGACCACACCACTTCCCACTGCCTCTAGTCAACGCCAAACCAATAATTGAGTCGTAATGAGAACAAAAGGAATTAAAATAGCAGCACAGAAAACAATACAATCGCAATTCCACTGCTGTTGATAGAATTCGAAGCAGACGCGCATGAATGTGTGTGTGTACATGTATACAGAAATTCTTGGAATTTGCAAAATCACGTGTTTCTTTATAAAATTTTCTACGTATATCTTATTGTACCATAGAATATTTGTGTATTCTCAAACTGTAAATTGCATTTTAATTGTGGCTTAAATTGGCGGACAATACAAGTTGGGTTATTAACTTGATTTACAGCTATGCGGTGGTATCGGGTAGGTGGCGATAGGTATAAAATGAAAGATACTTAATATATATAGAATATTCTAGAAGCAACATATCACTTTTGATGACTAAAGCTCTTATTATATACCCAATTTGTTAAAAAAAAACAGGATTTCGATATCGATTTTTGTCGATTACTTGGAAACGCGACAAGTTATCGACCTACAGCTAAAATTTCAGTCTCTAGCTCTTATAGGTTCTAAGATCCTTGCGTTAATAATGCGGACGGACGGACACGGCTAAATCGACTCGGCTGTTTATGCTGATCAAGAACATGGGGTCGGAGGTGCTTCCTTCTGCCTGTAACATACATTTGCACAAGTACAATATACCCTTATTACCAATTTTCAATGGGTTCAGGGTATAAAAAACCAAAAAATTAGTTCCTCAAATAGGATCCGAGCTCGGACCAACCGTACTACTTGCCACCGCCTCTACCCGAAATCCATACCAAACACGAGAAGCTACATGTGAAATCTGGATTATATAATTTACTAGATTTGTTAAAAAACAGGATTTCGATATCGATGCTTGGAAACGTGGCCGGTTATTGGCTATCGGAAACAATCTCATACTGCACGGGCACTAGGAGGACCTATTTTCCAAATTTCAAGTCTCTAGCTCGTATGGGTTCTGAGATCCTTGCGTTTATACGGACGGACGGACAGGCAGACATGGCTAGATCGACTCGGGTATTGATGCTGATCAAGAATATATGTATATACGTTACGGGGTTTGATATGCTTCCTTCTGTCTGTTACATACATTTAAACAAATACATTATACCCTTCTTACCAATTTTTATCTGGTATAAAAACCAGAAACTAATCAGCAATGTTAATATAAGCTTAGAAAGCTAGGAATGAAAACTCCAATAATTATTAACAGAACTGTGCAAACTTTAATGAACTAAGCCCTCTAGTTAAAAGACAGAGGAAAATTTTATTCACTATGGTTCCAAAAATAAAATAGATGGATCTGGAAACCAAAATTTTAATGAATAAACCGAGGTTACGTACCCTTTTCCCCATCATGGATGAAATACTTGACAAACCTGAAAGATTACAATATTTCGAAACCATTGATCTTGTTAAAGACTTTCACCAAATTCAAAAGGGCCATAATTCGATATTTGGTATCCAATTGTTCATAAGAATCCAAAAGCAACCTTTCCACGTTGTGTCAACAATATGTTGGAAAATTAGATCTATAAAATTCGTTTGCTAGCTAGATTAAATAATTATTTATTATACTTTATTGGAAAAACACACACAAAACCTTAAGCTACAGTTGGACTAATATGAATTCACGAGAAAGGAAACAGAATTTATCGGTCAAATAGAAACGACTATTACAAATAAAATAAATGCCATATCAAATTTCCCATCCCGAAAACTCATAGGGAAGAAAAAATCACTTTTAAGATTGTGTTAAGGTCCTATCAATTTGGAATAAAATATCGGATCCGATGAAACAATACCGAAAATATTTAATATTAAGCTACAAAGCTGATAAATCAAGCTAAATAAGTAAAGGACATGGCAGATGCTATTATTGTAATTGCTAGAACCTACAAATGTCCAAAAAGCTTGCGCGCCTATTTTTTTCCTAAATCTAAATCGGTTTCAGGAATACCGCTTATATCTGTGACAATCTGAAGCAAATCGTTCTTTATATCGATGAATCGAATTAACCTTCATGTTTACATATCGTGTAATTCTCCTTATGTCTCTAGTTAAAAGAGCTGCTCATCATCAACACAAAATGCAATTTTGTATATGTGTTGCAGAGTTAATGTAATAATAATCGGGGCTGCCTACCAAATACGAATACCATTTAATTATCAGTTGTGTAATATTTACACAAAAAAAAAGGTAAAAGAAGTTTGTATTTTTAACAATAATATTTTTCTGGATGTGTTAAGAGAAATGATTTGAATACTTTGCCGGAATTATTGGAATCAGATGGCTACGACAAAATTCGTGCTCTTGAGTACCAGTCCCTTTTAAAATTGTAATTGTTTCTTTAATTGTTGTCCAGACAAAACTATGTTTGTATACCGTGGCTCGCAGTTCGTTTTAAGCAGTGCATATTCGCGATTCCAGAGATCTGAAGCCACGAAACTATTAGGAATTAAATAACATGTTGGTACATTATCAAGTGCAAGACGCCTAGTTTAATGAGGAAGTTCCTTTATTGTGAACATATGTAACCTCCAAAACAAAAACAATGGAAATTTCAGAACACAGCTTATTGTATGCAGGCAGTTATTTTGATAAATATACATGGTTATATTAAAATATTTAATATTATGTTCAATGAAAGAGATTTTGCATTGATGCCCTAACTTTTCCATACCTTGTCTATAAAAATAAGTTCTGGAGATTGATTACTCCAAGTCCAAGCAATTATCAATCAACCAGGTCTGCACGATACCCAAGTGATTGTTGTCCATGACAATTTTTGCAATTTATATTTTTGTACTTGTACATAATTTCTGAAATATTAAATTAGAACTGATCGCTTTTAAAATGGCATTTCACATTGCTCGAGGGACAATTGCAAATATTCCCACGTTTGGACACTCAAAGTATAATAATAAAACAGCACAAAATGTCTATAAAACCCAATTTTAGAAGCGTATTAAAGCGTATCGACTGTCGGAAACAAACTCGTACTCAGACAGACGGAAGTAGCTAGATCGACTCGGCTTGTGATACTGATCAAGAATATATTTATATATGTACGTTATTAGGTCGGAGATGAATTTAAGCTGTTATAAAATATTTGAAAATATTGTAAAAAATTAGCTTAGTAATCAGCCAATTTTTAAAATTTTCATATCTATTTATACCCTGAACCCATTAAAAATGGGTAAAGAGGGTAATATATTTGTGGAAATGGATGTTACTGTCGCTAACTCTTCACATCTTCCATCGTTATAAATCAAATGAGTAAATTAATTGTAAATATCCTCCAATTTAAGCCACATTTTTAATTGTTATACCCTGCACCCATTGAAAATGGGTAAAACGGGTATATTGTATTTGTGCAAAATGCAAATGTATGTAACAGGCAGAAGGAAGCATCTCCGACCCCATAAAGTATATATATTCTTGATCAGCATCAATAGCCAAGTCGATCTAGTCATGTCCGTCTGTCTGTCTGTCTGTCTGTCCGTCCGTATGTATGTATCAACGCAAGGATCTCAGAACCTATAAGAGCTAGAGAATTTTAGATGTAGGTACTCCTAGTACCTGCGCAGATCGAGTTTGTTTCCGATAATCGATAACTTACTCCGCTTCCAAGCAATCGATAAAAATCGATATTGACATCCTATTTTTTTTTTAGCAAATTGGGAGCTAGAGTCAACTAACTTGATATGTTGCTTCTAGAATATTATAAATACGTCAAGTATCTTTCATTTTATACCTATCGCCACCTCCCTGCTACCACCCCAGAGCTATAAATCAAGTTAATAACCCAACTTGCATTGCCAACTAATTTAAGCCACAATTTAAATGCAATTGACTTTTTGAGAATACACAAATATTCTATGGTGCAATAAGATATACTGTAGAAAAGTTCATTAAGATCGGTTTTTGTTTTGTTTTTCGGTATTTTGACTGCGCACTGTTGCGCACGTGTTGCGACGCAATTTGCAAGAATATATATATACATGTACAGTGTACAGTGTACATTGTACACACACACATTCATGCGCGTCTGCTTCGAATTCTGTCTTCACTGCGATTGTTTTCTGTGTGGCTGTTTGTATTGGTTTTTTTCTCAGCAATACTCAAATTATTAATGTGGATGTTGAATAGAGGCAGTGGCAATTGGTGCAGTCTGTCGCGAGTTCGAGTCCTACCGGGGAAAGTAAATATGCGGTCAGTTGCGAGTTCAAACCCTGCCAATGGAACTTTTTTTTAATTTATCTTTATTAATTTAAACGAGCTCCATTTGGTGTTCGAATAAGAGGGTTCAGGGTATTCCCTAGTCGGGAGCTCCCGACTAGAACCTCTTCCCTGTTGTCCTTTTGCGATAATAATATTTAATTTGAAGTCTCTTGCTACTCTAGTGTCGCGCTCATACAAAAAGACATGGTAAAATCAATCCAGCTCATGGGTCGGAAATGCCTCCATCCTGTTATATGCGTTTATACATATTTAATGCGATGTTTTTTTTACACATTTGCAATGTGTAAACAAAAAATAAAGGCGCACTGCAAATTAAATACCCCTACAAAATAGTAATAGTAATAATAATTTCCGTGTCTTGGGTCATGTTTCCATACAAAAATTCATATATCAACCGATTCTTCCTGTTGATATAGTAGCAGATGATTTAGTAGTCCGATGTTGATAAGGTATGACTTCTCTATAAGAAGCACAGTGAAGACGCTTTATATAGTGGTCGGATCTGCTCGTCTCCTACCTGCAACATAGAAACAGGCAGATGGACATGGCAATGCCGACTCGGCTGCTGAAACTTTATGGGATCGGAGATGTCTGTATATATGTATTACACATTTCAAAATTAATATATCCTCTACAAGAGTATAAAACAAGTAAGAGGTTCTAGTCGGGAGCTGCCGACTAGGGAATACCCTGAACCCTCTTATTCGAACACCAAATGGAGCTCGTTTGAATTAATAAAGGTAAATTAAAAAAAAAAAAGTTCCATTGGCAGGGTTTGAACTCGCAACTGACCGCATATTTACTTTCCCCGGTAGGACTCGAACTCGCGACAGACTGCACCACTTGCCACTGCCTCTACTCAACATCCACACTAATAATTGAGTATTACTGAGAAAAAAACCAATACAAATAGCCACACAGAAAACAATCCCAGTGAAGACAGAATTCGAAGCAGACGCGCATGAATGTGTGTGTGTACAATGTACACTGTACACTGTACATGTATATATATATTCTTGCAAATTGCGTCGCAACACGTGCGCAACAGTGCGCAGTCAAAATACTGAAAAACAAAACAAAAACCGATCTTAATGAAATTTTCTACAGTATATCTTATTGCACCATAGAATATTTGTGTATTCTCAAAAAGTCAATTGCATTTAAATTGTGGCTTAAATTAGTTGGCAATGCAAGTTGGGTTATTAACTTTATTTATAGCTCTGGGGTGGTAGCAGGGAGGTGGCGATAGGTCCAAAATGAAAGATACTTGACATATACATAATATTCTGGAAGCAACATATCAAGTTTGGTGACTCTAGCTCTTATTATTTACCCAATTTGCTAAAAAACAGGATGTCGATATCGATTTTTATCGAATGCTTGGAAATGGAGTAAGTTATCGATTATCGGAAACAAACTCGATCTGCGCAGGCACTAGGAGCACCTACATCTAATTTGAGCTCTCTAGTTTTTATAGGTTCTGAGATCCTTGCGTTCATAAATACGGACGGACGGACGGACAGACAGGCAGACAGACAGACAGACAGACGGACATGACTAGATCGACTTGGCTATTGATGCTGATCAAGAATATATATACTTTATGGGGTCGGAGATGCTTCCTTCTGCCTGTTACATACATTTGCATTTTGCACAAATGCAATATACCCTTTTTACCCATTTTCAATGGGTTCAGGGTATAAAAAACACCAAACTAAATAACACACAAAATTCCAATAAAAAAGTGTTCGTAATTAATATGAAATTAACTCAATATTGAGATCATTTTGTATTTTCAATAACAGTATTAGCAGAATCGTTCCCTCAAATATCATTTTTTAATGGTTGACATCAAAGGCTCAAAGCCTAATAAGAATAGTAGAAATTGCTTCTGTAGAAATTGCTTCTGAAATGATCTAATACGATCCTTGCTAGTGTTATACTACGGAGACCAGATGCAAGAGCTGTATTTAAGGATAAGGCGATCAGCAGAGATGTATAGAAGTTTGGTTATGAAAGTATCGTTAAACTCTTAAGACCAACGTTTATTGAATCCAAGTACACCATCGGCCTTATTAACGATGGTATCTATATGAAGATTGAAGCAGAGTTTAGAATCAAAAAGAACGCTAGATCCTTAACTGTTAGTATACGTTGCAATGGCGTATTGTCGATTGTATAACCGACAAGATAAGGTGTAGTATGATTTAAGGGGATAAGCATACACTTTGAATAATTTAGATGCAATTGATTGGCCAAACGCCAAAGTTGTGTAGCGTTCAAATCATCTTGTAGACGAGAGTGAGGGGATTAGTGCATGAAAGAATAAGTTTCACATCGTTGGCATACATAAGTACACGGGCATGTGATATAACCGACGAGAAATCATTTATAACGGGAAAGAAAGGCTATCTTCGGCACGCCGAAGACCTAATAACCTTGCAGACCCAACCTTTTTATAATGCTCATAGTGCTTTGCTCGTATCTAAGAAGCATAGGGAAAATAGTTAACGCCCAGTTTGGTCAATGTATCTTGATAAGCAACGAGAAAGAAAGGCTATCTTCGGCACGCCGAAGATCTAATATCCTTGCAGACCCAACCTTTTAATGCCGAGTTTGGTCAAGTTGTCTTGATAAACAAAAAAGGCTAGTTTTCGACCGATCGTTCCTATGGCAGATATATGATATAGTAGTCCGATGTAAATAAGATTTTGCAAAAATTAAGGGAGCATAGTGAAATCTTTAAATGCCGTGTTTCATTGAAAAATCATGAAAAACAAAAACAAAAAACAAATGGCAGCTATATGGTATAGTGGTCCGGTCTTAATGGGATTTTGTATATTTATGAGGAGCATAGTAAAACTAAAAAATGCCGAGTTTGGTCAAGATATCTGGAGAAACAATATTTTTTTTTCATACCACAACTTAATTTTCTACCGATCGTTCCTATGGAACCTATATGATATAGTGGTCCGATTTTAATAGGATTTTGCATATGTATAAGGAGCATAGTAAAACTAATAAGTGCTAAGTTTGTTCAACATATCTTGAAAAACAAAATGTTTTTCATACAAGATCCCACTTTTCGACCGATATATACTACTATATATACTTTATGGGGTCGGAGATGTCTCCTTCTATGTGTTACACATATCACGACAAAATTATAATACCCTCTGCAAGGGTATAAAAAGAGTAAAGAGTAAAGGTCCAAGATGACTACCTTGAGGAGCACCAGAAATAACGTGAACCTGTTTTGAGGTAGTCACCCTCAGCATTACTCTTTAAATCCTACCTTTTAAACAAGAACAAATCCAAAGCAAAAGAGACGGAGGGAATCCTAATCGGTCAAACTAAAGAAGTAAAATATCATGGTGCACAAAGTCAAAAGCCGTACTGGAGTCAGGGTAAATGACATTAGTTTCCATTTTAGAAAGGAGAGCATAATTTACCAAAGAAGTAAATTCAAGCAGGTTGGTCGTAGTTGACCGATTCTTTACGAATCTATGTTGAGCAGGGGGGAGAACTGATTTGCAGAAATGCTGCAAACTCAAAGTGATTATTTTTTTAAGTAATTCAGACAGACAGTTTGCAATGCTCCTGTAATTTTGTATATCAGACTTTTTACCTTTTTTGTGGAGAGGAATGATATAAGATTCTTTCCAAAGAGATGAAGGGACAGAAGATTCAAGGGATATATTAAAAAGCTTTAGCAATGTATGAAGGAGGGAAGACGACATTCCTTGAGTAGACAACTAGGAATATTGTCAGGCCCAGGAGAGTAAGAAGATTTTTAGGAATTTATGGCAGAAAGGAGAAGGAATTGGAAATAATAGGAGCAACTATAGAACTAGAGGAAGTAATATTAAAAGGGTACAAATTATTATTAGGACAGACAAAAACATTGCTCCCAAGAGAAAAAGAAGATGGCAAACTTGAAGATTTACGCTTCAAGTTTACAAAATTATAGAACTGTCCGACTTTCGGCAAATGGCCTTTGCAACGAGCAATATAATTCTTATAGCAATGAGAATTCAGAAAAAATGTGTTTTATTTGACTAAAAAGTATTTTGCCAACTAAATTTTCAAAAGTGATTAATTAAATTTTTCAAATATTAATACTTAATATATTGTAAGTTTGATAGTTTGGGAGTAAACCAGGGTGACTTAAAAGAATCAATCAAAAAGATTGAGAATATTTTTCTCTAAGGGAAATTCAAGGTGTTGTAAAAAATGTAAGAGAAATATTCATATAAACCGAGTCTTATTAAAAAGACCAGTCGGTTGCATGAATACGTTGATTATGCAACGGCGGGGCTTATTAGTAGCTGATGAATGAGAAATAAGATTGCAATTGAACATTGAAACTTCTAAAGTAGGATGATATACATCCTTAGGAAGAGATTAAGGAGGGTACCTGGACACATTAGCAATAAGGTAATCGTTGACAAATAGAAGATCAAGTGTTTTATTCAAATAATTATAAATTGAATTGTTCTGAAACAACGAAAGGTCAAGCATACAATCTATAAAGTCATGCTGTGCTGAGGGGACTAGATAATTTTCGTCAGTAAATAATGGTCTAAAGAT
This sequence comes from Drosophila littoralis, assembly GCA_018903485.1. Classification (NCBI taxonomy): domain Eukaryota; kingdom Metazoa; phylum Arthropoda; class Insecta; order Diptera; family Drosophilidae; genus Drosophila; species Drosophila littoralis. The sequence continues at coordinate 53,995 of JAEIGF010000362.1, read as the reverse complement.
GTTTGGTAAATTAAAATCACCCAACACTATAAATATGTTTCATTTAAAGTTGAATATCAGAAGAAAAAGGAACATGGGAGCATGTGATATAAATATCGCGTGATGAAAAAGTCACCTTAACTCAGCGTCCTACTGACGTACAAAAACAGAAGGGTCTGAATGGAGAGTGGTCTTTAACGGCAATTCATACGCCACCACCTCGAGTCGGCCGATCATTTCTATGCAAAATGAAATTGTTCGAAAGACTTCAAAATCAGATGTGCTTAAACTAAACCATGTTTCTGAAAATGCAATTATATCTGAATCGAAAGAAGTAAAAAGATTTTGAAGCTTTGAAATGAGATCTGTGACATTCTGAAAAAGTATAGAAACTAGGTCGGAAGACGGAGTTATTTTTTGTAGCAGTACCAATAGGACCTTCTTCCGAAGGGACGGGAAGGATGACAGGGAAAGGCTGGTTTCGATTTTTTTAAGCGAAATTTAGGATCTTAAATGATTGGAACGAGTCAGGTGAAACATTAATTTTGAATGATGCTTTTTCACGAGAAGTCGAGATTTTAAATTTAGTTATAGACACACTAGCACAAGATTTGCTAACAATATAGGCAGCTAATGAATCTCAAGTGGTGTATGAAGAGCAATCTGGGCTATAACATGAATCTTTACAAAGACCTTTAAAAAATGAGCTTAGAATTCATTAAGTTTGTTTATTAGGTTCTCTGAAAACCCGTTCGAACGTGCTGTTTCCATGCGAGCGGGCTGAGTTTGCGAAAAGTATGAAACAAGTCTCAAATGAATATTTTGAGATTGATATTCAGAGATTAATATTAGTCTCAAATTAAAAATGATTGAAGTCAAATTAAAAATCAGGTTAAGGCCGATGAGATGGTTAACTAACCCATTTTCAATGAGGTCAGGGCATCAAAATTGGAGGCAAAATGTCATTTGTGATTATACACGTATTGTATGGAAAAAAAAAGATCTATTGCTAGTAATTACATTAATTTCTATTAAGAACTTACGTTATTAAAGAAACGTATGATCAAATTGGGTAACAAAGTGAAAGTTGGCGGCCTTATGCCTTCTCGGCTTCCTAGTCAGTCTTTTAAACTGGATCTCAAAGTATTTGAGTAACAAAACCTAAAACGCTCCTTTTAGAAATTCGTTTTCTAAACCTGTTCTGGTGACTACCGGTGTTCCTCAAGGTAGTCATCTTGGCCCGCTTTCTTTTTACTCTATTTCATCAATGACCTCACTTGATAAAGCTTCACTCCCGAGTATTAATGTATGCTGATGATGGCATCATGCCAATCTTTTACAAACCTAATTTTCAGACTTGGTTTCAAGCCAATTTAAACTGCTGTAAATTTATTTTGGTTTCTTGCATCCTTAGTAACTTACCGCTCTAGCGTGTCAACAGTACTTGTAATGAATTTAATAATCTAGGTGTCATTCTTGATCATAAACTTAAGTTCGACTCTTAGGGTACTACCGTGGTCAATACGGTCAGAATGGTTTTGGGTTTCATCAAGCGATGGTTAAAAGAGTTTGAAAATTCGTACACGACGAATACCTTTTATTTATCTTTGGTACTCATTTATCTGGTCACCTTGAATCTATACAGAAACAATTCTTGTTCTTTGACCTTTGTGGCTTAAATTCCTTAATTAATCGTAGCATCACCAGCAAATTTAACTTCTCTATCCCTACTAGACTTACACGTTATTATAGACTTTTATCACTTGAATATTGCTCAACTAACTATGCCTTGCATTTCCGTGCAACCGTTCAGGGTTCTCTGTGATGATTATAACATACATTGCAGTGTATTCAGCTCGTAGTCTTCTCTTTCTCTAATAAAGTCATCTATTCTAAACTATTTAACAAGTATATGGTCTTTGTATATATTCGTAGTTTGTTCTCGTTCCGTACTTCGCGACTCGTATCGTACTTTAGACGACTGCGCTCCGCGGTCGTTTGGGCGGGAGGTGATATGCATACATCGGGTTTCGCCCGAAAAGAAAAAAAAATACAAGAGCAGTAATTTTTTTGCCTGCATGCGCACACATAAATACATCTTTGCATAAGGGCATTGGGTAGAAGGCGATGGCAGAATTAGGTAATAAATTCAAAAAGGTGTGTTTTCTTCGCTGTTTCTTGTTAAGGATTATGTGTATGTATATATGCACACTTGTGTCTAAGCTTGTATGTATTAACGACACATCGTTCAAAATAATCGTTGCTCATTTCTTAATTAAATCCTGATCCTATTAAAAGTGAGTAAAATTGTGTGATAGCATTACATGTATTTATGTATGCGATAAGCAGAGAAAAACGTTAACGACCCCATAAAATATATACTCTTGCTCAGCGTCAACAACCGACTCCATCCATATTGATCGCGAAAAATATAAAATTTAGAAACTATAACCCTTTAGGTTCGCCTATTTTGCAGATCAGGTTTTTTTTTCAAATCATTGATGTCTTGCCTGACGTGCGTGCCTATGTTTCTCGTAATAGAGGATTTGAATGTGTAACAGTTGGGGTCAGGGTATCTCATAGTTAAGCACTCCCGATCTGAGCACTCCTGATTTTTTTTCTTTGGCAATGGTCTTTAACTTTATAAAGGACGTTAGCTCTTGTTATAGGGATTGAAAATATTTAAAGGTGCGCAATATACAATTTTTAAAAATAGTAGCACCCACATGCCGATATTATTTGGACCTTTAACAACGTCGTGACGCCGACTTAGAGATACGGTATCCATTTCTGCGGCATTGCGTCTGGGACAAATTGAAGACGCATTAAGACACTCCAAAATTTGTCTTGCGCCGAATGACTAGCTCACGGGTACGCCACAAATTCTACAGCGCACAAAGACCTCTAAATGACAACCATACATAGCCAAGTCGGAGCAATCGCCAACCGGTACAACGAACGCATGCAGTTACACTGCAATCGGGTAGCAAGAGGCCCCGTTGGGAGGTGTGTAATCATGTGCCTCAAGAGAAGATCGTTTAAGGACCTTCTCTGACTACGACAGAGGAGACGCCCTAGAGTCTGTCAACAACTTACGTGACGATGCAGTCTTATTCAAAAATGCCGCTTTTGACCCCGTTGTCCACGATAATGACTGAGGCCCCAAAATGTATGCCCCAAATATTTATTTAAGATTGAATAACAAACATATAAGTTATTAGAGAGGCTCAGGTAGGAAAAGCAGCACTGCTGCGATAGCAGAGTTGGTGTTAAGTTGATTTTGAGTTTTTTAATACTTAAGGAATTTATGGAGAAAAATGAAGAAATTTAATAGGTTTTATTTTCTTCGTAGCCGTCTTTATCAGGTATATATGAATACATTTAATTGTATCAAAATAAGTTACTTGATGGATTTGTTTGATAAAAAAAAATGTATTTTATAATTTTAAGAATGCAATGCTTGGTTCTAAAATCCAAAATATTATATTATCTGAAGTGTAGAGTATTTTTTAGTTATGCACGCTCGACTACAGCGTTCTTGCTTTAACAAAAAGCTAATTGCTGACTTTTGGCGAACAAAATACAATTCTCCATGATGAGTTATGAGGGGTATCCAGTTCTTTGGCGTGTGTGCCGTTCGACAGTGACACGTTAGTACTGCGGTTATTCGATTGATATCCAACTTTTCTTATCAAGTGTCCTCAATTGTCTGCTATTTTTCCATAATGACTTGCTACTCCGATTTGTGCTAATGCTGCTATATAATGCTGTGTTTGGCGTTGAAGTTTCGGCCTCTGATCCTTGCCGTGCCAATATATCGTCCCTTTCGATATCACTGTTTCCTGGTACTCATATTACTTGGACTGTATTTTGCACTTCGACTGTGATTAGTGCTTTCATGCAGTCGAACACCAATTTCAAGTTTGTTCTGCATTTTCTTTCTGTTTCTGTTTAATGAGAAGCTTGGTGCCTTCGGATAAAGTCGAGACCTCAACCTGGAAAATGTTCGCAGAGTCTGATAGATGGTTAATCGATTCCATTTATAAACTTTCCGAAATCAATCCGGTCCCCACTCGACTTCCCATTTTAAAGACGTCGGGGTAAAAGGGAAACCTTAGAATTATTGACTACTAAATCCCGTTGCTATTCTTTCGCAAATAAAATGTATGTTGTATATTTCTTGTCTTGTCTTGTAGTCTGTGTGCTCTAGTGTTGGTTAATTAAGATATTATAGATATATATAGATATTAAAAGATGTTGCATTTATATGTCTACTATAAAAGTACATTTTTGTCGAATGCTATAAAATGAAAGTTACTTCATATATATATGCTATTCTAGAAGCTACATGTCAAGTTTACTCCAAAAATGGGTTTTGATATTTATTTTTATCGATTACTTGGAAACGGGGCAATTTATCGAATATCGGAAACAAATTCGATCTGCGCGGGCACTAGGAGGACCAACATTAATGCTGATCAAGAATATATGTTCTTTATGTAGTCGGAGTTGCTTGCTTCTGCCTGTTACATACATTTGCACGAATACGTTATACCCTTTTTACCCATTTGAAGTCTCAAAATAGATTTTTAACGATATTTTGGAAATGGGTCGACATATGAGCACAAAATTATAAACTTGATTGTTAATGGTATGGGAGAACATATATTGGAAATTTATTGTGCATAATGTTTTTGTAACAACCCCATATAATATATATACAGTATAATTTGCTTAGCTGCCTCGATACTTAGCTGCATCGGTAAGATAGCTGCCTGAAATTTACTTTTCGCTGCAATAAGGGCTAATTTTGTATGAAAATAATTATGTTAAGTGCATCTAACATAACAGCCTTTTGCACTTATGCGCCTTATATTGGCAGTAATTTTTTGCCAATTTCTATGAATATCATGTAAGTTAACTGCGCCATCTATGATCAGATGATTTGATTTTTGATTTGTTTTTCTTATGCATACAATAAACTGAATTGAAATTGAATTAAATGTAATTTAAATACATAAATTTAACAAAAACAATCAAATTTTTTTATTTAACTTATTACTGTTAAAAAGAGTTCAGTGCAACTTAATAAAAATAGAGGTTTCTATGAAATCGAAATACTTTTAGGAAAAAAAAAAATTAAGTTAACTGCCTTTTTTAGGATAGCTGCCTCTAATGTCTGTGCAAAGTACTTGAGGCAGCTAAGCACATTACACTGTATATATATTCTTGGTCATTGAAAATAGCCGAATCGATGTCTTTCTGCCCGTCCGTCTGTTTCCCGTATGTATGTATGAACGCAATCTCAGAACCTGTAAGAGCTAGAGACTTGAATTTTTCAACGGTGTAGTGCTCCTAGCGCTTGCGTATTATGAGTTTGTATGAGTACAATAATATTAACTAATGATATTATTTAGATCAGTTCAGCAACAGAGAAGTTATTAAAGAAAACATATGGTAATATTTCCTAGTCGGAAATTTCAGACTAGAGCACTCTTGTTGTTCCCCAATTATGAAATAATAAAAACTATATGTTTATAAAAATACATTTAATTGATTTTTTTGTTGCTGAAATTAACTTTATTTCGAACTATGTATATTTTAGATCTCGTATATATTTGCATATTCATTTTTATACCCTGAACCCATTTAAAATGGGTAAAAAGGGTAAAATTGTATTTGTGCAAATGTATGTAACAGGCAGAAGGATGCATCCCCGACCACATAAAGTATATATATTCTTTATCAGCGTAGATAGCCGAGTCGATCTAGCCATGTCCGTCTGTTTGTCCGTGTCCGTCTGTCCGTATGTATGAACGAAAGGATCTCAGAACCTATAAGAGCTAGAGAAATTTTAGCTGTTGGTCCTCCTAGAGCCCGCGCAGATCGAGTTTGTTTCCGATATTCGATAAATTGGCCCATTTCCAAGTAATCGATAAAAATCGATATAGAAATCCTGTGTTTTGAGCAATTTTGGTAAATAATAAAAGCTAGTCACCAAACTTAACAAGTAGCTTCTAGAATAGTATATATATCAAGTAGCTTTCATTTTATAGCTATCACCACCTCCGCGCTACTACCTCATAGCTATATATCAAGTAAAAACACCAATTTATGCTGCCCACCAATATAATCCGCAATTTAAATGCAATTGACTTTTTTATAATACGCGAATATTCTATAGTACAATAAAAAATGTAATCAAGATCCGGTTAAGAAGCACAGAAGTTTTTAAATAAAACTTGTTTTTGCTGGCATCGAGCAGCAAGCGTAAAATCCAAGAATTTCTGTATCCATGTATACACACACATTCATGCGTGTCAGCTTTTAATTCTATCATTCCAATTGCGATTGTATTGTTTTCTGTGCTGCTATTTTAATTCGTTTTTTTTTTTTCATTAAGACTAAATTCTTGGTGTCTGTTGAGTAGAGGCGGAAGCAAGTAATGCGGTCAGTTGCGAGTTTGAACCGTTCGGCTTACTTAACAGTTCTCCATTATCATCAGCTTCGTAAAAATCTGTTTTTTTCCAATGTAGCTTTGCTAAAAGCTTAAATTACAGGCTATAGGTAGCAAGTTCCTGCCTTTTTCAACACTATAGAAGCCTTAATTTCTAGATGTCAAGAAACGTTTGATATTTATTAAACAACAGTATGTAATTTTTAAACTTAATATTTAACTATTTTCTCCCAATTTGTATTTTCAGTTGTGTTTTATTATTGAGGAGCAGCGAGTCGATCATTTCCTCCAAGAGCGTTTTTTCTTGACTTGTTGTCACTAAGTCCATTTGATAACAAAGGTAATTGACCAACTAAACGTTAGTCTTATAAAAATTATGTAATTAAAACTGTGACTGTCAAATAACAGACTATATATTAAATTTACAATTTTTTTATATATTTAATGTGCGTGATAAAAATAAAATTTTCACTTATGACAAATAACAAATGTTATTAATTTTTTTAAGGCAAAAATGTCAGCTGAATATTTTGACCGTTTGAGCGATATTGAGATACAAAGAATATTAATGCAAATTGGACTTCCAAATACTCCAGTAACTGAAACGACAAGGCCTATACTAATTAAGAAAATATTAAAAAATATAAAAAAAGAAAAACTAAAAAGTGGAAAAATCACAAATTATGTACTTTACTGTAATGAAAAGCATCCACGTCCTACAATTCCTATACAAGAATGTTTGAATAACTTAGAAAGTGATCTTGAAAATAAGATTAATGGTCGTCGCAATATTTCATCACACCATAAATGCCATACAGATAAAAATACCGAACAACATTTTGGAATGACGGTTTATGCGCCACGGCTCCTTTTAGAATCTGATTATGAAAATGAAAATGAACTGCATTCCTTAAACGTTCCTAGTAAATATCGTAAACCGCTTGTATACTCGACAGATAAGTCGGCCGGATACCTTAAGGTATATGGTAAATCTAATAATTGTGATGGAGGTGTAGTTAACAGACTACTAAGTTTTCGCGATGCTTCAATTAAAAAAAAATTTGCGTTCAAAGATGGATACCCTGTGCATGCTTCAAAATCACTTATGAGAAATGGTTTTATAAAAAAATTGTTTGCTTTTAACGCAAAATCGTTTCTTAAAACACCCGATTTTAGCCAAAATATTATCCCACCAGTTCTTATTGCTTCATTATTACTTTTCTTAACAATGATTTCAATTTTATACACCGCACGAAAATTTGACTCTAGCCCTATTTCCCAAAAAGACATAAAATATACCATGTGTAATGAAAATGATAACAATGCACAAGCTTCTTCTTCTCAAAAAATTAAATGTATCAACGAAGATTTATTAAATAAGGCGATGTACATAAGTAATGAGCTTTTTAAGTATTTAAATGAAAGAGCAAGACTACACCATTGTATAAGCGAAGATCATTCTGCAATGCTAGACATGCGTGAGTTCAGTAATGCTTTAAGCAGAAACAGTGAAATACATAACCGAAACCTACAAAATAAGCTATTGGCTATGGAGTACCTTATCGCGCAGAATCCACAGTGGATGATAAATACAATTGTTTCAACTTATAACTCTTCAGAAAAAACTGTCTCGTTCGAGCTTATTGAACCAAATTTACCATTCAAATGTCTTATTTTCAAAAAAATTACACGATTCTTTACGGTTCTTGGGTTACTTATTATTATTATATCAGGTTGTTTCATAGTTTATTTCTTATCTGTTGTGTATCGTATGAAACAGAAAGAAAGTCTATTAATAACTGAACAGTTTATTAAAGATATAATCAACGAATTAATGTATCGATGTTCCCATGCAGAAAATTCTGAGATATTAATCAATCAATTACAAGATAAATTTGTGCCAGTTCAGAACCGACATAAACTGTTATATTCTTGGAATAAGGCTCTACAGATCTTAGAAGGAAATGATAACCGTGTGATATTTGGTATGATTATACGAAATGGAGAACAACTACGTACTATTACATTGAATAAAAACATTGCCATAAGAGACTTCGGCACATCAAAAAAATGGCAAAGCTCTGCGTTTGATAACTCGAATAAAATACTTAATCCGCCTACATCTTGCTTAAAAATAAGACACATGTTTGATGCCACTGAAATAAAAGAACATAATTTAAGGCAGTCGATCATAGAATCAATATTTGAAAAAGTAGGTCCAAGTTGCAACATTTGTGATATTCAACTAGATACCCAGTCTTGCTGTGTGTATATAAGATGTGCCAGTGAAGCAGACGCTGGAATAGTTCACAATGAAATAAATGGGTGGTGGTTTGATAAGCGGCTAATATCAATTAAGTTTCTTCGACTTGAACGCTATTTAAATCGTTTTCCAAAATCCCTGTCGAATTCATCATATTTAAAATCTTCCAATGTTAACTAAATCTCACGTTGTAAAACTTCATTAGAAACTAAGGAAATTAAATAAAATTTTGAAATTGATTAAAAAATTGGTGTTTGTTATTGTGTTCACTCGGATTACTGATGGACCATTGAAATTAACTATTTTTAAAGTCTTCAGATATCAGTTATCGCAAGGGTCGATGTACTACCAGGTCAGTCCTCGTTTACCATGATAGGAGGCTGATCAGTTTAGCCGCTTGCCAGAAGGGATAGATTTCCGCTTGAAAAATACGTCATCAGTCCGGTAGATTGTGTTGCCAGCCCCACCTCCTCCGCCTTGTGCTTCCACTCCAAGATGGAAAGTTACTAAAGTTGCTGTTATAAATTTAAGCATATTCGAGGACTATACTAAGTCAACAAGCAAGTATTTCGTGGATTGCCTGCTGGTATCAAATTGGCAAAGATCTACCATGAATTCTGGATGCGTATTGCATTCGCTTACTATTTATCCCATGATTTACACATACTGTTGTAAACTAAACGTACCTCCGTAACTTAATCATTAAACATTAATTATGTAATACACATCTTGTAGCCAGTGGATGATTATCATCGAAAATGCCAGTTAAAGACATGAATATAAAATAACTTGCAAAAGTGATTACTTTTACACGTGTGTGTTGCTGAAACACCTAAAAAAAATTTTTTTTGTTTTGGAGAGTAAATCGATTTTGGATAAGCAAGCGGTAGTGCGAAGCGTACATATGCAAGTGCAGATTTTCATAAGAAACTCAAGAAAGAAGACAGTGAATCATTTTATGGATATGTTTTACATATGAGAGGAAAACCAAACGATTTAAACAAGTTGCTTTCAATGATATTGAATTGTCTAATAGATACGAAAGCCGATGTGTACATTTTAAACATACATTTTGATCCGCAAAAGTCGTTTTCCTTAATAAGAGGTGGAGGAGAATTTGTTTGCAAGGTATTCCTAGATATGCTATTTCAGTTCAGTTTTTCTTTAAAAAAAACCCAATTTTGTATACGGCAGGGGGAAAATTTTTTGTTTTTAAGAAAGGAAGTAAATATTTGGACCCTTGTCGCGCACTCACTGGCTGGTAAATTAGATCAATTATAATTTTAAGGTATCGAAAAACAATTAGTATACAAATTATTAAATAAATTCAAATAAAAGCTTAGCTTATAATTTTTACAAGCCCGAAACAATGGAAATTAAAACGAGAAAAAAGGGCTATCTTCGGCACGCCGAAGATTTAATACCCTTGCAGACCGAAGCTCTTCTATTAAGTGCGAATTTAAGCTTTTTTGTCTGGCTTCCGTCCATGTCCATGTCAAAAAAAAACAAAAGGTTTTTTCATACAAAAACTTAATTTTCGACCGATCGTTCCTATGGCAGCTATATGATATAGTGGTCCGATCTTAATAGGATTTTGCATATATATGAGGAGCTTAGTAAAACTAATAAATGCCGAGTTTGGTCAAGATATCTTGACAAACAAAATGTTTTTTCATACAAAAACTTAATTTTCGACCGATCGTTCCTATGGCGGCTATATGATATAGTGGTCCGATCTTAATAGAATTTTGCATATAAATGAGGAGCATAGTAAAACTAATATATGTCGAGTTTGGTCAAGATATCTTGATAAACAAAAGGTTTTTTCATACAAAAACTTAATTTTCGACCGATCGTTCCTATGGCGGCTATATGATATAGTGGTCCGATCTTAATAGAATTTTGCATCTATATGAGGAGCATAGTAAAACTAATAAATGTCGAGTTTGGTCAAGATATCTTGATAAACAAAAGGTTTTTTCATGCAAAAACTTAATTTTCGACCGATCGTTCCTATGGCAGCTATATGATATAGTGGTCCGATCCAGCTGGTTTTGACATATGTGCTGCGTGCAACGAAAATAGGGACTTCTGCAAAGTTTCATTAAGATAGCTTTAAAACTGAGGGACTAGTTCGCATAGAAACAGACAGACGGACAGACGGAAGGACGGACAGACGGACAGACGGACATGGCTATATCGACTCGGCTGTTGATGCTGATCAAGAATATATATACTTTATGGGGTCGGAGATGTCTCCTTCTATGCGTTACACATTTCACGACAAAATTATAATACCCTCTGCAAGGGTATAAAAACATGCGATAAATAAACATATTAAGTTAATAATATACATATTAACATGCGTCCTTTTTTGGCAAGCATAGCAAAGTCCGCACGAGTGCGAGACAGTTTTCCGATTGTCTTAAAATCTTTTAAAATCTCAAATAAAACTTTGTTCACTCTGCAGAATTTTCGGTAGGTGTTTTGTTCAGAAGCAGCAACTGCACATGAACAAACAGGCAGACTGCGGTACCCATCGCTCCACTACGACCAACCATCTTCGGTAAGTATGGGCTAAACTAAGCATTTCCATTAGCACTTAAGGCTCGATGGTCAACCAACCATTCCATAATTGAATCGCCCGAAAGGTAAAATAATTACAATACGAAAATATTTATGTTATTTACACATAAACTGTCGTGTAAATTAACTGACCATAAATTAATTGTAATTAGTTTATAAATTGTAAAATAAATTGACCTACTGAGCAAAATTATTCTTGCCAATTAGCTGGGTAGTGAAAACGGGCAAACGGAGCAATGTAGACAAAAATGTCAAACAACACGTGAAAACACGTCTTTATTTTGCACGCTCTCTTTTGGCGCTATGCTTCTCTGCCTTGTTAAGCGCTTAGCCGAGCATATTTCCCCTGTTGAAGGCTATGTTCTTGGCAACAACTCTTTTCATGGCACTGCGAGTAGTTTTTAGATCGGCGACTCGGTAAACCCATCCGCGATTGATTAAGTCATTCTTGACAAAGAGAATTGGATCCAGGTTCTCGTTTTTCACAAGAACTACGTCGCCGACACTAAACCAAGGCTAATCAGATCTACACTTTGATCTCTGCTGCTCCTGCTTTGGGTCTGTGGCTTGAAAGCTTTTATTCTATTAAGCTGCTCTCCCCACAAGAGCTTTATAAATATTTCCGCCTTCGTTATGACAAGCCCCAGTACCCAAAGGTACTTATAAAAGTAAATAAGTAAATAAGAAGGAGTTAAAAACAGAGATGAGAAATTTGTCTGAATATAAGATAAGCCAAGTATCTAAATGCAATCGATTCCGTCGTGGAATTTTAGTAGCTTCTCCTTTGGTACGTTGGAACATTAACTATTTTTAAAGTCTTCAGATATCAGTTATCGCAAGGGTCGATGTACTACCAGGTCAGTCCTCGTTTACCATGATAGGAGGCTGATCAGTTTAGCCGCTTGCCAGAAGGGATAGATTTCCGCTTGAAAAATACGTCATCAGTCCGGTAGATTGTGTTGCCAGCCCCACCTCCTCCGCCTTGTGCTTCCACTCCAAGATGGAAAGTTACTAAAGTTGCTGTTATAAATTTAAGCATATTCGAGGACTATACTAAGTCAACAAGCAAGTATTTCGTGGATTGCCTGCTGGTATCAAATTGGCAAAGATCTACCATGAATTCTGGCTGCGTATTGCATTCGCTTACTATTTATCCCATGATTTACACATACTGTTGTAAACTAAACGTACCTCCGTAACTTAATCATTAAACATTAATTATGTAATACACATCTTGTAGCCAGTGGATGATTATCATCGAAAATGACAGTTAAAGACATGAATATAAAATAACTTGCAAAAGTGATTACTTTTACACGTGTGTGTTGCTGAAACACCTAAAAAAAATTTTTATTGTTTTGGAGAGTAAATCGATTTTGGATAAGCAAGCGGTAGTGCGAAGCGTACATATGCAAGTGCAGATTTTCATAAGAAACTCAAGAAAGAAGACAGTGAATCATTTTATGGATATGTTTTACATATGAGAGGAAAACCAAACGATTTAAACAAGTTGCTTTCAATGATATTGAATTGTCTAATAGATACGAAAGCCGATGTGTACATTTTAAACATACATTTTGATCCGCAAAATCGTTTTCCTTAATAAGAGGTGGAGGAGAATTTGTTTGCAAGGTATTCCTAGATATGCTATTTCAGTTCAGTTTTTCTTAAAAAAAACCCAATTTTGTATACGGCTCTCTGGTATGATGTGTCGGCAAGTTGGTTGGTCGCTTGAAGATAGTTGCGGGCTTCACACTGCAGGGGAAAATTTTTTGTTTTTAAGAAAGGAAGTAAATATTTGGACCCTTGTCGGGCACTCACTGGCTGGTAAATTAGATCAATTATAATTTTAAGGTATCGAAAAACAATTAGTATACAAATTATTAAATAAATTCAAATAAAAGCTTAGCTTATCATTTTTACAAGGCCGAAACAATGGAAATTAAAAAAACATGCGATAAATAAACATATTAAGTTAATAATATACATATTAACATGCGTCCTTTTTTGGCAAGCATAGCAAAGTCCGCACGAGTGCGAGACAGTTTTCCGATTGTCTTAAAATCTTTTAAAATCTCAAATAAAACTTTGTTCACTCTGCAGAATTTTCGGTAGGTGTTTTGTTCAGAAGCAGCAACTACACATGAACAAACAGTCAGACTGCGGTACCCATCGCTCCACTACGACCAACCATCATCGGTAAGTATGGGCTAAACTAAGCATTTCCATTAGCACTTAAGGCTCGATGGTCAACCAACCATTCCATAATTGAATCGCCCGAAAGGTAAAATAATTACAATACGAAAATATTTATGTTATTTACACATAAACTGTCGTGTAAATTAACTGACCATAAATTAATTGTAATTAGTTTATAAATTGTAAAATAAATTGACCTACTGAGCAAAATTATTCTTGCCAATTAGCTGGGTAGTGAAAACGGGCAAACGGAGCAATGTAGACAAAAATGTCAAACAACACGTGAAAACACGTCTTTATTTTGCACGCTCTCTTTTGGCGCTATGCTTCTCTGCCTTGTTAAGCGCTTAGCCGAGCATATTTCCCCTGTTGAAGGCTATGTTCTTGGCAACAACTCTTTTCATGGCACTGCGAGTAGTTTTTAGATCGGCGACTCGGTAAACCCATTCGCGATTGATTAAGTCATTCTTGACAAAGAGAATTGGATCCAGGTTCTCGTTTTTCACAAGAACTACGTCGCCGACACTAAACCAAGGCTAATCAGATCTACACTTTGATCTCTGCTGCTCCTGCTTTTATTCTATTAAGCTGCTCTCCCCATACGAGCTTTATAAATATTTCCGCCTTCGTTATGACAAGCCCCAGTACCCGAAGGTACTTATAAAAGTAAATAAGTAAATAAGAAGGAGTTAAAAACAGAGATGAGAAATTTGTCTGAATATAAGATAAGCCAAGTATCTAAATGCAATCGATTCCGTCGTGGAATTTTAGTAGCTTCTCCTTTGGTACGTTGGAACACCATTTTCTTATCTTAAAATTGCCCTACACCAATAAATTTACTAGATCCTAATGATATCTGCAATTTCTTCAACTAATTCCTAAGAATAAAGCTGGTCTTGTCCCATACGTTTCAGTAGCAATCCATAAAATTTGTATTTATTCATGAGGCAAATTCCTCCATAAAATGTATGGCAGGCATTTATTGCTGTGCGCATGCATCAATAAATCTGACAGATGTCACTGGTTAGTGCAACCCGAATGGTTTGAATCCTAGAAGAATCGTACTCGTGCTGTTCACCTTTACGATACATATACTGTTCTCTTTGTTTCTTTATGAACGCTTTCAGCTGGGAGGCTGATGTAGTCTCCTCTTTGAATTGTGAAAACGACGAAGAACCCGCGTGTACGAATCGCCAAAAACATACAAGTTTCGCGGCTATACCAAACATTTTCCAGATGGCAAGCCTTAGCTCTGTAATGTTCTTCTATGGCGATAAACTCAAACATTGGATCTCTAAGAAATTTTTCTGCAGCTGATCTTTCAGTCTATAATATCAACGTCTTCTGTATATAATATTAACGGAGAAGCAGGGTTGATTATCAATATTCCTAGAAGCAACTAAAGTGACTGTAGCGGGCTGATGTCCGTATAGCGTCTAGCAGAGCATCCGATGGTTTCGGCTCGATGACGTCGGCTGGGGTGAGTTACTAAAGATGTGGCTGAGCTACCTACTCGCAGGTATTTATAATTACATACAAATTCGCGTGCTATTATGATGACCGCTTCGATTCGATTGCAAAAACAAAATTTAGGGGCTATGAAAATAGACAAAGTTGAAGAAATTGTACTAGATTGATCTAGGGACCGTAGCTGTATATGTTGCTGTTACGGGTGCTGTTGCCCACCCTACCATGATCACCGGGACCGCTTGACTAGACAATTGGTCGGTGATCCCTAAAACAACACAAACTAAATTATCCTAACATTCCGACGACGCATAGCTCCAACAGAAGCTCGGCAAATTAGCACACAATTATAATCTCTTTACAAATATTTATTATTGTGGGGAATTGTGGACTTAAATAGAAGATTTTTTTAGGCATTATAAGTTCTTAGTACTAGGAAATAGAAAAAAAAATTATTATACATAAATATAGATCAAGAATTTCTTAAAGGGATAGGTGCTGATTTGATCTATGGCAAAATTGATAAAGGTGAAAATTTAGTTTTTTCTTGTTCGGCATAACTTTATTTGATCTGGTAAAATTTTTAACGCTTTTTTTTTATTCTAGCAAAAGCATTAAAGCTCAATGGAATTATATTGATCTCTTAACATTTGTTCTTTAACGCGCTTCGTTTTGCTCTTTAACGCGGCGTTAGACTATTAAATTTACTTTTGTTTTCTTCTTATCAGGCCATTCGCTTTGTCTCATAAATTAAGTGCACAAAATAAAATTTTAAGAGTTTTACTTCACTTACATGCATTCACTCCATCTCCGAAAGCGCTTCCATCGATGTAATGTGCGATGATCTGCTCGAAAAAAATTACACTTCGAATTGCATAGAAAAAAATTTAGAAAAAAAGAAGGCACTAGATAAAAACTTTTTCGAACTTCATGTGGCGCGTATTCTCTCTCTTTCTCTTTATATGTTGCTTTTCGAATTACTTAAAAATATGGCTCTCACCAGTAATATGGCGATCCGAATTTCGGAGCATGGAAGCAGAGAAAAAAAATTTAGGCCAATGGAAATAATATATAGAGCAAAAAAAACGGAAAAAAAGAGGAATTAAAATTTGTACCATGCGGTGGCATGCTTTAGCCGAGAAAGAATAAAAAAGTCACACCTAACTATCGCAATATTTAAACTATGCGCTTAAGGCGACTTAACTACGCCCATGGCGTTCACAATTAATTTTAAGAAAAATTGCATTTTTCTGTTCGCTAAGCTAATTATTCATTTTCATTTCATTTCATTTTCCTTCAGAGCATGAAATTAAACTAACACTACACTTAATAAGAATTCCAATTCGCTTATATGAGACGAAAATTATTACGCGACAAAGTTAATTGCAGCTGCTTTCGACGTCGACAGCCACCAGGGAACGATTTCCAACTTATTTTTGGAGTTTCGGCGACGGCGATCGTCTCTTCCTAATTCCTCTTTTGAACTCCCATTTCGAGCAGGCGAGAGAAAACGAACGATATTCGAGGAACTGTGATAAAGCTGGGCTCAGCTGATTTAGTTATTTGCGTCGAGGCGAATAAATGAGGGCCATTACAGGTGTACTGCATATTTCGAACTCCCATTTTCGAGCAGGCGAGAGAGAACGAACAATATTCGAGGAACTGTGATAAAGCTGGGCTCAGCTGATTTAGCTATTCGCGTCGAGGCGTATAAATGAGGGTGTACTGCATATTAGGGTAGGCAGCCGAAAAAGAAATTGGTTGCCGCTGCTTATTGCAGAATACCGAAAGACTATAATATCTCATTATAATTTGCTTATGAGAATATTACTAAGCGCCATGCCCCTGATTAAGTCTGGCACCTTATGAATTTAGTAATTTTTTGTTTTTTAATTAATTGTTGCGGCTAACTGGCGGCTGAGAAGTGGTTCAGCGATACGCGCACTTAGATATATTTTTTTTTCGTTTGCAACCACTTCTATAAAAATTATACTTCAGAAAATTACTTCTTTCTCTCTCAGAGGTTAAGCGCGATTGTAAATAGGCGCACTTCTCACTTTTTATGAGTCAACCTTTCTCCACGGTGGACAGAATGTAAAAGAAGGATCTGACCTCCGGTCGCCTTAGGGAAAGCTATTTACAGCGACACCAGGTCAGACGCCATTTCTAATTATCAGATTTACATTTAATTATTACTTTTCTCTTTCACTCGTTACAAGCGATATCTCGCCTAGGTTGAGCCATATATGTCAAGATGTACTTTACGATATACAAAAAACCTGCTTTTCAAAAAAACCCTGAGCTTATAAGGGATCAAAATATATGAGAATAAAAAATATATAAACTGATATTGTTTGATTTAAACAATATTACGAGTTTTGTGCTAATCAGATGAAAAAAATGACAAGACCCTAACTAGCTGTATACTGCCTACCATTGGGCTGTTTATTTAAATTCAAACGAATTGTTCTTGCTTGAAGCGCCAATACAGGGTGTAAATTAAGACAAACGAAGTAGTTTTCCGAAGCATTGGCATCGCCAACACGAATGCTGTTGATTTGGCCAGTTAAAGTTGTTGTGCAAAACCAGACCCGACGAGTATACCGCGTACCATGTTGCAGGGATAAAAACAATAAGTGCAATAGCGTTTAGATCGGCAGCAAAATCTAAACTAACAAGTAAGAGGTTCTAGTCGGGAGCTCCCGACTGGGGAATACCCTGAACCCTCTTTGAGGTGGCAGCGGGAAGGTGGCGATAGGTATAAAATGAAAGATACTTGACATATATATAATTTCTAGAAGCAACATATCATGTTTGGTGACTCTAGCTCTTATTATTTACCCAACTCGATCTGTGCAGGCACTAGGAGCACCTACATCTAAAATTTCAAGTCTCTACCTCTTATACGTTCTGAGATCCTTGCGTTCATACATACGGACAGACGGACGGACGGACGGACGGACAGACGGACAGACAGACAGACGGACGGACATGGCTAGATCGACTCGGCTATTGATGCTGATCATGAATATATATACTTTATGGGGTCGGAGATGCTTCCTTCTGCCTGTTACATACATTTGCACATTGCACAAATACAATACACCCTTTTTATCCATTTTTAATGGGTTCAGGGTATAAAAACAAGGATAAGTCAACACAACTCGTCAAACTCCTTGGACCATCGATGATGTAGTGCTTTCGTCTAAGCTTTGTTACCAGTTTCTGTTATTTTATGATAAAGTGAAATTGAAATGCATACTAATCTAATAGGTATTTGCAGAGTGAATAGCTTTTCTTTGATAAGAATAAGAATAAAAGAAGTGAGAGAACATCGCCATGACGGTTGTCTCGATCCACAAATCTGGAGATTGTCGAAGATCACAGTGAAGCCTTGACTGTCTTGCATATCAGTAACTGATCAACAAAGTTCTTTAAGAATCCTATGTTAGTGAGTGGGCCTTGGCTAAACTATTATTTTCTGAGACCACACAAACAGAACATATCCGCTGATACCTTCAACTACAGAGCATAAGAGAGAAGCCGCCAGGCGGTTTCCTATGCTTGCCGTTAAACTACCTTATATGCCACTAGACTGCATTTAAAGCGGAGTAGGATTTCTTGCACTGGGTCTTTGCTTAGTTAATATTCGCTTTTGGTCTGCCGGGAGCGCTTAATTTGGTAAGAGCATTATTCCATGCTCTAGTGATGCGAGCTACTCCCTTAAACATATATGCAATACATTGCACACCATAATTTGAGTAGAGAGAATGTTGTTGAAATGCTGCCAACCTATTTTAATAGTATCAGTGCTGCCCATTGAGTATGATTGGCGTTGCAAACCCAAGGTTCTTCTATGAAGACAAAATCTGCTGCAAAATCGGTCTACGCGGGGCACAAGAGCTGTAGCTGATGCTTTGCAGTGGTGAATGATTAAAAGTCATAGAGATATGTTCAGTGCTAAGTTTCACCACCGTTTAATTGGTTATCATCCTCTCCGCCAATGTCGGTTCGGCATTTTCGAGCTTAGCTTCTTCAGCGACTCCACTACCTGCTATGCTCGCGAATCGGCAGGGACCCGCCGGCTTGCCATGTGTTATCCATGTCGAGCTCCGATCACAGGTCTCCGTATATTCCCTTCCATTTTTTTGAATGAGCCCGTCACTTATTTTATATATATTAGTGTTAATTTTGGCTTCCACGAGTAGTATGATCGGGTAATTTTGGCTCCGTCATAGATCGAGTGCCACGGGAGGCCATTTTTAAAGCTGAAAGTCGATATCCAGAGCTCGTAAATTGACGACTGAGCATCCTCAGCAAATGCTGCTTCACGTTCATGTTACATGTTTTTTCACTTATAGCTTCAACAGCATGACTTCTTATTCTGAACGGACGGATTGTTATTCGACAATCCACTGATAAAACGCAGAAAAACTCTGGTTTAACGTGCTCTAACCAGTAGTCCAGTTCAAATCTGCGGTGAGGTCTAACATACGCTTACCACGGCGAGCCTTCGCGCAAAGGTCTCAGCGTCCGGCAGGTGCCAACTATTTCTACTTTACCCCCTTTTCTAGCTTCGCGTCTCGGTAAGTTACAAGTAAATTGTAAATAAAAGCCGGGTAGACAGATATCGGTACCGCAGCTTACAGCCCTTCCTTGTAAGTGGCGCTCGAGCAGGATACTCAAGACAATAGTGGCAAACCCAGTTACCAGCAGCATACACAAGGAATGTGCTATTTTTGTGCTGGGAGCTTGCGACCAATGCGCACGTGCAGACAGTTGGTGCTGTAGCAGGCAGATAAATAGAAAAGATAGAAAACTAACGGTTAGTCATAAAAGTTGTGTGTCGATACGGTGCGTGTGAATGTGATCAAACGCATAGGCTAACAGGCATACAAGCATATATACATACAGGCGTATGCTTGCGGCTCGGAGTGGACGGCATACGTAACACCGAGAAATAAAGAGCTGCTGCGAAATAAGTACAGAGTGAAAGTGAAAGACAGAGAAAACACAGTGGACAGCGTGGAAGGATGGTACAGCTCAAAAGTCGGGCTTCTCGGGGAATTATAAGTGACAAAAATAGAAAGAAAGTTGCAGTGGCTTAGAAAAAAAAGGTGTAAAAACTAAGAAACAAGATGAAAGGCAAACCAATTAAATTGTTGTGGAAATAAAAATTGCATTAAATTTTAGATACAAAAATAAAAAGAGAAGACGAGGATAATTGGAGTAAGGTATTAAAGCCGATCATCGGCGAAGAGAGAATATAGGAACACAGGTAGCCAGATCCCGTGGCGAAAAGAAGGGCTAGCGTAGCTCGTAGCTCCACGCAAAGTAAACTGGTCTGGGTCGAAGATATGCAACGGGGGCCCGTATCCAACCGGTGAATTAGAGGCCAGAATCGCGCAATTCCCGGAAGCCATGACCCGGCCCAGGCTCTCCGAATTGGAGAGGCGCGCTTAGCCCGAATCGGATTTGGAAGCGCTAAACGGAAAATCTAGAAATCACGTCTGACTGTCCCCGACATGCTCGAGGTTCCGGATATCCCTCTCTATAGAGCACGCGGTGTGGGGGATAATTGAAACAAAGCTATGATCTCCCGTTCTTTATTGGAGGCCATGGAGGATAGAGCGATTTCGAACAACATCGACCTGGACCGATTCACGACGAGAAGGTTGCGCGACGTGTCGTGCGTCGCGATTAAAGAGGGGTTTCTGGAGCTTTTCCTGCCGCCATACTCGACCACGCTGTCAGTGAGACGGCATTGGATTTAGTTCACGTGGTACGTATGAACGTTGATGCACCATGCCCTTTATGATCCAGAAAGAGAAGGGTAAATAGGTCGCACGATTAGCGTTTCCAGGACTCAAATAGGCGATAGTAACCGTTACTGAATACGAATGCCGGAACGGGAGCGTTAAGGGGTTCTGGCGGGTAAAAGGGAAAAAGGCATGATAAAAATCGTCAATGGAGATTTAGGGTCCGCGTGTAAATCGGCACTCAGGAGTGCGAAGCTGGAAAGAGTGACAGGATCCCTTGGGCAGAAGAATATTTTTTGAACTCCAACAGTCGCATTAGAAGATGAACGGCCGTGAAAAAGAACCCAGCCGCGGGAGCTCGCACCGAAACTAGGAAGATTGATGGGTCTGGAGAGTGAAGTTAAGTCAGCGGAGACATCTGGCCAGCTGACCTGTTAGCAAAACTGGAAACGCTTCCGGAAGAGGAGTCGGCACTAGGCGTATGTCATATGGGCAGCCATCGAATCGCGATGGAGGACAACGAACCTTGGAAGCAGAGGTACACCCGAGGAGCCCGGCGATGCAAGAGGGAGGGGGGAAGGGGGGGGTAGAGAGTTGCCACCACGAGGGGAAGAATGAGAAAGGGGGCCAAAGTATAGCAAAGATTCGGATCAGCTTGTCTTTGGAGCAGGGTAGACTAAGATCTGTACGCCAACATAATCACCACTTTATAGCCGTTTGTACAATAACAATGACGCGCATTTGTTATTAAAAAAGGATTTTTAGATTTTTCGAAAATTATGAAACACGTTTGAAATGAATTTTTACAAAGTTTATGAAATATTAGTTAGGAACCTATTGGATGGTAAACAAAGAGTTTTATTGAAATGATGTCCGCATTTTTGAATAATTGTTGATGCGCTGGACAAAAACGGCGAAACATGTATGGATGAAGGTCTTATGTCGGTCTTTAAAAATAATTATGATATTGAAGATTAATCTTGTTAAAAATGGGTGAACAGCTCGTCTATTTTTATACCCTGAACCAATTGAAATTGGTTAAAAACGGGTATAATGTTTTTGTGTAAATTTATGTAACAGGCAGAAGGAAACATCTCTAATCCCATAGAGTAGCAGCAGTAGCCAAGTCGATCTTGCCGTGTCCGTCTATCTTTCCGTCTGTCCGCCTGTTTAATAAAGCTGAGGATCTCAAAACTTATACGAGCTAAAGAATAATGCTCGATATCCAAATCCAGCTTTTTGAGCGAATCTCGTGGGTTTTAAATAGTATGTATATATGGAGTGTTTTTTTTTTATTTTACTGCTATCGCCATCCCCCATGTGCATCCCTATAATTATAAATCATATAAATAAATCAATTAGATATACTCTCCAACTGTCTAATACTCTATCGCAGAATAAGAAGAAATATAGAAGGTATTTAAGAAAACATGTACATACATAATGTACATCTTTAATAAATTCTATTAGCAGCGTTGCGATTGTATTGTATTCTGTGCTGTGTATGTGCTGATTTTTTAATTAGTTTTTTCATCGTGGAGTGAGTTGTTGGTATGGCTGTTGAGTAGAGGCGGACTATTACAATTTTGCGTCCTTTTAAGGGACAATTTTTGTGTGGCTAAGTCTGGTGGTTGCGCCTTTTCCATGTACAGGGCCGTGTACTGTACTTCAGCCTCCCCCTGCAATATAGCAGCCTAATATCCCTGCAGCTGAAAGGTATCCTGTGGGCACGATTTCAGTTCCCCAATATCCGTAATCGGTACGAGAAATACCAATCGTTTTATTCGAGCCATCGTAGTTCCTACAGAGAGCCAGCCACAATTGAATTTACAGCGGTCGCTGGAAGGATCGTCGTCCCGACTATTGGCTGTTTTAGAGCACAGCTGATAGTGTTCCAGCCATCACACCTGTGGTGCCTAAGGGTCTAGTGGGTGTTCTACTGAAAAAACGCATTATTTTTTCCAGGCTTCCCATCATTTCTAATCGGATGATGTAGACTCTGTTCGCGCCCCAAGTTAATTATTTGTATTTATTAACGATGTCAGCGCTATTGAGTATTTTTGGTTACATACCTTGAAATGTTAATTGAATTGAATAACTATCGATATGGTCGATCGATGTATTGTACATACATAATCAGTTTGTCTGTCGAGTAAAAGAGTTGAAGCGGATCTGATGGGAAGGGACTTTCAACGCTCATGGAGGACTCTAGCTTGAACAGACGCCTTTGTACAGGCAAAAATTCAAGGCCCAAGCATAACGCTGCAATAATTTCAGTTTGCCCACCCTTTACAATAAATGTTCCACCTAAACTATTTATAAACATCTGTTGTAAAGATTTTTGGCTGGAACATGTAATAATTAACAAATACAAGACCAAAAAGAAAAACCACACTCCGATTTTATTAGCACCTCTATCTAGTGGCGCCTCAACTTTAGTTCCTGCATCAGAAAATTAAAGTATTCTTTTGAGCTTGCCTATCAGAACGTTAGAGGTGTTTAATCTAAACTTGTTAGCCTGTACATAGATTCTTGTCATAAATTTCCATATTATCGCTTTCACTGAGACCTTTCTATAAATGTTACTTCTAAATACACCACTTTTAGATGTGATCGAGCTTCCGGTATAGGAGGAGGACTACTCATAGCTGTGTCTTTTGTCGGAACTTATTGAACTTCACATCTTGGTGAGCAAGTTGGTGGTTTTAAAAGTCGTCTGTGGATCCTGTGTCTTTATTTCATCTTCCTATATTTCCCCTAAAATGCCCATTTACCAAGCGCATTTTAACGCTGTTTAATTTATCTCTTCCCTTCTATCTGATAAGGAACTGTTGATCGTTCTTGGCGACTTTAATCAACCTTTCTTTTTCCCTCTATGTTAAATGAGTTTATTGATGGCCTACATAAGATGTCAAGAAATAGATCTCTTGATCAAATTGTGTTGGATTCGTTTATACTTCCTAGATACCCTTTTCATCCAACTCTGGATATGGTCATCGATCTTCCAGCCCGAGTGCCTATCAATGAATCGGAATTAGCTGACCGTGCCCGTTGTTTTCGTAAGTCTGATTTCCATAAGCTACATGATTTTATTTTACAGGGTCCCAACTGTTCTACAGACATTGATGTTGCCAATAAACTATTTTATGATACGCGCTCTTAATAAGATTGAAAAATGTGAAGTCGAGGTGCTTTACAAACTTTAATAAATCGGGAAATCCCTCTGATTTTTCCAGTTAAACAGTTGCCGGATTAAACTTTTCTACGAGAAATTCCATATGCTTTAAGGATTACCTTTGCCGTTGTCGCCTTTAATTTTCACAGAATCGCAAGCAATTTTATCGTAAAACACCTATTTTGCTTCTTCAGTTAAGTTGCAGATGAGAGCGAGAATACTGATCCAGCCATTGCCGACCTGTTTGCAAACTTTTTCAAACTACCTACTCCTCCTCTAGGTATAATAAAAATCAGCCCTATTCTTATCAGTCAAACTGCATCTTGAAGTCCACATGTCAGCAAACTAATCACATGGAAGTCGATATACTTACCGGACCCTGGTGGTGTTCCCGCTTGTGTGCTCAATTGTTATGTTCTGTAGTACTATGTAAACATATTTTGTCAAAAAGGAACATCTAAGAGGAAGATTGCAATTACTAAGGAAACAAAGAGACATAAAAGGAAATTTTAAGTTTCTCAGCCCCTGCATAGATGACTCTTCTGGATTGGAGCTTATCAAGGTGGTTGGTAGACTCGAGCGTGCTGATATCCCCTCTCAGCAAAGGCACCCCCTACTCGTGCCCATGGAATCGAAACTTGTCCACATTTATGTTGGCATCTACATTTACGCAATTTCCATGCATGGCATAAACTTAACAAGCTGTTTCATTGCCATAAGCACACACGCACATGTACGAACTTTCGCTCTTTTTCGAACTATGTCGATTGTCCAGACCCCTTGAGGTATTTTAATATATCCATTTTCGTTATATTAATTATGCCCATAAAGCTTAATGGGCGTGTTAATAAAAAAAATAAGTATAACACTCCATATAATTAAATATTATTTACTATGAATAGTAGAAAAATATGCTCTAAGGCCATATCTTATTTATGTATATTCATACTGCATGCAAGTCATCAATTGCCATGACAGAAAAAGAAGTAAATAACTCATTAAATTTTCTACACATTATTTTCAGGCTGTTTTCACATTAAAAACTGTCGATCTATCATCGCCAGATTCGTTATATTTATTATTTATTAAAAGTCAGTAACTAACTGAATTTTTTCTCGTTAGATATCTTGGAGGGAGCTCTCTCTCGGTCGCTGGCTCACAATATACAATTGGGATTCAGCTGTAGATATGGCGTCAGATCCTTCGTAGTAGAGAAGAGTATAGCATCTCGCACCATTTTGCACAGAAGATCGCCTAGATTTTTTTTAGTTCTGTACGCATTATCATTGAAGCCAGTTCGTGTCGCTCAGCAACTTTATTGAACTTTATTTAAACTCAACACTAGCCACACACGCCCATTTGAGATTAGATTCTCAAATGATCAGAAAAACGCATTGGCTTCAAGAGTCCCCATTGTGTAAACTTGCACCTATGCTCAGGATAAAGAGCAATGCCTGCAACGAAATGAGCTTCTCCTAGCGCAATTTGTTGTGAAAGTGGTAAGGCATGGCGCCGTCTGGTAGGTATGGAAAAAAATGAAGTGAACATTTCCTAAAATAAACAAGTAGGAGGTTCTAGTCGGAAGCTCCCGACTAGGGAATACCCTGAACCTTCTTATTCCAACACCAAATGCAGCTCGTTTGAATTAATAAAGATAAACTAAAAAAAAAGTTCCCTTGCTATGGTTCGAACTTGCAACTGACTGCATTACTTACTGCCGACTCTACTCAGCAGCAACACCAGCAAAAAAAAAAAGAAAATACTTTTCCCGGTAGGGCTCGAACTTGCGACAGACCGCACCACTTGACACTGCCTCTACTCAATAGCCACACTCATAATTGAGTCTTATTCAGAGAAAAAAACCAATTAAAATAGCAGCACAGAAAACAATTGTAATGATGACAGAATTCGAAGCAGACGCGCATGAATGTGTGTTTATACAGAAATTCTTGGAACTGCGTCGCAAGCACGCACGCAGTCTAAATACCGAAGAACAAAACAAAAATTTTACTGTACCATAGAATATTTATTATATATTTATTATATTATTATATTTATATTATAGCTCTGCGGTGGTAGCGGTAGTATACTTAATATATATTATATTCTAGAAGCAACATACCAAGTTTGGAGACTCTAGCTCTAATTATTTACCCAATTTGCTTAAGAAACAGGATTTCGATATAGATTTTTATCGATTGCTTGGAAACGGAGTAAGTTATCGATTATCGGAAACAAACTCGATCTGCGTAGGAACTAGGAGGACCTACAGCTCAAGTCTCTAGCTCTTTGTTACGGAACTGCTTGTTTCTCGGTGGGCCGCGACGGCTGTCTCATCGGTTTCTCTGGGTGTAGTCCCATCCCTGGCCCGCAGTCCGCACAATCGATAACAACAAAGCTACGCGTCTGTAGCAAAACAGACTTACACAACACTATGCTAAACTAACCACAAATCGATAACATCAAACAGTCGGAACTTCTAACAGATGAACAACATAAACAGCTGTGACGATAAGTAAATGTAAATAACAGAGATGAGATGTTGATATAGACTAACAAAAAACACTATTAATCCACTTTATTCTTCCTGATCGGGCCCCGGTTCCGGACCCAGCGCACCCACCCTACCATGAGACGATCAACTACTCGTCTCCCACATATTGGCCATTGGATGGCCTGCATCAGCCTGTGCCGGCTGTTATGCCAACTCTCCCCATCAATGAAAATTTAGCCGGACATTTCTCCTTTTTAGGTACGGTATATAATTGGTTGCATTTCTGATCGCTATTAACATTTAGTCTTATTTCTTATTCCCCGGCGGGATATTTCCAAGCCGCTATTTACAAATTCGTACACGCGAACATTGCCGGCATTTTTCACAGGTGCATACGATAAATTGGTATATTCTTATATTTAGAACAATTGATATTAATTTGAGATTTCAATTTTTTTTTGCTACAAGGTATCGCATCACTTCAGGCAGACGGACACTTCTCTCAACTTCGCTTTAACAGGTGTCTATAACGTATTGCCTCATTTCATATTTATAACAATTTATATTAATCTTAAAAATTGTTTGTACAGAATACATTTTGTTGGCAACGTTTATACAGAACAGGAGACGAAAACACGGCCAGAAGTTATTGCCAGTCAACAAAAGAAAGGAAAACAAGGGGGGAGATATCAACACAGGTAATTATTGCACCAACGGGGAGCAAGTACCCGCTAAAATAAATGCGTGTATACATATGTGTTTCCAACGAAAGGCGTTATGTTTGTCAAAAGCGCTTATATTACCTTGCCTGCCTAAAGAGCACTCTGGGTGGGGGGGCGTTAAGGGCGATCATAAGGTGTATTCTGCACCTAATTTTAACTAGTCGTGAGTATATTATGTATTTAATAAACAAACAAAAAAACTAGAGTTAACAATTTCAAGAAAAATATGTTCTCTGTCTGGGAGCACAATGAGGAGTCTGCGTCTGACTCTGCCGTTTACTCAGGCGAGGAGGGACGAAATGGAACCGACTCACTCGGATGATATAGGCGTGGTCTCGCCCGTGGCCGCCTCTTCGTAGTGGGAGTCCCGTCCGTGATGGCTCGTTTCGCCGTCGTGTTGGTTACTCCGATACTGTGACGTGTTTTGGAAATCTGGCCCGTGAATATCTGGGTGGATCTGGCCAGCGTCCTCCGGCGCGAGATTCAAGCGTTGGGGTGCCACCGGATGGCTGCGGCTGCTCTAATAGAATGTTGCGTTTAACTTTGTTTTAAATGATGCCCGACAGTGTGTTTCTGGTGTATTGTTGTTTTGTGTATTATCTTTCTTGAGGTACTATTTCTTTTTGCAATTCGTTAGCACCTAAGGAATTATCTTGGCAATTAAATAATAAAAGAAGCCCGTCGTGAACAAATATATACACTTTGATGTTTGCGAGCACCTGCTCTGTGGCCGGCATGAAAAAAATATCTAACTTCAAATTTTTACTTCGAGCCGGCACGTCCGCTGTTGACCGCTGATAAAGTCGAACTCCCTCTGCTGTACATTTGGCAGCAACATCAAAGGTGCCGAAATTCGGTACACGCATACATTTAAATATGGTTACCGTTGCTGCCCATCTGCTCAGCTGAATTTTTTTGGGTCAACGGCACGAAGGACGGCCAAGGGCATCTTCAAGGGCATGCGATCCACTCTCTCTTTTATCTGCGGTGCGCATGGGCGAGATGTTGAAAGCTGAGATCATGTTTTGGAATGTACTGGATATGAACTGTCGTCCGTTATCAGAGTGGATGACCTCGGGTACTCCAAACTAATAAAAAACCTCGCTGACCAAAAACTCCATCACGTTAAGAGCCGTAGCCTCCCGCATCGCTTTCAAGAAAGTAAATTTTGAAAAATGGTCGTCTACCACGAAGATCCACGCGTGCGCTTGCTTCGAACGTGGGTACTTTCCCAGAAAGTCAATATATAGTTTTTGGAATGGTCGCTCGGTCACTACCTCTTCTCCTAGACCCACTTGCATGCGAAAGTTCGGTGCCTTGACTTCCTTGCAGGTCACACACTGTCTCACCCAATCTCTTACCTGACTAACCATGCCGGGCCAGTAAAACCGCCTACGTAAGGTCTCGAGCGTTTTCACGACACCCCCATGACCAGCCGTCTCATCTACATGAGCCTTCGCTATTAAGCCGGCTGTCAACGAGCTTGGCACCCACAACTTCCACACGGTGCCTTCTAGCTCGTCTTCCAAGTGGACGAACCCCAAACGCTTGAAAAGTAAATTCTCTTCAACCTTCAGATCCCGTAGTTTGTCCTGATTCGAACGCACTTGTTCGAGCAACGCCTGATATTCCGCGGAGTCAAACTCGGTGGTCTCAAATTCGAAAAGGTTTTCCGTAGCCTTCCCCACGGCTTCAATGCTGCGCGATAAGGTGTCGGCTACTACGTTCTCACTGCCTTTACGGTGCTCGATGGTAAAGTCGTAGCCATGCAGCTGCAATGACCAACGTGCTAGTCTCCCGCTTAGGTCTTTCATGGACATCAGCCATTTTAGGCTGGCGTGGTCCGTGATGCAGGTGAAAGGCATCCCTTCTATATAGGGTCTGAACTTTTTTATGGCCAGTATCGACGCTAAGCACTCCTTTTCAGTGACGGAATAATTCCGTTGGTGTTTGTTCAACTTGGCCGAAAAGAAGGCTATGGGTCGTTCCTGATTTTCAGTGTCTTTTTGAAATAACACCGCTCCCACACCGAACTTAGACGCATCGCACTGCACGAAAAGGGGTTTGGAAAAATCCGCGTGCACAAGTGGGTCCGTGGTCAGGGCGGTCTTCAATTGTTCAACGGCTCGTGTTGCCAATACACTCGTCACTCAATACAAACTTTCCGCTATCCTTTTTTAACATTTCAGTCAGTGGGGCGGCCATTGCCGCGAAATCTCGCATAAAGCGCCGGTACCAACCTGCCGTACCCAAAAAAGAGCGAACCTCTTTGCGCGACCGAGGCACGGGGATTCGTTTAATAGCTATAACCCGTTCGGGGTCCATGCGAAGCGTGCCACCCCCAATAATGAATCCTAGGTATTTAAATGCACGGAAGCAAAATTTGGATTTGTGCAGTCCGATTGAGAGTTTGGCTTCTCTTAAGCATTTGCCCACTTGTCGCAAATATTTCAAGTGCGTTGGGAAATCAGGGGAAATAA
Source organism: Drosophila littoralis (assembly GCA_018903485.1). NCBI lineage: Eukaryota > Metazoa > Arthropoda > Insecta > Diptera > Drosophilidae > Drosophila > Drosophila littoralis. Next base: position 24,414 of record JAEIGF010000362.1, on the reverse strand, counting down.
CTAATAAGTCGTCCAAGTACACAAAGACGTTGGACCGCAACTCGCTGGGAATTACCTTGTCCATCAGACGAACAAGACGTTAGGCTGCATTGCATAAACCAAATGGCATGACGCGAAACTGGTATAGCGGCCTACCTGGTACGGTAAATGCAATATAGGGCTTGCTTTTGTCATCTAGTTCGACCTGCCCATACGCGAACTTCAGATCCACACTGGAGATGTAGTGGGTCAGGTCTATTCTAGATAGGATGCCTTCTATACAGGGTAGTGGATACTAGCTTTTTTTCAAACTACCTACTCCTCTAGGTATAATAAAAATTAGCCATGTTCTTATCAGTTACAGAAGTCAAACTGCATCTTAACGTCCACGTCAGCAAACTAATCACATGGAAGTCGGTATACTTACCGGCCCCTGGTGGTGTTTCCGCTTGTGTGCTCAATTGTTATGTTCTGTAGTACTATGTAAACATATTTTGTCAAAAAGGAACATCTAAGAGGAAGATTGCAATTGCTAAGGAAACAAAGAGACATAAAAGGCAATTTTAAGTTTCTCAGCCCCTGCATAGATGACTCTTCTGGATTGGAGCTTATCAAGGTGGTCGGTAGACTCGAGCGTGCTGATATCCCCTCTCAGCAAAGGCACCCCCTACTCGTGCCCATGGAATCAAAACTTGTCCACATTTATGTTGGCATCTACATTTACGCAATTTCCATGCATGGCATAAACTTAACAAGCTGTTTCATTGCCATAAGCACACACGCACATGTACGAACTTTCGCTCTTTTTCGAACTATGTCGATTGTCCAGACCCCTTGAGGTATTTGAATATACCCATTTTCGTTATATTAATTATGCCCATAAAGCTTAATGGGCGTGTTAATAAAAAAAATAAGTATAACACTCCATATAATTAAATATTATTTACTATGAATAGTAGAAAAATATGCTCTAAGGCCATATCTTATTTATGTATATTCATACTGCATGCAAGTCATCAATTGCCATGACAGAAAAAGAAGTAAATAACTCATTAAATTTTCTACACATTGTTTTCAGGCTGTTTTCACATTAAAAACTGTCGATCTATCATCGCCAGATTCGTTATATTTATTATTTATTAAAAGTCAGTAACTAACTGAATTTTTTCTCGTTAGATATCTTGGAGGGAGCTCTCTCTCGGTCGCTGGCTCACAATATACAATTGGGATTCAGCTGTAGATATGGCGTCAGATCCTTCGTAGTAGAGAAGAGTATAGCATCTCGCACCATTTTGCACAGAAGATCGCCTAGATTTTTTTTAGTTCTGTACGCATTATCATTGAAGCCAGTTCGTGTCGCTCAGCAACTTTATTGAACTTTATTTAAACTCAACACTAGCCACACACGTCCATTTGAGATTAGATTCTCAAATGATCAGAAAAACGCATTGGCTTCAAGAGTCCCCATTGTGTAAACTTGCACCTATGCTCAGGATAAAGAGCAATGCTTGCAACGAAATGAGCTTCTCCTAGCGCAATTTGTTGTGAAAGTGGTAAGGCATGGCGCCGTCTGGTAGGTATGGAAAAAAATGAAGTGAACATTTCCTAAAATAAACAAGTAGGAGGTTCTAGTCGGAAGCTCCCGACTAGGGAATACCCTGAACCTTCTTATTCCAACACCAAATGCAGCACGTTTGAATTAATAAAGATAAACTAAAAAAAAAGTTCCCTTGCTATGGTTCGAACTTGCAACTGACTGCATTACTTGCTGCCGACTCTACTCAGCAGCAACACCAGCAAAAAAAAAAGAAAATACTTTTCCCGGTAGGGCTCGAACTTGCGACAGACCGCACCACTTGACACTGCCTCTACTCAATAGCCACACTCATAATTGAGTCTTATTCAGAGAAAAAAAACAATTAAAATAGCAGCACAGAAAACAATTGTAATGATGACAGAATTCGAAGCAGACGCGCATGAATGTGTGTTTATACAGAAATTCTTGGAACTGCGTCGCAAGCACGCACGCAGTCTAAATACCGAAGAACAAAACAAAAATTGTATTGTACCATAGAATATTTATTATATATTTATTATATTATTATATTTATATTATAGCTCTGCGGTGGTAGCGGGGAGGTGGCGATAGGTATATATATATACTTGATATATATATTATATTCTAGAAGCAACATATCAAGTTTGGAGACTCTAGCTCTAATTATTTACCCAATTTGCTTAAGAAACAGGATTTCGATATAGATTTTTATCGATTGCTTGGAAACGGAGTAAGTTATCGATTATCGGAAACAAACTCGATCTGCGTAGGAACTAGGAGGACCTACAGCTCAAGTCTCTAGCTCTTTGTTACGGAACTGCTTGTTTCTCGGTGGGCCGCGACGGCTGTCTCATCGGTTTCTCTGGGTGTAGTCCCATCCCTGGCCCGCAGTCCGCACAATCGATAACAACAAAGCTACGCGTCTGTAGCAAAACAGACTTACACAACACTATGCTAAACTAACCACAAATCGATAACATCAAACAGTCGGAACTTCTAACAGATGAACAACATAAACAGCTGTGACGATAAGTAAATGTAAATAACAGAGATGAGATGTTGATATAGACTAACAAAAAACACTATTAATCCACTTTATTCTTCCTGATCGGGCCCCGGTTCCGGACCCAGCGCACCCGCCCTACCATGAGACGATCACCTACTCGTCTCCCACATTTTGTCCATTGGATGGCCTGCATCAGCCTGTGCCGGCTGTTATGCCAACTCTCCCCATCAATGAAAATTTAGCCGGACATTTCTCCTTTTAGGTACGGTATATAATTGGTGGCATTTCTTATCGCTATTAACATTTAGTCTTATTTCTTATTCCCCGGCGGGATATTTCCAAGCGGCTATTTACAAATTCGTACACGCTAACATTGCCGGCATTTTTCACAGGTGCATACGATAAATTGGTATATTCTTATATTTAGAACAATTGATATTAATTTGAGATTTCAATTTTTTTTGCTACAAGGTATCGCATCACTTCAGGCAGACGGACACTTCTCTCAACTTCGCTTTAACAGGTGTCTATAACGTGTTGCCTCATTTCATATTTATAACAATTTATATTAATCTTAAAAATTGTTTGTACAGAATACATTTTGTTGGCAACGTTTATACAGAACAGGAGACGAAAACACGGCCAGAAGTTATTGCCAGTCAACAAAAGAAAGGAAAACAAGGGGGGAGATATCAACACAGGTAATTATTGCACCAATGGGGAGCAAGTACCCACTGAAATAAATGCGTGTATACATATGTGTTTCCAACGAAAGGCGTTATGTTTGTCAAAAGCGCTTATATTACCTTGCCTGCCTAAAGAGCACTCTGGGTGGGGCGGCGTTAGGGGCGATCATAAGGTGTATTCTGCACCTAATTTTAACTAGTCGTGAGTATATTATGTATTTAATAAACAAACAAAAAAACTAGAGTTAACAATTTCAAGAAAAATATGTTCTCTTTCTGGGAGCACAATGAGGAGTCTGCGTCTGACTCTGCCGTTTACTCAGGCGAGGAGGGACGAAATGGAACCGACTCACTCGGATGATATGGGCGTGGTCTCGCCCGTGGCCGCCTCTTCGTCGTGGGAGTCCCGTCCGTGATGGCTCGTTTCGCCGTCGTGTTGGTTACGCCGATACTTGGACGTGTTTTGGAAATCCGGCCCGTGAATATCTGGGTGGATCTGGCCAGCGTCCTCCGGCGCGAGATTCAAGCGTTGGGGTGCCACCGGATGGCTGCGGCTGCTCTAATAGAATGTTGCGTTTAACTTTATTTTAAATGATGCCCGACAGTGTGCTTCTGGTGTATTATTGTTTTGTGTATTATCTTTCTTGAGGTAATATTTCTTTTTGCAATACGTTAGCACCTAAGGAATTATCTTGGCAATTAAATAATAAAAGAAGCCCGTCGTGAAAAAATTTGTACACTTTGATGTTTGCGAGCACCTGCTCTGTGGCCGGCATGAAAAAAATATCTAACTTCAAATTTTTACTTCGAGCCGGCACGTCCGCTGTTCACCGCTGATAAAGTCGAACTCCCTCTGCTGTACATTTGGCAGCAACATCAAAGGTGCCGAAATTCGGTACACGCATACATTTAAATATGGTTACCGTTGCTGCCCATCTGCTCAGCTGAATTTTTTTGGGTCAACGGCACGAAGGACGGCCAAGGGCATCTTCAAGGGCATGCGATCCACTCTCTCTTTTATCTGAGAGAGATCATGTTTTGGAATGTACTGGATATGAACTGTCGTCCGTTATCAGAGTGGATGACCTCGGGTACTCCAAACTAATAAAAAACCTCGCTGACCAAAAACTCCACCACGTTAAGAGCCGTAGCCTCCCGCATCGCTTTCAAGAAAGTAAATTTTGAAAAATGGTCGTCTACCACGAAGATCCACGCGTGCGCTTGCTTCGAACGTGGGTACTTTCCCAGAAAGTCAATATATAGTTTTTGGAATGGTCGCTCGGTCACTACCTCTTCTCCTAGACCCACTTGCATGCGAAAGTTCGGTGCCTTGACTTCCTTGCAGGTCACACACTGTCTCACCCAATCTCTTACCTGACTAACCATGCCGGGCCAGTAAAACCGCCTACGTAAGGTCTCGAGCGTTTTCACGACACCCCCATGACCAGCCGTCTCATCTACATGAGCCTTCGCTATTAAGCCGGCTGTCAACGAGCTTGGCACCCACAACTTCCACACGGTGCCTTCTAGCTCGTCTTCCAAGTGGACGAACCCCAAACGCTTGAAAAGTAAATTCTCTTCAACCTTCAAGATTGCAATTGCTAAGGAAACAAAGAGACATAAAAGGCAATTTTAAGTTTCTCAGCCCCTGCATAGATGACTCTTCTGGATTGGAGCTTATCAAGGTGGTCGGTAGACTCGAGCGTGCTGATATCCCCTCTCAGCAAAGGCACCCCCTACTCGTGCCCATGGAATCGAAACTTGTCCACATTTATGTTGGCATCTACATTTACGCAATTTCCATGCATGGCATAAACTTAACAAGCTGTTTTATTGCCATAAGCACACACGCACATGTACGAACTTTCGCTCTTTTTCGAACTATGTCGATTGTCCAGACCCCTTGAGGTATTTGAATATACCCATTTTCGTTATATTAATTATGCCCATAAAGCTTAATGGGCGTGTTAATAAAAAAAATAAGTATAACACTCCATATAATTAAATATTATTTACTATGAATAGTAGAAAAATATGCTCTAAGGCCATATCTTATTTATGTATATTCATACTGCATGCAAGTCATCAATTGCCATGACAGAAAAAGAAGTAAATAACTCATTAAATTTTCTACACATTATTTTCAGGCTGTTTTCACATTAAAAACTGTCGATCTATCATCGCCAGATTCGTTATATTTATTATTTATTAAAAGTCAGTAACTAACTGAATTTTTTCTCGTTAGATATCTTGGAGGGAGCTCTCTCTCGGTCGCTGGCTCACAATATACAATTGGGATTCAGCTGTAGATATGGCGTCAGATCCTTCGTAGTAGAGAAGAGTATAGCATCTCGCACCATTTTGCACAGAAGATCGCCTAGATTTTTTTTAGTTCTGTACGCATTATCATTGAAGCCAGTTCGTGTCGCTCAGCAACTTTATTGAACTTTATTTAAACTCAACACTAGCCACACACGCCCATTTGAGATTAGATTCTCAAATGATCAGAAAAACGCATTGGCTTCAAGAGTCCCCATTGTGTAAACTTGCACCTATGCTCAGGATAAAGAGCAATGCTTGCAACGAAATGAGCTTCTCCTAGCGCAATTTGTTGTGAAAGTGGTAAGGCATGGCGCCGTCTGGTAGGTATGGAAAAAAATGAAGTGAACATTTCCTAAAATAAACAAGTAGGAGGTTCTAGTCGGAAGCTCCCGACTAGGGAATACCCTGAACCTTCTTATTCCAACACCAAATGCAGCACGTTTGAATTAATAAAGATAAACTAAAAAAAAAGTTCCCTTGCTATGGTTCGAACTTGCAACTGACTGCATTACTTGCTGCCGACTCTACTCAGCAGCAACACCAGCAAAAAAAAAAGAAAATACTTTTCCCGGTAGGGCTCGAACTTGCGACAGACCGCACCACTTGACACTGCCTCTACTCAATAGCCACACTCATAATTGAGTCTTATTCAGAGAAAAAAACAATTAAAATAGCAGCACAGAAAACAATTGTAATGATGACAGAATTCGAAGCAGACGCGCATGAATGTGTGTTTATACAGAAATTCTTGGAACTGCGTCGCAAGCACGCACGCAGTCTAAATACCGAAGAACAAAACAAAAATTGTATTGTACCATAGAATATTTATTATATATTTATTATATTATTATATTTATATTATAGCTCTGCGGTGGTAGCGGGGAGGTGGCGATAGGTATATATATATACTTGATATATATATTATATTCTAGAAGCAACATATCAAGTTTGGAGACTCTAGCTCTAATTATTTACCCAATTTGCTTAAGAAACAGGATTTCGATATAGATTTTTATCGATTGCTTGGAAACGGAGTAAGTTATCGATTATCGGAAACAAACTCGATCTGCGTAGGAACTAGGAGGACCTACAGCTCAAGTCTCTAGCTCTTTGTTACGGAACTGCTTGTTTCTCGGTGGGCCGCGACGGCTGTCTCATCGGTTTCTCTGGGTGTAGTCCCATCCCTGGCCCGCAGTCCGCACAATCGATAACAACAAAGCTACGCGTCTGTAGCAAAACAGACTTACACAACACTATGCTAAACTAACCACAAATCGATAACATCAAACAGTCGGAACTTCTAACAGATGAACAACATAAACAGCTGTGACGATAAGTAAATGTAAATAACAGAGATGAGATGTTGATATAGACTAACAAAAAACACTATTAATCCACTTTATTCTTCCTGATCGGGCCCCGGTTCCGGACCCAGCGCACCCGCCCTACCATGAGACGATCACCTACTCGTCTCCCACATTTTGTCCATTGGATGGCCTGCATCAGCCTGTGCCGGCTGTTATGCCAACTCTCCCCATCAATGAAAATTTAGCCGGACATTTCTCCTTTTAGGTACGGTATATAATTGGTGGCATTTCTTATCGCTATTAACATTTAGTCTTATTTCTTATTCCCCGGCGGGATATTTCCAAGCGGCTATTTACAAATTCGTACACGCTAACATTGCCGGCATTTTTCACAGGTGCATACGATAAATTGGTATATTCTTATATTTAGAACAATTGATATTAATTTGAGATTTCAATTTTTTTTGCTACAAGGTATCGCATCACTTCAGGCAGACGGACACTTCTCTCAACTTCGCTTTAACAGGTGTCTATAACGTGTTGCCTCATTTCATATTTATAACAATTTATATTAATCTTAAAAATTGTTTGTACAGAATACATTTTGTTGGCAACGTTTATACAGAACAGGAGACGAAAACACGGCCAGAAGTTATTGCCAGTCAACAAAAGAAAGGAAAACAAGGGGGAGATATCAACACAGGTAATTATTGCACCAACGGGGAGCAAGTACCCGCTAAAATAAATGCGTGTATACATATGTGTTTCCAACGAAAGGCGTTATGTTTGTCAAAAGCGCTTATATTACCTTGCCTGCCTAAAGAGCACTCTGGGTGGGGGGCGTTAAGGGCGATCATAAGGTGTATTCTGCACCTAATTTTAACTAGTCGTGAGTATATTATGTATTTAATAAACAAACAAAAAAACTAGAGTTAACAATTTCAAGAAAAATATGTTCTCTGTCTGGGAGCACAATGAGGAGTCTGCGTCTGACTCTGCCGTTTACTCAGGCGAGGAGGGACGAAATGGAACCGACTCACTCGGATGATATAGGCGTGGTCTCGCCCGTGGCCGCCTCTTCGTAGTGGGAGTCCCGTCCGTGATGGCTCGTTTCGCCGTCGTGTTGGTTACTCCGATACTTGAACGTGTTTTGGAAATCTGGCCCGTGAATATCTGGGTGGATCTGGCCAGCGTCCTCCGGCGCGAGATTCAAGCGTTGGGGTGCCACCGGATGGCTGCGGCTGCTCTAATAGAAGGTTGCGTTTAACTTTGTTTTAAATGATGCCCGACAGTGTGTTTCTGGTGTATTATTGTTTTGTGTATTATCTTTCTTGAGGTACTATTTCTTTTTGCAATACGTTAGCACCTAAGGAATTATCTTGGCAATTAAATAATAAAGGAAGCCCGTCGTGAACAAATATATACACTTTGATGTTTGCGAGCACCTGCTCTGTGGCTGGCATGAAAAAAATATCTAACTTCAAATTTTTACTTCGAGCCGGCACGTCCGCTGTTGACCGCTGATAAAGTCGAACTCCCTCTGCTGTACATTTGGCAGCAACATCAAAGGTGCCGAAATTCGGTACACGCATACATTTAAATATGGTTACCGTTGCTGCCCATCTGCTCAGCTGAATTTTTTTGGGTCAACGGCACGAAGGACGGCCAAGGGCATCTTCAAGGGCATGCGATCCACTCTCTCTTTTATCTGGAGAGAGATCATGTTTTGGAATGTACTGGATATGAACTGTCGTCCGTTATCAGAGTGGATGACCTCGGGTACTCCAAACTAATAAAAAACCTCGCTGACCAAAAACTCCACCACGTTAAGAGCCGTAGCCTCCCGCATCGCTTTCAAGAAAGTAAATTTTGAAAAATGGTCGTCTACCACGAAGATCCACGCGTGCCCTTGCTTCGAACGTGGGTACTTTCCCAGAAAGTCAATATATAGTTTTTGGAATGGTCGCTCGGTCACTACCTCTTCTCCTAGACCCACTTGCATGCGAAAGTTCGGTGCCTTGACTTCCTTGCAGGTCACACACTGTCTCACCCAATCTCTTACCTGACTAACCATGCCGGGCCAGTAAAACCGCCTACGTAAGGTCTCGAGCGTTTTCACGACACCCCCATGACTAGCCGTCTCATCTACATGACCCTTCGCTATTAAGCCGGCTGTCAACGAGCTTGGCACCCACAACTTCCACACGGTGCCTTCTAGCTCGTCTTCCAAGTGGACGAACCCCAAACGCTTGAAAAGTAAATTCTCTTCAACCTTCAGATCCCGTAGTTTGTCCTGATTCGAACGCACTTGTTCGAGCAAGGCCTGATATTCCGCGGAGTCAAACTCGGTGGTCTCAAATTCGAAAAGGTTTTCCGTAGCCTTTCCCACGGCTTCAATGCTGCGCGATAAGGTGTCGGCTACTACGTTCTCACTACCTTTACGGTGCTCGATGGTAAAGTCGTAGCCTTGCAGCTGCAATGACCAACGTGCTAGTCTCCCGCTTAGGTCTTTCATGGACATCAGCCATTTTAGGCTGGCGTGGTCCGTGATGCAGGTGAAAGGCATCCCTTCTATATAGGGTCTGAACTTTTTTATGGCCAGTATCGACGCTAAGCACTCCTTTTCAGTGACGGAATAATTCCGTTGGTGTTTGTTCAACTTGGCCGAAAAGAAGGCTATGGGTCGTTCCTGATTTTCAGTGTCTTTTTGAAATAACACCGCTCCCACACCGAACTTAGACGCATCGCACTGCACGAAAAGGGGTTTGGAAAAATCCGCGTGCACAAGTGGGTCCGTGGTCAGGGCGGTCTTCAATTGTTCAACGGTTCGTGTTGCCAATACACTCGTCACTCAATACAAACTTTCCGCTATCCTTTTTTAACATTTCAGTCAGTGGGGCGGCCATTGCCGCGAAATCTCGCATAAAGCGCCGGTACCAACCTGCCGTACCCAAAAAAGAGCGAACCTCTTTGCGCGACCGAGGCACGGAGATTCGTTTAATAGTTATAGTTCGGGGTCCATCCGAAGCGTGCCACCACCAATAATGAATCCTAGGTATTTTAATGCACGGAAGCAAAATTTGGATTTGTGCAGTCCGATTGAGAGTTTGGCTTCTCTTAAGCATTTGCCCACTTGTCGCAAATATTTCAAGTGCGTTGGGAAATCAGGGGAAATAACTAATAAGTCGTCCAAGTACACAAAGACGTTGGACCGCAACTCGTTGGGAATTACCTTGTCCATCAGACGAACTAGACGTTGGGCTGCATTGTATAAACCAAATGGCATGACGCGAAACTGGTATAGCGGCCTACCTGGTACGGTAAATGCAATATAGGGCTTGCTTTTGTCGTCTAGTTCGACCTGCCAATACTCGAACTTCAGATCCACACTGGAGATGTAGTGGGTCTGGTCTATTCTAGATAGCATGCCTTCTATACAGGGTAGAGGATACGAGTCTTTCACCGTCAAATTGTCAAGCTTGCAGGCATCTAGGCAAAAACGGTTTTTCCACGGTCTTCGCACTACGGTTGTGCGGTTACTCCATGGGCTATCGCACTCTTCTATAACCTTCAAACTCAACATTTGGTCTACTTCGTCATCCACTACTTTTTGCATTGCTGGCGATAACGGGTAGGGTCTATCTTTGAATGGTTGGGCAGCTTCCACTAAGTCGATAGTGTGCTTCTCTATGTCTGTCGTTCCGAATCCGCTAAGCTCAAAAGACAAAAACCCCTGCTTTACCGCCTCCAACTCTATCCTTTCTTCTCAAGACAACTCCCATGAATCTGGCTCATTTTCACCTTCTTCGTCCTCTTCCGCATAGTGTGTCATCGACACTGCCAAGAGCTCTTCCCCTTGGTGTTCTGTGGAGGTTACCTTCTCGGAGCCCAAAATATCAGGGGCTAGGTTAAAAGCTCGCCAGAAATCAATTCCAAAATAGGCTCGCTGTTTCAGGTAGGGGCAAATAAAAAACGTTATGTTTTTATGCTGCTCCCTGTACGAGATTAGGAGCTCTACCCTACCTATGATTGATTTATCCTCGCCTCCAGCGGTCGTGACTACCGAAACATACGGTTGCACCGTAACTCCTAATTCTTCTACTAATTCTCGACCCCCTTTTCCCAGCAGGCTGACCGAGGCTCCGGTGTCTAGCAACCCTTTCATTTTGATTCTAGCGACCTCCACTTCGGCGAATACGCGTGGTTCTGGGCTATCCTCCCGTTTCACAGCTTCGGTGACCTGGCGCCACGTCATCTTGCGTCTGCGGAAGCGCGCCGGAGCCTTGAGCACTCTTCTGGTGGCCAAAGTCATCCCCTCCAGCTGTCGCTCACCAAAAATTCAATTCCGGGCCGACATGTATGCGCGGACACGTTCTTCATATGGTAAGCCTCTTAATGGTTTTCCTTCATTTTTATCTTTATATATAACCTTATCCTGGTCCTTATGGTCTATATTCTTCTCCTTTACAACTGTTGTTGGTTTTGGTAGGTGTTCCTCTCTTGTTTTTCCGCGGTCGCCGTCCCGGAACGCGTCTGTCCCGCCATCAGCGCGCTCCCTTTGAAGTTTCCCGGACAATTTTCGCATTGTGCACATCTGTAGCAGAATATCTTCCGCTCCTTAGATAGGCAGTCTCTAAAGACATGGTCGAACTACCTACAGTTTTTTTTTTTTTTTTTTTTTTAACGCGAATCCCGATGCAACGTACTGCATCCCACCTCCCGCCCAACCGACCGAGGGGCGCAGTCGTGTAACGTACGACACGAAATAAAAAGTAAATATGAAAAAAATATTAAAAAAAAAAAAATCGATACAAGCTACGAGTATGTGTACAAATACAATTACAAATAAAAATAGGGCTACCTACTTGCTAAATAGTTTAGAATAGAAGACTTTATACGAGGAAGAGAAGCTTCCGAGCAGAATACTCTGTAATGCTTGTTGTAGTCATCACAGAGAACCCTGAACGGTTCATGCAAGGCATAATTAGTGGAGCAAAATTGAAGCGATAAAGGTACAAAATTACGTGTTAGTCTAGTAGGGATAGAGAAATTTAATTGGCTAGTCAACACAGAAGAGTCGATTTCACCAGTAATTAATTTATGAATAAATAGTACACCCAGCATGGTTCTACGATTAATTAAAGAAGGAAGGTTAATCATCAGAAGTCTACTGGAGTATGACGGTAACCGCACACGAGGATCCCAATTTAAACCACTGAGGGCAAACAACAAGAATTGTTTCTGAACGGATTCAATTCTGTCCTGATGGGTAGAATATTGTGGTGACCAGATACATGAGGCATACTCAAGAATAGGTCGTACCAAGGATATATAAAGTGTTTTTGTCGTGTACGGATCGTCAAACTCCTTCGACCATCGCTTGATGAAACCTATAACTATTCTGGCCTTATTGACTACGGTATTAACATGAGAGTCGAATTTAAGTTTATGATCAAGGATGACACCTAGATCATTAACTTCATTAGAAGTACTATTAACACGCTCGAGCGGTATGCTATCAAGGATGTAAGAAACCAATTGAGGAGGGCTTCTATAGAAGGTCATTACCTTGCATTTAGAGCAGTTTAAGTTTAACAGGTTGGCTAGGCACCAAGCCTGAAACGCATCAATGTCCGCTTGTAAGAGATAACATGATGCCATATCCTTATATGAAAGGCATAATTTTACATCATCAGCATACATTAATACTCGAGAGTGAGACAGTATCGAGGGAAGGTCATTGATGAAAAGAGTAAAGAGTAGCGGGCCAAGATGACTACCTTGAGGAACACCGGAAGTCACCAGAATACGTATAGAAAATGAGTTTCTGAAAAGAACCTTTTGGGTTCTGTCACGCAAATACTCTGAAATCCAGTTCAAAAGATTGACTGGGAAGCCGAGAAGACTTAATTTATGAAGCAGCAAGGAATGGTTGACAGAGTCGAAAGCCTTGCTGAAATCAGTATAGATGACGTCAGTCTGCTTTCTTTTTTTAAACCCATCAATTACAAACGAAGTAAACTCAAGAAGGTTAGTGGTTGTAGATCTGCGCTTCACGAACCCATGCTGGGAAGGTGAAATAATAGAACTACATAAATGCTGCAGTTGAGATGTTATAATTCTCTCAAAAGCTTTAGGTATAGCGGATAATTTGGAAATACCTCTATAGTTTTCGACATCGGACTTACTCCCTTTCTTATGGAGAGGGATAATATATGATTCCTTCCAAATGGTCGGAAAAGATGAAGTGTTAACGGACAATTCAAAAAGTTTTAAAACAGGTTTCCATAATGCTGCAGCGCAGTATCTAAGCACGCAGGCAGGAACACCATCAGGGCCCGGTGAGTAAACCGGCTTGATAGTGTTAAGGTCGCTAAGAAGCGAACTTTCGGTAATAATGGGATTAAAGATGCAGTTTGACCTCTGTAACTGATAAGGATAAGGCTGATTTTTATTATACCTAGAGGAGGAGTAGGTAGTTTGAAAAAAGTTTGCGAACAGATCGGCTATGCCTGGATCAGTGTTCGCGCTCTCATCAGCAAACTTAACCGAAGAAGGCAAAGTAGATGTCTTTCGTTTAGAATTGACAAAGTTAAAAAATTGCTTAGGATTATGTGAAAATTGAAGGCGACAACGCCGAAGGTAATTCTTATAGCAGATGGAATTTTGGGTAGAAAAATTTGATCGGGCAACTGCATAGCGGGAGAAATCAGAGTGATTTCCCGATTTCTTAAACTTTTATAACACCTCGACTTCACGTTTTTTAACCTCATCAGCTCATTTGAGAACCAGGGAGGCCTATCAGGCCTCGCTGGGTGATCAAGAGGAACGCAAACATCACAAATCGAGTACAAGGTGTCATAAAAAAGTTTCAAGGCAACATCAATGTCTGCACAATTGTACAGTTGGGACCAGTCGACTTGCAGAATAAGATCATTTAGCTTATGAAAATCAGCATTTCGGAAGCAACGCATACGTTCAGCTAATTCCGATTCCTTGATAGGGACTCGGGCTGGTAAATCAATGACCATTTCCAGAGTTGGATAAAAAGGGTCTTCAGGAAGTGTAAGCGGATTGATCCTGTGCACAACACTATTGAACGAATCCAACACAAAAATTAGATCAAGAGATCTGTTTCTTGAATTGCGCACACGATTAACCTGCCGTAAGGACAGTTCATGTAGACCATCAATAAATTCGTTTGACGATAACGGCAACAGAAAGTTTGAGTCTGATGGCGATGACCACTCGACAACAGGAAGATTAAAGTCACCAAGAACTACTAAAAGGTCTCTATCAGAAAGTAGGGAGGAGACAGATTTAATAGCATTAAGATGGGTTTGATAGGTAGACAAATTAGATAGAGGAAGTAAATATGAACATGTAATATAGATAGAAAAAGTACCAAATACAACTCTTACAGCCACCAACTCAATCTCTGAGATGGGAAGATCGATGCGTTCCGACGAAAGAGCAGACTCGACAGCTATAAGTACTCCCCCTCCGATACGGGAAGCTCGATCGCATCTGTAAGTGGTGTATTTGGAGGTAAAAATTGAAGAGTCTGAGCTTTCCGGCTTCAGCCAGGTCTCAGTAAAAGCGATAATTTGAAAATTAAAAGCAAGAGAGTCTAAATACAGTTTAGCGAGTTTAGATTTAAGACCTCTAACATTCTGGTAGGCAAGCTCGAAAGATGAAATTAGTTTTTTGACGCAGCAACTAAAGTTGATGCGCCATTAGAGATAGGTGGTAATAAAATCGGAGTCCGATTTTTCTTTTTGGCCTTATATTCTTTTACTATTAAGTGCTCCGGCCAAAACTCTTTACAACAAATATCAGTAAATATTTCTGGCGGAACACTTATTTTAAAGGACGCAATATCCCTTACATAAGCGAACTTAAATTTCTCCACCAGTATACCTGGGGCCTGAATTTTGCCTGTATAAAGGCTTTTACCTCATCTGATGAAAAGTGAGGGGCAAGCCTAGAAACAAAAATAAGTCTCTTCGGTGGAACACCGACTAGAGGCTTAGGTGCCACAGGTAGGACAGTGGGAACACTATTGACTATGGTACCTAAAACAGCCGGTAGTCCGGATGACGAGCCTTCTAGCGGCTGTTGTAAATTTAATTGTTGCTGTCGCCCTTTCGGAACACCCACGACAGCGGACGACACGGATAATTCGAGTGGTTTTTCTCGTGCCGATGTCACACTTTTCGGGACAGAATCAGTGTCCACAGCAGACCTCACAGCTACCGGAGTAACAAACGAGATGAGCTGCTGTGTAATCGGTGTAGTAGGCTGCTGAATAGCAGTCGGAGGCTGAAGGGTATTAGGCAATGGCGGATCACAAGGAGTGGGCTTTTTAGGCCCCGGAGACTCATCCAACAGTTTAAGGCTATTAAATTGGGTGTCCAGGGCTGTGAGCTGATCGTTAAGTTTACGAAAACCAACAATCAAACCCCTAAAGCCACTCCTGGTCTGACGCATAAACGCCCGCATCTCACCATCAATCTCCCTACACGAGTCGCAACTATAGTGCAAACCATTTCGTTTGGCAACAGCATCCCCCACAAGACCAGTGTAACCCGCACATTTAGAATGCACGACATTATCACACAGCCAACAAGGTATGCTGGATTGACTTGCCGTAATTGGCATTTGGCAAGTTTTTATAAAACAGACAATTTTATGGTCCATTATTATGGGTCTCTACTGTAATAACGCAGCCCAATGTAAAAAGAGAGTTATATAGATTAGATTAATAGCGTATGGAGCACCAACAAGCGGCAGAAAGTAGAAAAAAAGGAGAGAGAGCGAGAGTAGTCTATTTATAGATTGCTTGCTTGCCCACGAAATCTTGCACACCAGAGAGGCGATGTGCAGTTAAACATAAACAACAAACAACAACAAGAAGCTTACCCAAAGAGCTAATGCCAAGCACAAACAAAAATGCACAAGAACACAAGTTTAAAAGAAACAATATTTAAATAACAAAAATGCACAGACCACAAGCATGCACTCGCGATAAATAAAAAATAAACCGAGAAGGCGAACAGAATAGTAGAAATATATAAAATATAAATAATTAAAACGCCGGTGTTTTATTAAATCAAAAACAAAACGGAGAGCACAAAAAAAACACGTCTGTTCGCTTCAAGTGGAGAACGATTTCGTTCCACCACACTAGTCGAGATGATGTCCTGCCTCGCACGAATGCCTCCTCCAGTTCTCTAGGCGATGTTTCCGCATGATGTGGTGGTACATCAACCTCGTGAACTGTGGGCCTTGTTCCTTGTGAGTAACGCGACGGCTGCACGTACCCGGTCCGGCTTCTGCGACCAATGTGTATTTCGCCAGACCCTCCTTCAAGCCACGCTTTATAATCTTTACCAGTTCGCGGTCTCTCAGCGGCTTTCGGGATTCGCGCGGCGAGTTGACGCATGTGGTGAATATAGTCGTCCACCCCTTCGCTGGTCTGTTGCTCTCCCTGTAGTAGCTCCTGCATCACGTCTTGCTCCGTCTGATGTCCCCGGAACCTGTCTAAAAGAGCGTGCCGCAGTTGCATCCAGCTATCGACCCTAGAATGCCGCACGTGCATCCAGTACCACTCGCGGGCCCGGCCGATCAGGAGCAGGTGAAGACAAATCCTAGCACAGGCTAACTTATCTACGCACTGGACAGTGGTCAACATTTAAGCGTTCGTCAAATGCTCAGTTCGTCAGTTTAACTGACTAACTGCATTCAAAGAACGCTACCTTGCACGCTATTCTGTTTTTGTCGCACTTCTGGATACCTCCAGGACATACTGTGTGACCGGTGCGGCGCAGGATTGAATCTATATCGTCCTGGGTCACCTGGCTCCGAAGCTCATATATCTACGGCCAGAATACACGAAACGTATACCCAGAGTGAGTCAAAACAAATAGTAAACAATAAACAAACTCTAACAGACCATACCCTAATATCACATTTCATCACAGGGTATTTTGTCATACCGGCTACCACCAGGCGAATGATGAACAGTCGCAAACGCTTCGCCAGCAGCGAACGTGACGTACTGTCCTCAACCGCGACAAGAAAACTCCCTGTTAATGGACACTAAGGCAAGATCAGTCTCCGTCGCTCTTCCGGTCATTCTGGGGACATGCTGTGTGACAGATGCGGCGCAGGCTCTACAGGCTCTTCTACATCGTCCTGGGTCACCTGTCTCCGAAGCTCTTGTAACCCCGGTCAGAACACATCCAACATTAACACAGAATGAGACCAACAAAACTATAAATGAATAAATAACAACTGACAAACTACCCTAATATCACATTTTATCATAAGATGCCTTTGTCATTGCGGTTACCACCAGGCGAATGATGAACGGTCGCGAACGTTTCGCCAACATGCGCACGTGACTTACCGCCATCAAGCACTACAAGAAAAACTTCTCATGCTGATGGATATTCTGATAATCTCTACTTCCGTCATGCTTCTCGGATACCACGACCCGCCGCGCGGTTATGGGCCTCCAACTCGTGCCACATAAGACTTCAGCGAAGGGGATCCTAAAGCCAAGGGAGTCATTTTCTCTGTACCTTCATTAGTATCTTATTATTATTTTTTTTTTTTTTATGTACACACCGACTTAAAAGAAGCCGAGTGCCTTTTCAAAAGATTGGGCGCCATATTGTTACGAAACTGCTTGTTTCTCGGTGGGCCGCGACGGCTGTCTCATCGGTTTCTCTGGGTGTAGTCCCATCCCTGGCCCGCAGTCCGCACAATCGATAATAACAAAGCTATGCGTCTGTAGCAAAACAGACGTACACAACACTATGCTAAAAGAACCACAAATCGGTAACATCAAACAATCGGAACTTCTAACAGATGAACAATATAAACAGCTGTGACGATAAGTAAATGTAAATAACAGAGATGAGATGTTGATATAGACTAACAAAAAACACTATTAATCCACTTTATTCTTCCTGATCGGGCCCCGGTTCCGGACCCAGCGCACCCACCCTACCATGAGACGATCAACTACTCGTCTCCCACATATTGGCCATTGGATGGCCTGCATCAGCCGGCTGTTATGCCAACTCTCCCCATCAATGAAAATTTAGCCGGACATTTCTCCTTTTTAGGTACGGTATATAATTGGTTGCATTTCTGATCGCTATTAACATTTAGTCTTATTTCTTATTTCCCGGCGGGATATTTCCAAGCCGCTATTTACAAATTCGTTCACGCGCACATTGCCGGCATTTTTCACAGGTGCATACGATAAATTGGTATATTCTTATATTTAGAACAATTGATATTAATTTGAGATTTCAATTTTTTTTGCTACAGGGTATCGCATCACTTCAGGCAGACGGACACTTCTCTCAACTTCGCTTTAACAGGTGTCTATAACGTATTGCCTCATTTCATATTTATAACAATTTATATTAATCTTAAAAATTGTTTGTACAGAATACATTTTGTTGGCAACGTTTATACAGAACAGGAGACGAAAACACGGCCAGAAGTTATTGCCAGTCAACAAAAGAAAGGAAAACAAGGGGGGAGATATCAACACAGGTAATTATTGCACCAACGGGGAGCAAGTACCCGCTAAAATAAATGCGTGTATACATATGTGTTTCCAACGAAAGGCGTTATGTTTGTCAAAAGCGCTTATATTACCTTGCCTGCCTAAAGAGCTCTCTGGGTGGGGGGGCGGTAAGAGCGATCATAAGGTGTATTCTGCACCTGAGGTGCGTAACATATATATAATTAAGTTTTACACGTATAGTTACTTATAAAAAAATATATTTCAATTCTTTATTTTCACTAACGGCTACTTCTTATATCGAGTACATTCAGATTTGCATCCCGAATATGAACTGGTTATCTATCTGTTGCGGTCGCTTAGCAAACTTCGCTTTGAGAGAGTGGGATAGTACTCTGATGGGAACATTGACAGTGGCGTGATATTTAGGGCGAATTGTTTATGTCTACCAAAGGGGGACAGTTTGATCTTGACCAATGTCGATGTTATCACCAGGCTTTTTGTTTACAATATTAGAAATGTTTATACTTATACTTATACTTATGCTTGTGTGCTAAGTTATGTGAAAGGGTGGGTGCGACTATGGATATGTCACTCCCCCAACCATTAGAAAAGTGCCTGTCCTCAGGTGTTTAATTTTGGGTATAGTATTACATTTTCTTCTTTTTCAATTGGTGTATCTTCTACTTTTGTAGGTGTTTCTTCTACTTTTGGTTTTTTATATTTTATTATTAATTTCTTAGGTATGCTTTTGAACTTATATGTTAAATACAGTGTTAAACTTATTAATATGATTACAAATATGGTTATTGTAATTATCTGGAATACATTATTAAATTTTGTGTGTTCAAATATTAAATGTTTCGTTTGTGCAAACGAAAGTGGTTCTAATTTTATAACATCGTTGCTTACATAAATGTTTTAAGTATAATCTAACATGTTGTTTGAAATTGAAATTTCATTAATTTGTAGTGAACAATTAAAGATTTTTATTAAATTGTTTCCTTCTATTGTTATCTCGTTATTTATACAATTGTGGTTTAATATAGTTTTTGGTAAATTCCAAGTTAAAATTATATTTGGTTCTACATAGTTAATTTGAACATTTTTAAGAGTTTTAGTAAAACTACATTCTGATGTTATTTGGTTTAAAATTCCTGTTATACATTCATTATTAATTAATTTTTTTGTTTCATTGCTATAGACTTTTTTGTCTTGTGTAAAATATTTTTCATGGGCTATTTCTGTCAAAATGTTATTATTTTCATCTGGGTATGGAATTATTTCAAATACCGGGTTTTTTATTATTGCTCGAGGAATATGAGATATTATCAGTATTTCGTTTGTATCTGATTTCAACCAAGTAGATGTTTTTATATGCAACAATTTCTCAGAGTTGACATGCAACAAATAGTCATGTTTTAATAATTTCGGGTTAAAAATGCCTAATCTTGTGAGCTGCATTCCCATCTCTATGTCTTCTATATATTCAGTAAAGTGTTGTAAGTTAAATATAAGGATATTTAATTTCTTTCCTTTTTCTGTCTCTTGATTTAGTTCGTTCATAACATTTATTCCATCATTTATAACTTCTATTATGTGATTTAATTCGTTAACCTGAACTGTGTTTTCTGCTAAGCTACTTATTTTTTGTTCTATTTCTGTTTTGTCCTCTAGGTCTAATGTTCCAAATAAGTATTAGTATGCTGTTCCTACTATGTTTATTAAACCTCCTTTGCTGCGTTTGGCTATTTTTAAGCCGTTTATTTCTCTGTTTAATTTTTCTACTAGGTATTCGATTTGTATTATGTTATTAAATTCTTTAGATTGTTCAATTAAATTGTTAAAAGTTTCTTCGGTTTTTGTTATGTTTACCGTTAAACAATGGTATTCGTAATCTGTCGGAATGTCTATGGTTCCTGTTTTAAATATGAGGTAACCGTTATGGGCTTTAATAGGATTAATTTCAATGCTTTGTGCTTGTATATGGTTTACAGTTATTGATAGTAATATTATAATAATTAGTTTAAGCTGGTGCTTGTATGTTCTGGTCGCTGTCTGTTGTTGACCTGTAATTGTTATATTTACTTTGGTTAGTCTTCTTTTTATACCCTGAACCCATTAAAAATGGGTAAAAGGGGTATTATGTTTTTGTGCAAAATCCAAATGTATGTAACAGGCAGAAGGAAGCATCTCCGACCCCATAAAGTATATATATTCTTGATCAGCATTAATAGCCGAGTTGATCTAGCCATGTCCGTCTGTCTGTCCGTCCGTCCGTCCGTCCGTATGTATGAACGCAAGGATCTCAGAACCTATAAGAGCTAGAGATGTAGAGAAATTTTAGATGTAGGTGCTCCTAGTGCCTGCGCAGATCGAGTTTGTTTCCGATAAACGATAACTTGACCCGTTTCCAAGTAATCGATGGCTCTATATCTCAAAATCCCGATTTTTGCTTCTAAGCCCAACGTATGCCAGTGTCATAAACAATGAAGTTACGTAAAAATAGTATTATACCATGTAAAAGATACGCTATGTTTATTTAAATATGGTAGAAAAATTACTGCCAAGATACGATGTTGTGATTATATACCAATGGAATCTAGACTTAGGTCAATTTTTCCAAAGGCTTGAAACGCAAGCCGGTATAAACAAAATCAGCCAACTCAAAAAATGGCACCGTGGGAAAATATCTTTGAACATGTTTCAATAGATAATTTCAAGCAAATAGACAGCGCCGAATATTGAATAATTATGAGTAACTTACTCAACCAGGTATTACCCTTATAGAAAAACAAAAAGAAAAAGAAGCTATACTGTCTAATTCCATGACGATCAATACAGGTCATGGCGGCATTACAAAAACCTTGGCCAGGTCAAAGACATTATTTTGGAAAGGTATGACTCGAGATATTACTGAGTACATACGAAAATGTCAAAAATGCCAAAAAGCTTAAATAACCAAGCACAATAAGACCCCATTAATAATAACTGATACGCCAATAAATGCTTTCGACAGAGTAATATTAGACACTATTGGTCCACCTACCAAAATCAGAAAATGACAATGAGTATGCAGTCTGCTTTAATATAGTGATCTAACTAAATATTTAGTTGCATACCAGTTCCAAATAAGAACGCGAACACTGTCGCTAAAGCAATTTTGAATGAATCATTTATTCTGAAGTACGGTCCAATGAAGACGTTCATTACGGACATGAACAAAATATAAAATTCAATTATAAATGATTTATGCAAATACCTAAAAATTGAAAATATAACATCTATGGCACACCACACCACCACCAGACAGTTGGAACAATAGAACGTAGTCATAGAACTTTTAATGAATACATACGCTCATATATATCGGTTGATAAAGCTGATTGGGACGTATGGCTTCAATATTCGTTTTTGTTTCAACACATTTCAATGGCACATAATTACTGTCCATATGAGTTGGTATTTGGTAAAACAAATAATTTACCAAAACAATTTAATAATATAGATAGATTGAACCCATATATAATACTAAGTAGCATACAAAAGAGCCAAGAATAATGATAGAAGAAAATAAGAAAAAAATAAGATACTATATGATCAGAAAACAAACAACATAGATATATCAATAGGTGATAAGTCTTATTAAAAATGAAACAGGTGTAAGCTAGATTATACAATATACTGGTCCGTATAAAGTAACGAATATGGAGATAGAAATAACATTATAATAACATTAAGCAATAACAAAAAACAAACAGTTCATAAGGATAGGTTAAAAATGTTTATTTCACAATTATTATTTAGTATGGCTATGCTAAGAAAAAAAAATTTTCTTCTTACGCTACAAATAATATTTGTAATTTCATTTTCTTGGAATATATATATATAAAAAAAAAAAAAAAGAAAAAAAAAACATACAAAAAAAAAGAAAAATTTTCCTTTGTTAATTAAAAATTATTCTTTTAAGCGAATATACTTATAAAATAACTTCATAATATTACGTTATTTTCAAAAGGAGAGAGGGAGATGTAGTATGCATATATGTTGAATATCTACAATACCAAGAGTACTTAAAGTGAACACACTGTAACACTTTGTTGCGGTGTTTATATAAACAAAACCCCGGTCATAAACCAAATTGGCCGAAATATGAGTCGATCGGCGCGCTCACAGAATGTGCAAGTGTCAGCATTCTGTTAGACCTTTCTATGAAACCGAACTCAAGGGTATGCACATATACCTAGCGCTCCAGCCTAAGAGAGCATAATTACATGCATATGTATATCATATAGAATATACATAACCGTCTCTCTGCTGTCCAGCTGTGGGCATGGCGATGGACACAAACACTTAGAACCTAAGGAAAAATGTAAATCAGATTCAACTGAACGTTGGAAGCGGCACCTTCCGCTGCTCCCAATATATTAATAAAAGATTAAATATCGTTCACAACAGCACCCAGGCACTAGGAGCACCTTCATCTAAAATTTCAAGTCTCTAGCTCTTATAGGTTCTGAGATCCTTGCGTTCATACATACGGACGGACGGACATACGGACCGAACTGGACCCGGACGATCAGACGGACAGGCAGACGGACAGACAGACCCGGACATGGCTAGAAGCAGATCTGACTCGGCTATTGATGCTGATCAAGAATATATACGGGAACGGAGATGCTTCCTTCTGCCTGTTACGCCATTTGCATTTTACTGTGAATACAATATACCCTTTTTACCCATTTTTATTGGGTTCAGGGTATAGAAAGCCGGTATGTTAGTAATCCAGCCAACTCAAAGTGGCATAGAGCGAAAAGATCTTTTAATTTAGTTCAATTGATACTTTTAACCAAATGGGCAATGAAAATCTTAAGAAACTCAGAGTAGCGCTCCTCAAGCGTTGATATGAAATAGAAAATGAAAAGAAGCTATACTATATACTAACTATACATACCATGACAGCGATCCAATTCAAGGAGGATATACAGGCATGATAAAACGTTAGCGAAAATCAAAGACACTACTCTTGGAAAAATATGACGCGTGAAATGAAAGAGTAAATACGTAGATGTCCTAAATGCGAAACGCCCATATGATGGTCGGACAGGTGACCTATGGATACTATAGGTCCACTACCAAAATCTGGAAATGGTAACGAATATGCATTCACATTGACGTGCGATTTAACAAAATATCTTGTAGCTATTCCAGTACCTAATAAACACCAACTAATACCGTTGCAAAAGCAATATTTGGATCATTTCGTACTTAAAGATAGACAATTTAGCGTCTACAGCACACCACCACCAGACAGTAGGAACAGTCGAGAGAAGTTATATCAATGAATAAATACGTTATTATATATCAGTTGATAAAACTGATTGGGATCCATATGGCTTCAATACCGTTTACTATTACAATACAACCCCATCAATGGCACATGATGACTGGCCATATGAGCTAATCTTTAGCAAAACCCAAATTTACCAACCAATTTTAATAGTATAGATAGTGAATTCAGACTATAACGTAGATGATTACGCCAAAGAATCTAAATATAGATTAGAAATAGCTTATAAAAGAGCAAGAATAATGATAAACATAAGGAGACAAGTAAGAGGTTCTAGTCGGCAGCTCCCGACACTTGCTATGTCTCTACTCAACAGCCACACCAATAATAAAGTATCGACATTGAGAAAAACGAACTGAAATAGCATTACAGAAAAAGTCGCAATTACAATTCGATAGAATGCGAAGCAGACGCGTGTGAATGTGTGTGTGTACACAAATTCTTGATGATTTTCGCTAGCTGTGCCATCCAATTGCGCAGTTACATATATATGTAACTTTGGTTTCCCTTAACCGATCTTAATGAAATTTTCTACAGTATATATTATTGCACCATAGAATATTTGTGTATTCTCAAAAAGATAGTGCATTTTAAATTGTGGCTTAAATTAGTTGGCAATATAAGTTGGGTTATTAACTTGGTTTATAGCTCTGGGGTGGTA